>OZ038509.1:64165467-64340467 GCA_964036315.1 Acanthosepion esculentum | reverse complement strand
ATCTATCTATCTATCTCAGCCTGTTCATTATCTATCTATCTATCTATCTATCTATCTATCTATCTATCTATCTATCTATCTATCTATACACACACACAGACACACACACACAGCTGCAAAAGTAGATATACGTATTATACCAATTGATATGTTTGTATAATCAATACGTTCTGTGCACACGTTTTGTTTTTCATTACTGGATACCCACTTTTGCAGACCCTGCACACAAAAGCCGGTAAGAGCTTTAAGCGATAAAGGAAAAATATTTGTCTCTTTCTGGGCAATCTAGCGTTATTTCTAATGGGGCCACACTGAAGGAGTGAGTGATAACGAGAGAAAATGAAGTTTCGCGACAGAGTGAGAACGCTCACCCAAGACATAAAAAGCGCTTCAATAATTACAAAATGGCCGGCATTAATCGTTTCGTTTTCATTCAACCATTGCATTTTCAGCTTCGTTGAAACGTCTACAGTCACCAATCGCGACCACACACGTCGACGATAATAACAACAGTGTACTGATGACACCATTACCGGCTATATAATCTCACCCACCTGCTAGAAATCCCTTCCTTTTTACGACCGGGATTGACTACCCGGCGCTTTCTCTTTCTTCACCTTTCTTTTCTTTGCAATTTACCCCGATCAATTATATCCGAATGTCTTTAGACTTCGCTCTGCTAATGTAACGACCAAACGTGACGACTCGATTTCAGAACGATTCAGCTTGTTGAAAGCGGTCACCGGAATCAGCAAGGTAATTTTGGTCAAGGAATCTAATCAACTTGACGTTCTATTTAATTATGATGCATTGCCATTAAATGGCCGGTAAGAGAACTGAGATTGCAGGGCCGTTGACTAAAACTGAAAATGGGAATTTGCCGGCGAAGTGCGTGGTGGTGGTGGTGGTGGTGGTGGTGGTGGTCGTAGAAATTACCGCAGTCGACGTCAAGGGAAAAGATAATAGAATCAATGCAGGTTCTAATGTTTACTAAGCCTAGCGTTGTTCGACCAAGGACCAGCTAAGAATAAATAAACGCCATGAATACTATTTTACGACATTCTTTGAAATAACGTATCTTTTTAAAAACTCAATTCACCCCAAGCAAAGCAATAATGTCACTAAGATATAAGGGGCAAGTGAGAATGAAAGAGAATAAAAAGTCTGTAAAAGGAAGCGGAAACTCAGTCAAACAAGGAAACAAGAGATAAATCTCTACTCCTGTTAAAAAAACTGGGGAGGAGTGTGAACTGGGCGATAGGCGATTCTATCTACTCCTATTATTAGACTTCAGAATTAGTATTTGAAATCAATACTTTGAAATTTGAAATCAATACCTGTGCTCGAACCATGATATTTAGTGTCGAAGGATGGCAGGAGAAATTCAAGATAGTGTTGCGCCATACTTCCTACGTTACCTCATGAGTCTATTAATCTATCGGGCCGTTAATGGCACCGCATATACTGAAGCAGAAAGAATTTAAAAGCCAGCTTGATGTGGGGTGCGTTCCGTCGGCTTATCTTGCCCAATACGCAATACCAAGGATGGCCAACCTGTGGCGCATGCGCCATAAGTGGCGCATTGGATGCTTACAAGTGGTGCATTGCATTCTTTTGATGAAAAGAAACTAAGCCACTTCTACTCATTCATTTCTAAGATTTTATATTTATTGCACGTCCTTTGCGAAAGTGCTAAAAGTTTAATTTGTGTATCTCTCATTTCTTTTTGTTATAACTTTAAAATATGTCCATATTACAACACGTACTGAAAGGAAGGGAATGTTTGTGTGGCGCATTTAAATTAATCGTACAAAATATTGGCGCATGGAATCAAAAGGTTGGTCAGCCCTGCACTATACCCTGAGAAGACTATCATTTCTCAGACTGTTTTTCTTGTAGAGTGCTTACCATCAAGGCAAGAGGACTCAGTTTACACTACTATTTAACCCATAGATAGGGACAGATTTGTTCATGGCTTTGTAAGGGCATTAGCGCTAAGTGAACGAATCAGAATCGAGCGCGAACTGAGCTCGTCACTCCGAAATAACCTTTCCTCGGTTAAGCGTTACATTATCCGCACATCCAGGAAGGTTAGACATGCGTTCAAATCTTCAGGAAGGTTAAACATGCGTTCAAATCTTTAGGAAGGTTAGACATGCGTTCAAATCTTTAGGAAGGTTAGACATGCGTTCAAATCTTCAGAAAAGTTAGACATGCGTTCAAATCTTCAGGAAGGTTAGACATGCGTTCAAATCTTTAGGAAGGTTAGACATGCGTTCAAATCTTCACGAAATTTAGACATGCGTTAAAATCTTCAGGAAGGTTAGACATGCGTTCAAATCTTTAGGAAGATTAGACATGCGTTCAAATCTTCAGGAAAGTCAGATATGCGTTCAAAACTTTAGGAAGGTTAGACATGCGTTCAAATCTTTAGGAAGGTTAGACATGCGTTCAAATCTTCAGAAAAGTTAGACATGCGTTCAAATCTTCAGGAAGGTTAGACATGCGTTCAAATCTTTAGGAAGGTTAGACATGCGTTCAAATCTTCACGAAATTTAGACATGCGTTAAAATCTTCAGGAAGGTTAGACATGCGTTCAAATCTTTAGGAAGATTAGACATGCGTTCAAATCTTCAGGAAAGTCAGATATGCGTTCAAAACTTTAGGAAGGTTAGACATGCGTTCAAATCTTTAGGAAGGTTAGACATGCGTTCAAATCTTTAGGAAAATTAGACATGCGTTCAAATCTTCTGGAAAGTTAGACATGCGTTCAAATCTTCAGGAAGGTTAGACATGCGTTCAAATCTTGAGGAAGGGTAGACATGCGATCAAATCTTTAGGAATATTAAACATGCGTTCAAATCTTCAGGAAAGTTAGATATGCGTTCAAATCTTCAGGAATGTTAGACATGCGTTCAAATCTTTAGGAAGGTTAAACATGCGTTCAAATCTTCAGGAAAGTTAGACATGCGTTCAAATCTTCAGGAAGGTTAGACATGCGTTCAAATCTTCGGGAAGGTTAGACATGCGTTAAATCTTCAGGAAAGTTAGACATGCGTTCAAATCTTCAGGAAGGTTAGACATCCGTTCAAATCTTCAGGAAGGTTAGACATGCGTTCAAATCTCTAGGAAGGTTAGATATGCGTTCAAATATTCAGGAAAGTTAGACATGCGTTCAAATCTTCAGGAAGGTTAAACATGCGTTCAAATCTTCAGGAAGGTTAGACATGCGTTCAAATCTTTAGGAAGGTTAGACATGCGTTCAAATCTTCAGTAAGGTAAGACATGCGTTCAAATCTTCAGGAAAGTTAGACATGCGTACAAATCTTTAGGAAGGTTAGACATGCGTTCAAATCTTCAGGAAAGTTAGACATGCGTTCAAATCTTCAGGAAGGTTAGACAGGCGTTCAAATCTTTAGGAAGGTTAGACATGCGTTCAAATCTTCAGGAAAGTTTGACATGCGTTCAAATCTTCAGGAAGGTTAGACATGCATTCAAATCTTTAGGAAGGTTAGACTTGCGTTCAAATTTTCAGGAAAGTTAGACATGCGTTCAAATCTTCAGGCAGGTTAGACATGCGTTCAAATCTTTAGGAAGGTTAAACATGCGTTCAAATCTTCAGGAAAGTTAGACATGCGTTCAAATCTTCCGGAACGTTAGACATGCGTTCAAATCTTTAGGAAGGTTAGACATGCATTCAAATCTTCAGGAAAGTTAGACATGTGTTAAAATCTTCAGGAAGGTTAGACATGCGTTCAAATCTTCGGAAAGTTAGACATGCGTTCAAATCTTCAGGAAGTTTAGACATAAGTTCAAATCTTTAGGAAGGTTAGACATGCGTTCAAGTCTTCAGGAAAGTTAGACATGCGTTCAAATCTTTAGGAAGGTTAGACATGCGTTCAAATCTTCAGGAAAGTTAGACATGCGTTCAAATCTTTAGTAATGTTAGACATGCGTTCAAATCTTCAGGAAAGTTAGACATGCGTTCAAAACTTCAGGAAAGTTAGACATGCGTTCAAATCTTCAGGAAGGTTAGACATGCGATAAATCTTCAGGAAAGTTAGACATGCGTTCAAATATTCAGGAAGATTAGAAATGCGTTCAAATCTTCAGGAAGTTTAGACATGCGTTCAAATCTTTAGGAAGGTTAGACATGCGTTCAAATATTCAGGAAAGTTAGACATGCGTTCAAATCTTCTGGAAGGTTAAACATGCGTTCAAATCTTCAGGAAGGTTAGACATGCGTTCAAATCTTTAGGACGGTTAGACATGAATTCAAATCATCAGGAAGGTTAGACATGCGTTCAAATCTTCAGGAAAGTTAGACATGCGTGCAAATCTTTAGGAAGGTTAGACATGCGTCCAAATCTTCAGAAAGGTTAGACATGCGTTCAAATCTTTAGGAAGGTTAGACATGCGTTCAAATCTTCAGGAAAGTTAGACAAGCGTTCATATCTTCAGGAAGGTTAGATATGCGTTAAAATCTTTAAGAAGGTTAGACCTGCGTTCAAATCTTCCGGAAGGTTAGACATGCGTTCAAATCTTCAGGAAGGTTAGACATGCGTTCAAATCTTTAGGACGGTTAGACATGCGTTCAAATCTTCAGGATAGTCAGACATGCGTTCAAATCTTCAGGAAGGTTAGACAGCCGTTCAAATCTTCAGCAAAGTCAGACATGCGTTCAAATCTTAAGGAAGGTTAGACATGCGTTTAAACCTTTAGGAAGGTTAGACATGCGTTCAAATCTTCAGGAAAGTTAGACATGCGTTCAAATCTTCAGGAAAGTTAGACATGCGTTCAAATCTTCGGAAAGTTAGACATGCGTTCAAATCTTCAGGAAGGTTAGACATATGCACAAATCTTTAGGAAGGTTAGACATGCGTTCAAATCTTCAGGAAAGTTAGACATGCGTTCAAATCATCAGGATGGTTAGACATGCCTTCAAATCTTTAGGAAGGTTAGAGATGCGTTCAAATCTTCAGGAAAATTAGACATGCGTTCAAATCTTCAGGAAAGTTAGACATGCGTTCAAATCTTCAGGAAAGTTAGACATGCGTTCAAATCTCTAGGAAGGTTAGACATGCGTTCAAATCTTCAGGAAGGTTAGACATGCGTTCAAATCTTCAGGAAAGTTAGACATGCGTTCAAATCTTCAGGAAGGTTAGACAGGCGTTCAAATCTTTAGGAAAGTTAGACATGCGTGCAAATCTTCAGGAAAGTTTGACATGCGTTCAAATCTTCAGGAAGGTTAGACATGCGATCAAATCTTTAGGAAGGTTAAGCATGCGTTAAAATCTTCAGGAAAGATAGACATGCGATCAAATCTTCAGGAAGGTTAGATATGCGTTAAAATCTTTAGGAAGGTTAGACCTGTGTTCAAATCTTCAGGAAGGTTAGACATGCGTTCAAATCTTAAGGAAGGTAAGACATGCGTTCAAATCTTTAGGACGGTTAGACATGCGTTCAAATCTTCAGGAAAGTTAGACATGCGTTCAAAACTTAAGGAAGGTTAGACATGCGTTTAAATCTTTAGGAAGGTTAGACATGCGTTAAATCTTCAGGAAAGTTAGACATGCGTTAAATCTTCAGCAAAGTTAGACATGCGTTCAAATCTTCAGGAAGGTTAGACATGCGTTCAAATCTTTAGGAAGGTTAAACATGCGTTCAAATCTTCAGGAAAGTTAGACATGCGTTCAAATCTTCAGGAAGGTTAGACATGCGTTCAAATCTTTAGGAAGGTTAGACATGCGTTCAAATCTTCAGGAAATTTAGACATGCGTTCAAATCTTCAGGAAGGTTAGACATGCGTTCAAATCTTCGGAAAGTTAGATATGCGTTCAAATCTTCAGGAAGGTTAGACATAAGTTCAAATCTTTAGGAAGGTTAGACATGCGTTCAAATCTTCAGGAAAGTTAGACATGCGTTCAAATCATCAGGAAGGTTAGACATGCGTTCAAATCTTTAGGAAGGTTAGACATGCGTTCAAATCTTCAGGAAAGTTAGACATGCGTTCAAATCTTCAGGATCGTTAGAAATGCCTTCAAATCTTTAGGAAGGTTAGACATGCGTTCAAATCTTCAGGAAAGTTAGACATGCGTTCAAATCTTCCGGAACGTTAGACATGCGTTCAAATCTTTGGGAAGGTTAGACATGTGTTCAAATCTTCAGGAAAGTTAGACATGCGTTCAAATCTTCAGGAAGGTTAGACATGCGTTCAAATCTTTAGGAAGGTTAAGCATGCTTTAAAATCTTCAGGAAAGATAGACATGCGTTAAAATCTTCAGGAAGGTTAGATATGCATTAAAATCTTTAGGAAGGTTAGACCTGTGTTCCAACCTTCAGGAAGGTTAGACATCCGTTCAAATCTTTACGAGGGTTAGACATGCGTTCAAATCTTCAGGAAAGTTAGACATGCGTTCAAATATTAAGGAAGGTTAGACATGCGTTCAAATCTTCAGGAAAGTTAGACATGCGTTCAAATCTTCAGGAAGGTTAGACAGGCGTTCAAATCTTTAGGAAGGTTAGACATGCGTTCAAATCTTCAGGAAAGTTTGATATGCGTTCAAATCTTTAGGAAGGTTAGACATGCGTTCAAATCTTTAGGAAGGTTAAACATGCGTTAAAATCTTCAGGAAAGTTAGACATGCGTTCAAATCTTCCGGAACGTTAGACATGCGTTCAAATCTTTAGGAAAGTTAGACATGCGTTCAAATCTTCAGGAAAGTTAGACATGCGTTCATATCTTCAGGAAGGTTAGATATGCGTTAAAATCTTTAGGAAGGTTAGACCTGCGTTCAAATCTTCAGGAAGTTTAGACAGGCGTTCAAATCTTCAGGAAAGTTAGACATGCGTTCAAATCTTAAGGAAGGTTACACATGTGTTTAAATCTTTAGGAAGTTAGACATCCGTTCAAATCTTCAGGAAAGTTAGACATGCGTTCAAATCTTCAGGAAATTTAGACATGCGTTAAAATCTTCAGGAAGCTTAGATATGCGTTCAAATCTTCAGGAAAGTTTGACATGCGTTCAAATCTTCAGGAAGGTTAAACATGCGTTCAAATCTTCAGTAAAGTTAGACATGCGTTCAAATCTCTAGGAAGGTTAGACATGCGTTCAAATATTCAGGAAAGTTAGAAATGCGTTCAAATCTTCAGGAAGGTTAGACATGCGTTCAAATCTTTAGGAAGGTTAGACATGCGTTCAAATCTTCAGGAAGGTTAGACATGCTTTCAAATCTTCAGCAAAATTAGACATGCGTGCAAATCTTTAGGAAGGTTAGACATGCGTTCAAATCTTCAGGAAAGTTAGACATGCGTTCAAATCTTCAGAAAGGTTAGACATGAGTTAAAATCTTCAGGAAATTTAGACATGCGTGCAAATATTTAGGAAGGTTAGACATGCGTTCAAAACTTCAGGAAAGTTAGACATGCGTTCAAATCTTCAGAAAGGTTAGACATGCGTTCAAATCTTTAGGAAAGTTAGACATGCGTTCAAATCTTCAGGAAAGTTAGACATGCGTTCATATCTTCAGGAAGGTTAGATATGCGTTAAAATCTTTAGGAAGGTTAGACCTGCGTTCAAATCTTCAGGAAGGTTAGACATGCGTTCAAATCTTCAGGAAGGTTAGACATGCGTTCAAATCTTTAGGACGGTTAGACATGCGTTCAAATCTTCAGGAAAGTTAGACAGGCGTTCAAATCTTCAGGAAGGTTAGACAGGCGTTCAAATCCTCAGCAAAGTCAGACATGCGTTAAATCTTAAGGAAGGTTAGACATGCGTTTAAATCTTTAGGAAGGTTAGACATGCGTTCAAATCTTCAGGAATGTTGGACATGCGTTCAAATCTTCAGGAAGGTTAGACAGGCGTTCAAATCCTCAGCAAAGTCAGACATGCGTTCAAATCTTCTGGAAGGTTAAACATGCGTTCAAATCTTCAGGAAGGTTAGACATGCGTTCAAATCTTCAGGAAGGTTAGACATGCATTCAAATCTTCAGGAAGGTTAGACATGCGTTCAAATCTTCAGGAAAGTTAGACATGCGTTCAAAACTTAAGGAAGGTTAGACATGCGTTTAAATCTTTAGGAAGGTTAGACATGCGTTCAAATCTTCAGGAAAGTTAGACATGCGTTAAATCTTCAGCAAAGTTAGACATGCGTTCAAATCTTCAGGAAGGTTAGACATGCGTTCAAATCTTTAGGAAGGTTAAACATGCGTTCAAATCTTCAGGAAAGTTAGACATGCGTTCAAATCTTCAGGAAGGTTAGACATGCGTTCAAATCTTTAGGAAGGTTAGACATGCGTTCAAATCTTCAGGAAATTTAGACATGCGTTCAAATCTTCAGGAAGGTTAGACATGCGTTCAAATCTTCGGAAAGTTAGATATGCGTTCAAATCTTCAGGAAGGTTAGACATAAGTTCAAATCTTTAGGAAGGTTAGACATGCGTTCAAATCTTCAGGAAAGTTAGACATGCGTTCAAATCATCAGGAAGGTTAGACATGCGTTCAAATCTTTAGGAAGGTTAGACATGCGTTCAAATCTTCAGGAAAGTTAGACATGCGTTCAAATCTTCAGGATCGTTAGAAATGCCTTCAAATCTTTAGGAAGGTTAGACATGCGTTCAAATCTTCAGTAAAGTTAGACATGCGTTCAAATCTTCCGGAACGTTAGACATGCGTTCAAATCTTTGGGAAGGTTAGACATGTGTTCAAATCTTCAGGAAAGTTAGACATGCGTTCAAATCTTCAGGAAGGTTAGACATGCGTTCAAATCTTTAGGAAGGTTAAGCATGCTTTAAAATCTTCAGGAAAGATAGACATGCGTTAAAATCTTCAGGAAGGTTAGATATGCATTAAAATCTTTAGGAAGGTTAGACCTGTGTTCCAACCTTCAGGAACGTTAGACATCCGTTCAAATCTTTACGAGGGTTAGACATGCGTTCAAATCTTCAGGAAAGTTAGACATGCGTTCAAATATTAAGGAAGGTTAGACATGCGTTCAAATCTTCAGGAAAGTTAGACATGCGTTCAAATCTTCAGGAAGGTTAGACAGGCGTTCGAATCTTTAGGAAGGTTAGACATGCGTTCAAATCTTCAGGAAAGTTTGATATGCGTTCAAATCTTCAGGAAGGTTAGACATGCGTTCAAATCTTTAGGAAGGTTAAACATGCGTTAAAATCTTCAGGAAAGTTAGACATGCGTTCAAATCTTCCGGAACGTTAGACATGCGTTCAAATCTTTAGGAAAGTTAGACATGCGTTCAAATCTTCAGGAAAGTTAGACATGCGTTCATATCTTCAGGAAGGTTAGATATGCGTTAAAATCTTTAGGAAGGTTAGACCTGCGTTCAAATCTTCAGGAAGTTTAGACAGGCGTTCAAATCTTCAGGAAAGTTAGACATGCGTTCAAATCTTAAGGAAGGTTACACATGTGTTTAAATCTTTAGGAAGTTAGACATCCGTTCAAATCTTCAGGAAAGTTAGACATGCGTTCAAATCTTCAGGAAATTTAGACATGCGTTAAAATCTTCAGGAAGCTTAGATATGCGATCAAATCTTCAGGAAAGTTTGACATGCGTTCAAATCTTCAGGAAGGTTAAACATGCGTTCAAATCTTCAGTAAAGTTAGACATGCGTTCAAATCTCTAGGAAGGTTAGACATGCGTTCAAATATTCAGGAAAGTTAGACATGCGTTCAAATCTTCAGGAAGGTTAGACATGCGTTCAAATCTTCAGGAAGGTTAGACATGCTTTCAAATCTTCAGGAAAGTTAGACATGCGTGCAAATCTTTAGGAAGGTTAGACATGCGTTCAAATCTTCAGGAAAGTTAGACATGCGTTCAAATCTTCAGAAAGGTTAGACATGAGTTAAAATCTTCAGGAAATTTAGACATGCGTGCAAATCTTTAGGAAGGTTAGACATGCGTTCAAAACTTCAGGAAAGTTAGACATGCGTTCAAATCTTCAGAAAGGTTAGACATGCGTTCAAATCTTTAGGAATGTTAGACATGCGTTCAAATCTTCAGGAAAGTTAGACATGCGTTCATATCTTCAGGAAGGTTAGACATGCGTTCAAATCTTTAGGACGGTTAGACATGCGTTCAAATCTTCAGGAAAGTTAGACAGGCGTTCAAATCTTCAGGAAGGTTAGACAGGCGTTCAAATCCTCAGCAAAGTCAGACATGCGTTAAATCTTAAGGAAGGTTAGACATGCGTTTAAATCTTTAGGAAGGTTAGACATGCGTTCAAATCTTCAGGAATGTTGGACATGCGTTCAAATCTTCAGGAAGGTTAGACAGGCGTTCAAATCCTCAGCAAAGTCAGACATGCGTTCAAATCTTCTGGAAGGTTAAACATGCGTTCAAATCTTCAGGAAGGTTAGACATGCGTTCAAATCTTTAGGAAGGTTAGACATGCATTCAAATCTTCAGGAAGGTTAGACATGCGTTCAAATCTTCAGGAAAGTTAGACATGCGTGCAAATCTTTAGGAAGGTTAGACATGCGTCCAAATCTTCAGAAAGGTTAGACATGCGTTCAAATCTTTAGGAAGGTTAGACATGCGTTCAAATCTTCAGGAAAGTTAGACAAGCGTTCATATCTTCAGGAAGGTTAGATATGCGTTAAAATCTTTAGGAAGGTTAGACCTGCGTTCAAATCTTCAGGAAGGTTAGACATGCGTTCAAATCTTCAGGAAGGTTAGACATGCGTTCAAATCTTTAGGACGGTTAGACATGCGTTCAAATCTTCAGGATAGTCAGACATGCGTTCAAATCTTCAGGAAGGTTACACAGCCGTTCAAATCTTCAGCAAAGTCAGACATGCGTTCAAATCTTAAGGAAGGTTAGACATGCGTTTAAATCTTTAGGAAGGTTAGACATGCGTTCAAATCTTCAGGAAAGTTAGACATGCGTTCAAATCTTCAGGAAAGTTAGCCATGCGTTCAAATCTTCGGAAAGTTAGACATGCGTTCAAATCTTCAGGAAGGTTAGACATATGCACAAATCTTTAGGAAGGTTAAACATGCGTTCAAATCTTCAGGAAAGTTAGACATGCGTTCAAATCTTCAGGAAAGTTAGACATGCCTTCCAATCTTTAGGAAGTTTAGAGATGCGTTCAAATCTTCAGGAAAATTAGACATGCGTTCAAATCTTCAGGAAAGTTAGACATGCGTTCAAAACTTCAGGAAAGTTAGACATGCGTTCAAATCTCTAGGAAGGTTAGACATGCGTTCAAATCTTCAGGAAGGTTAGACATGCGTTCAAATCTTCAGGAAAGTTAGACATGCGTTCAAATCTTCAGAAAGGTTAGACATGAGTTAAAATCTTCAGGAAATTTAGACATGCGTGCAAATCTTTAGGAAGGTTAGACATGCGTTCAAAACTTCAGGAAAGTTAGACATGCGTTCAAATCTTCAGAAAGGTTAGACATGCGTTCAAATCTTTAGGAATGTTAGACATGCGTTCAAATCTTCAGGAAAGTTAGACATGCGTTCATATCTTCAGGAAGGTTAGATATGCGTTAAAATCTTTAGGAAGGTTAGACCTGCGTTCAAATCTTCAGGAAGGTTAGACATGCGTTCACATCTTCAGGAAGGTTAGACATGCGTTCAAATCTTTAGGACGGTTAGACATGCGTTCAAATCTTCAGGAAAGTTAGACAGGCGTTCAAATCTTCAGGAAGGTTAGACAGGCGTTCAAATCCTCAGCAAAGTCAGACATGCGTTAAATCTTAAGGAAGGTTAGACATGCGTTTAAATCTTTAGGAAGGTTAGACATGCGTTCAAATCTTCAGGAATGTTGGACATGCGTTCAAATCTTCAGGAAGGTTAGACAGGCGTTCAAATCCTCAGCAAAGTCAGACATGCGTTCAAATCTTCTGGAAGGTTAAACATGCGTTCAAATCTTCAGGAAGGTTAGACATGCGTTCAAATCTTTAGGAAGGTTAGACATGCATTCAAATCTTCAGGAAGGTTAGACATGCGTTCAAATCTTCAGGAAAGTTAGACATGCGTGCAAATCTTTAGGAAGGTTAGACATGCGTCCAAATCTTCAGAAAGGTTAGACATGCGTTCAAATCTTTAGGAAGGTTAGACATGCGTTCAAATCTTCAGGAAAGTTAGACAAGCGTTCATATCTTCAGGAAGGTTAGATATGCGTTAAAATCTTTAGGAAGGTTAGACCTGCGTTCAAATCTTCAGGAAGGTTAGACATGCGTTCAAATCTTCAGGAAGGTTAGACATGCGTTCAAATCTTTAGGACGGTTAGACATGCGTTCAAATCTTCAGGATAGTCAGACATGCGTTCAAATCTTCAGGAAGGTTACACAGCCGTTCAAATCTTCAGCAAAGTCAGACATGCGTTCAAATCTTAAGGAAGGTTAGACATGCGTTTAAATCTTTAGGAAGGTTAGACATGCGTTCAAATCTTCAGGAAAGTTAGACATGCGTTCAAATCTTCAGGAAAGTTAGCCATGCGTTCAAATCTTCGGAAAGTTAGACATGCGTTCAAATCTTCAGGAAGGTTAGACATATGCACAAATCTTTAGGAAGGTTAAACATGCGTTCAAATCTTCAGGAAAGTTAGACATGCGTTCAAATCTTCAGGAAAGTTAGACATGCCTTCCAATCTTTAGGAAGTTTAGAGATGCGTTCAAATCTTCAGGAAAATTAGACATGCGTTCAAATCTTCAGGAAAGTTAGACATGCGTTCAAAACTTCAGGAAAGTTAGACATGCGTTCAAATCTCTAGGAAGGTTAGACATGCGTTCAAATCTTCAGGAAGGTTAGACATGCGTTCAAATCTTCAGGAAAGTTAGACATGGGTTCAAATCTTCAGGAAGGTTAGACAGGCGTTCAAATCTTTAGGATGGTTAGACATGCGTTCAAATCTTCAGGAAAGTTAGACATGCGTTCAAATCTTCAGGAAAGTTAGACATGCGTTCAAATCTTTAGGAAGGTTAAGCATGCGTTAAAATCTTCAGGAAAGATAGACATGCGTTCAAATCTTCAGGAAGGTTAGACATGCGTTCAAATCTTTAGGAAGGTTAAGCAAGCGTTTAAATCTTCAGGAAAGATAGACATGCGTTCAAATCTTCAGGAAGGTTAGATATGCGTTAAATCTTTAGGAAGGTTAGACCTGTGTTCAAATCTTCAGGAACGTTAGACAGGCGTTCAAATCTTTAGGATGGTTAGACATGCGTTTAAATCTTTAGGAAGGTTAGACATGCGTTCAAATCTTCAGGAAAGTTAGACATGCGTTAAATCTTCAGGAAAGTTAGACATGCCTTCAAATCTTCAGGAAGGTTAGACATGCGTTAAAATCTTTAGGAAGGTTAAACATGCGTTCAAATCTTCAGGAAAGTTAGACATGCGTTCAAATCTTCAGGAAGGTTAGACATGCGTTCAAATCTTTAGGAAGGTTAGACATGCGTTCAAATTTTCAGGAAATTTAGACATGCGTTCAAATCTTCAGGAAGGTTATACATGCGTTCAAATCTTCGGAAAGTTAGACATGCGTTCAAATCTTCAGGAAGTTTAGACATAAGTTCAAATCTTTAGGAAGGTTAGACATGCGTTCAAATCTTCAGGAAAGTTAGACATGCGTTCAAATCATCAGGATCGTTAGACATGCCTTCAAATCTTTAGGAAGGTTAGACATGCTTTCAAATCTTCAGGAAAGTTAGACATGCGTTCAAATCTTCCGGAACGTTAGACATGCGTTCAAATCTTTGGGAAGGTTAGACATGCGTTCAAATCTTCAGGAAAGTTAGACACTCGTCCAAATCTTCAGGAAGGTTAGACATGCGTTCAAATCTTTAGGAAGGTTAAGCATGCGTTAAAATCTTCAGGAAAGATAGACATGCGTTAAAATCTTCAGGAAGGTTAGATATGCATTAAAATCTTTAGGAAGGTTAGACCTGTGTTCAAACCTTCAGGAAGGTTAGACATGCGTTCAAATCTTCTGGAAGGTTAGACATCCGTTCAAATCTTTACGAGGGTTAGACATGCGTTCAAATCTTCAGGAAAGTTAGACATGCGTTCAAATATTAAGGAAGGTTAGACATGCATTCAAATCTTCAGGAAAGTTAGACATGCGTTCAAATCTTCAGGAAGGTTAGACAGGCGTTCAAATCTTTAGGAAGCTTAGACATGCGTTCAAATCTTCAGGAAAGTTTGACATGCGTTCAAATCTTCAGGAAGGTTAGACATGCGTTCAAATCTTTAGGAAGTATAAACATGCGTTAAAATCTTCAGGAAAGTTAGACATGCGTTCAAATCTTCCGGAACGTTAGACATGCGTTCAAATCTTTAGGAAAGTTAGACATGCGTTAAAATCTTCAGGAAAGTTAGACATGCGTTCATATCTTCAGGAAGGTTAGATATGCGTTAAAATCTTTAGGAAGGTTAGACCTGCGTTCAAATCTTCAGGAAGGTTAGACATGCGTTCAAATCTTCAGGAAGGTTAGACATGCGTTCAAATCTTTAGGACGGTTAGACATGCGTTCAAATCTTCAGGAAAGTTAGACATGCGTTCAAATCTTCAGGAAGTTTAGACAGGCGTTCAAATCTTCAGGAAAGTTAGACATGCGTTCAAATCTTAAGGAAGGTTACACATGCGTTTAAATCTTTAGGAAGTTAGACATCCTTTCAAATCTTCAGGAAAGTTAGACATGCGTTCAAATCTTCAGGAAAGTTAGACATGCGTTCAAATCTTCAGGAAGCTTAGATATGCGTTCAAATCTTCAGGAAAGTTTGACATGCGTTCAAATCTTCAGGAAGGTTAAACATGCGTTCAAATCTTCAGTAAAGTTAGACATGCGTTCAAATCTTCAGAAAGGTTAGACATGCGTTCAAATATTCAGGAAAGTTAGACATTCGTTCAAATCTTCAGGCAGGTTAGACATGCGTTCAAATCTTTAGGAAGGTTAGACATGCGTTCAAATCTTCAGGAAGGTTAGACATGCTTTCAAATCTTCAGGAAAGTTAGACATGTGTGCAAATCTTTAGGAAGGTTAGACATGCGTTCAAATCTTCAGGAAAGTTAGACATGCGTTCAAATCTTCAGAAAGGTTAGACATGAGTTCAAATCATGAGGAAAGTTAGACATGCGTGCAAATCTTTAGGAAGGTTAGACATGCGTTCAAATCTTCAGGAAAGTTAGACATGCGTTCATATCTCCAGGAAGGTTAGATATGCGTTAAAATCTTTAGGAAGGTTAGACCTGCGGTCAAATCTTAAGGAAGGTTAGACATGCGTTCAAATCTTCAGGACGGTTAGACATGCGTTCAAATATTTAGGACGGTTAGACATGCGTTCAAATCTTCAGGAAAGTTAGACATGCGTTCAAATCTTCAGGAAGGTTAGACAGGCGTTCAAATGCTCAGCAAAGTCAGACATTCGTTCAAATCTTAAGGAAGGTTAGACATGCGTTTAAATCTTCAGGAAGGTTAGACATGCGTTCAAATCTTCAGGAATGTTGGACATGCGTTCAAATCTTCAGGAAAGTTAGACATGCGTTCAAATCTTCGGAAAGTTAGACATGCGTTCAAATCTTCAGGAAGGTTAGACATATGCACAAATCTTTAGGAAGGTTAGACATGCGTTCAAATCTTCAGGAAAGTTAGACATGCGTTCAAATCATCAGGAAGGTTAGACATGCGTTCAAATAGTTAGGAAGGTTAGACATGCGTTCAAATCTTCAGGAAAGTTAGACATGCGTTCAAATCTTCAGGATGGTTAGACATGCCTTCAAATCTTTAGGATGGTTAGACATGCGTTCAAATCTTCAGGAAAATTAGACATGCGTTCAGATCTTCAGGAAGGTTAGACATGCGTTCAAATCTTCAGGAAAGTTAGACATGCGTTCAAATCATCAGGAAGGTTAGACATGCGTTCAAATAGTTAGGAAGGTTAGACATGCGTTCAAATCATCAGGATCGTTAGACATGCCTTCAAATCTTTAGGAAGGTTAGACATGCTTTCAAATCTTCAGGAAAGTTAGACATGCGTTCAAATCTTCCGGAACGTTAGACATGCGTTCAAATCTTTGGGAAGGTTAGACATGCGTTCAAATCTTCAGGAAAGTTAGACACTCGTCCAAATCTTCAGGAAGGTTAGACATGCGTTCAAATCTTTAGGAAGGTTAAGCATGCGTTAAAATCTTCAGGAAAGATAGACATGCGTTAAAATCTTCAGGAAGGTTAGATATGCATTAAAATCTTTAGGAAGGTTAGACCTGTGTTCAAACCTTCAGGAAGGTTAGACATGCGTTCAAATCTTCTGGAAGGTTAGACATCCGTTCAAATCTTTACGAGGGTTAGACATGCGTTCAAATCTTCAGGAAAGTTAGACATGCGTTCAAATATTAAGGAAGGTTAGACATGCATTCAAATCTTCAGGAAAGTTAGACATGCGTTCAAATCTTCAGGAAGGTTAGACAGGCGTTCAAATCTTTAGGAAGCTTAGACATGCGTTCAAATCTTCAGGAAAGTTTGACATGCGTTCAAATCTTCAGGAAGGTTAGACATGCGTTCAAATCTTTAGGAAGTATAAACATGCGTTAAAATCTTCAGGAAAGTTAGACATGCGTTCAAATCTTCCGGAACGTTAGACATGCGTTCAAATCTTTAGGAAAGTTAGACATGCGTTAAAATCTTCAGGAAAGTTAGACATGCGTTCATATCTTCAGGAAGGTTAGATATGCGTTAAAATCTTTAGGAAGGTTAGACCTGCGTTCAAATCTTCAGGAAGGTTAGACATGCGTTCAAATCTTCAGGAAGGTTAGACATGCGTTCAAATCTTTAGGACGGTTAGACATGCGTTCAAATCTTCAGGAAAGTTAGACATGCGTTCAAATCTTCAGGAAGTTTAGACAGGCGTTCAAATCTTCAGGAAAGTTAGACATGCGTTCAAATCTTAAGGAAGGTTACACATGCGTTTAAATCTTTAGGAAGTTAGACATCCTTTCAAATCTTCAGGAAAGTTAGACATGCGTTCAAATCTTCAGGAAAGTTAGACATGCGTTCAAATCTTCAGGAAGCTTAGATATGCGTTCAAATCTTCAGGAAAGTTTGACATGCGTTCAAATCTTCAGGAAGGTTAAACATGCGTTCAAATCTTCAGTAAAGTTAGACATGCGTTCAAATCTCTAGGAAGGTTAGACATGCGTTCAAATATTCAGGAAAGTTAGACATTCGTTCAAATCTTCAGGCAGGTTAGACATGCGTTCAAATCTTTAGGAAGGTTAGACATGCGTTCAAATCTTCAGGAAGGTTAGACATGCTTTCAAATCTTCAGGAAAGTTAGACATGTGTGCAAATCTTTAGGAAGGTTAGACATGCGTTCAAATCTTCAGGAAAGTTAGACATGCGTTCAAATCTTCAGAAAGGTTAGACATGAGTTCAAATCATGAGGAAAGTTAGACATGCGTGCAAATCTTTAGGAAGGTTAGACATGCGTTCAAATCTTCAGGAAAGTTAGACATGCGTTCATATCTCCAGGAAGGTTAGATATGCGTTAAAATCTTTAGGAAGGTTAGACCTGCGGTCAAATCTTAAGGAAGGTTAGACATGCGTTCAAATCTTCAGGACGGTTAGACATGCGTTCAAATATTTAGGACGGTTAGACATGCGTTCAAATCTTCAGGAAAGTTAGACATGCGTTCAAATCTTCAGGAAGGTTAGACAGGCGTTCAAATGCTCAGCAAAGTCAGACATTCGTTCAAATCTTAAGGAAGGTTAGACATGCGTTTAAATCTTCAGGAAGGTTAGACATGCGTTCAAATCTTCAGGAATGTTGGACATGCGTTCAAATCTTCAGGAAAGTTAGACATGCGTTCAAATCTTCGGAAAGTTAGACATGCGTTAAAATCTTCAGGAAGGTTAGACATATGCACAAATCTTTAGGAAGGTTAGACATGCGTTCAAATCTTCAGGAAAGTTAGACATGCGTTCAAATCATCAGGAAGGTTAGACATGCGTTCAAATAGTTAGGAAGGTTAGACATGCGTTCAAATCTTCAGGAAAGTTAGACATGCGTTCAAATCTTCAGGATGGTTAGACATGCCTTCAAATCTTTAGGATGGTTAGACATGCGTTCAAATCTTCAGGAAAATTAGACATGCGTTCAGATCTTCAGGAAAGTTAGACATGCGTTCAAATCTTCAGGAAGGTTAGACATGCGTTAAATCTTCAGGAAAGTTAGACATGCGTTCAAATCTTCAGGAAGGTTAGACATGCGTTCAAATATTCAGGAAGGTTAGACATGCGTTCAAATCTTTAGGAAGGTTAGACGTGCGTTCAAATCTTCAGGAAAGTTAGACATGCGTTCAAATCTTCAGGAAGGTTAGACAGGAGTTCAAATCTTTAGGAAGGTTAGACATGCGTTCAAATCTTCAGGAAAGTTTGACATGCGTTCAAATCTTCAGGAAGGTTAGACATGCGTTCAAATATTTAGGAAGGTTAAACATGCGTTCAAATCTTCAGGAAAGTTTGACATGCGTTCAAATCTTCAGTAAGGTTAGACATGCGTTCAAATCTTTAGGAAGGTTAGACGTGCGTTCAAATATTCAGGAAAGTTAGACATGCGTTCAAATCTTCAGGAAGGTTAAACATGCGTTCAAATCTTCAGGAAAGTTAGACATGCGTTCAAATCTTCAGGAAGGTTAGACAGGCGTTCAAATCTTTAGGAAGGTTAGACATGCGTTCAAATCTTCAGGAAAGTTAGACGTGCGTTCAAATATTCAGGAAAGTTAGACATGCGTTCAATTCTTCAGGAAGGTTAAACATGCGTTCAAATCTTCAGGAAAGTTAGACATGCGTTCAAATCTTCAGGAAGGTTAGACAAGCGTTCAAATCTTTAGGAAGGTTAGACATGCGTTCAAATCTTCAGGAAAGTTTGACATGCATTCAAATCTTCAGGAAGGTTAGACATGCGTTCAAATCTGTAGGAAGGTTAAACATGCGTTCAAATCTTCAGGAAAGTTAGACATGCGTTCAAATCTTCCGGAACGTTAGACATGCGTTCAAATCTTTAGGAAGGTTAGACATGCGTTCAAATCTTCAGGAAAGTTAGACATGCGTTCATATCTTCAGGAAGGTTAGATATGCGTTAAAATCTTTAGGAAGGTTAGACATGCGTTCAAATCTTCAGGAAGGTTAGACATGCGTTCAAATCTTTAGGACGGTTCGACATGCGTTCAAATTTTCAGGAAAGTTAGACATGCGTTCAAATCTTCAGGAAGGTTAGACAGGCGTTCAAATCTTCAGGAAAGTTAGACATGCGTTCAAATCTTAAGGAAGTTTAGACATGCGTTTAAATATTTAGGAAGTTAGACATGCGTTCAAATCTTCAGGAAAGTTAGACATGCGTTCAAATCTTCAGGAAAGTTAGACATGCGTACAAATCTTGAGGAAGCTTAGATATGCGTTCAAATTTAAGGAAAGTTTGACATGCGTTCAAATCTTCAGGAAGGTTACACATGCGTTCAAATCTTCAGGAAGGTTAAACATGCGTTCAAATCTTCAGTAAAGTTAGTCATGCGTTCAAATCTCTAGGAAGGTTAGACATGCGTTAAAAAATTCAGGAAAGTTAGACATGCGTTCAAATCTTCAGGAAGGTTACACATACGTTCAAATCTTTAGGAAGGTTAGACATGCGTTTAAATTTTCAGGAAGGTTAGACATGCGTTCAAATCTTCAGGAAAGTTAGACATGCGTGCAAATCTTTAGGAAGGTTAGACATGCGTTCAAATCTTCAGGAAAGTTAGACATGCGTTCAAATCTTCAGAATGGTTAGACATGCGTTAAATCTTCAGGAAAGTTAGACATGCGTTCAAATCTTCAGGAAGATTAGACATACGTTCAAATATTAAGGAAGGTTAGACATGCGTTCAAATCTTTAGGAAGGTTAGACGTGCGTTCAAATATTCAGGAAAGTTAGACATGCGTTCAAATCTTCAGGAAGGTTAAACATGCGTTCAAATCTTCAGGAAAGTTAGACATGCGTTCAAATCTTCAGGAAGGTTAGACAGGCGTTCAAATCTTTAGGAAGGTTAGACATGCATTCAAATCTTCAGGAAAGTTAGACATGCGTTCAAATGTTCCGGAACGTTAGACATGCGTTCAAATCTTTAGGAAGGTTAGACATGCGTTCAGATCTTCAGGAAAGTTCGACATGCGTTCAAATCTTCAGGAAGGTTAGACATGCGTTAAATATTCAGGAACTTTAGACATGCGTTCAAATCTTCAGGAAGGTTAGACATGCGTTCAAATATTCAGGAAGGTTAGACATGCGTTCAAATCTTTAGGAAGGTTAGACGTTCGTTCAAATATTCAGGAAAGTTAGACATGCGTTCAAATCTTCAGGAAGGTTAAACATGCGTTCAATTCTTCAGGAAAGTTAGACATGCGTTCAAATCTTCAGGAAGGTTAGACAAGCGTTCAAATCTTTAGGAAGGTTAGACATGCGTTCAAATCTTCAGGAAAGTTTGACATGCGTTCAAATCTTCAGGAAGGTTAGACATGCGTTCAAATCTGTAGGAAGGTTAAACATGCGTTCAAATCTTCAGGAAAGTTAGACATGCGTTCAAATCTTCCGGAAGGTTAGATATGCGTTAAAATCTTTAGGAAGGTTAGACATGCGTTCAAATCTTCAGGAAGGTTAGACATGCGTTCAAATCTTTAGGACGGTTAGACATGCGTTCAAATCTTCAGGAAAGTTAGACATGCGTTCAAATCTTCAGGAAGGTTAGACAGGCGTTCAAATCTTCAGGAAAGTTAGACATGCGTTCAAATCTTAAGGAAGGTTAGACATGCGTTTAAATATTTAGGAAGTTAGACATGCGTTCAAATCTTCAGGAAAGTTAGACATGCGTTCAAATCTTCAGGAAAGTTTGACATGCGTTCAAATCTACAGGAAGGTTACACATGCGTTCAAATCTTCAGTAAAGTTAGTCATGCGTTCAAATCTCTAGGAAGGTTAGACATGCGTGCAAATATTCAGGAAAGTTAGACATGCGTTCAAATCTTCAGGAAGGTTAAACATACGTTCAAATCTTTAGGAAGGTTAGACATGCGTTTAAATTTTCAGGAAGGTTAGACATGCGTTCAAATCTTCAGGAAAGTTAGACATGCGTGCAAATCTTTAGGAAGGTTAGACATGCGTTCAAATCTTCAGGAAAGTTAGACATGCGTTCAAATCTTCAGAAAGGTTAGACATGAGTTCAAATCTTCAGGAAAGTTAGACATGCGTGCAAATCTTTAGGAAGGTTAGACATGCGTTCAAAACTTCAGGAAAGTTAGACATGCGTTCAAATCTTCAGAAAGGTTAGACATGCGTTCAAATCTTTAGGAAGGTTAGACATGCGTTCAAATCTTGAGGAAAGTTAGACATGCGTTCATATCTTCAGGAAGGTTAGATATGCGTTAAAATCTTTAGGAAGGTTAGACCTGCGTTCAAATCTTCAGGAAGGTTAGACATGCGTTCAAATCTTCAGGAAGGTTAGACATGCGTTCAAATGTTTAGGATGGTTAGACATGTGTTTAAATCTTCAGGAAAGTTAGACATGCGTTCAAATCTTCAGGAAAGTTAGACATGCGTTCAAATTTTCGGAAAGTTAGACATGCGTTCAAATCTTCAGGAAGGTTAGACATGCGTTTAAATCTTTAGGAAGTTAGACATCCTTTCAAATCTTCAGGAAAGTTAGACATGCGTTCAAATCTTCAGGAAAGTTAGACATGCGTTCAAATCTTCAGGAAGCTTAGATATGCGTTCAAATCTTCAGGAAAGTTTGACATGCGTTCAAATCTTCAGGCAGGTTAGACATGCGTTCAAATCTTTAGGAAGGTTAGACATGCGTTCAAATCTTCAGGAAGGTTAGACATGCTTTCAAATCTTCAGGAAAGTTAGACATGTGTGCAAATCTTTAGGAAGGTTAGACCTGCGTTCAAATCTTCAGGAAAGTTAGACATGCGTTCAAATCTTCAGAAAGGTTAGACATGAGTTCAAATCTTCAGGAAAGTTAGACATGCGTGCAAATCTTTAGGAAGGTTAGACATGCGTTCAAATCTTCAGGAAAGTTAGACATGCGTTCATATCTCCAGGAAGGTCTGATATGCGTTAAAATCTTTAGGAATGTTAGACCTGCGGTCAAATCTTAAGGAAGGTTAGACATGCGTTCAAATCTTCAGGACGGTTAGACATGCGTTCAAATCTTTAGGACGGTTAGACATGCGTTCAAATCTTCAGGAAAGTTAGACATGCGTTCAAATCTTCAGGAAGGTTAGACAGGCGTTCAAATGCTCAGCAAAGTCAGACATTCGTTCAAATCTTAAGGAAGGTTAGACATGCGTTTAAATCTTCAAGAAGGTTAGACATGCGTTCAAATCTTCAGGAATGTTGGACATGCGTTCAAATCTTCAGGAAAGTTAGACATGCGTTCAAATCTTCGGAAAGTTAGACATGCGTTCAAATCTTCAGGAAGGTTAGACATATGCACAAATCTTTAGGAAGGTTAGACATGCGTTCACATCTTCAGGAAAGTTAGACATGCGTTCAAATCATCAGGAAGGTTAGACATGCGTTCAAATAGTTAGGAAGGTTAGACATGCGTTCAAATCTTCAGGAAAGTTAGACATGCGTTCAAATCTTCAGGATGGTTAGACATGCCTTCAAATCTTTAGGATGGTTAGACATGCGTTCAAATCTTCAGGAAAATTAGACATGCGTTCAGATCTTCAGGAAAGTTAGACATGCGTTCAAATCTTCAGGAAGGTTAGACATGCGTTAAATCTTCAGGAAAGTTAGACATGCGTTCAAATATTCAGGAAGGTTAGACATGCGTTCAAATATTCAGGAAGGTTAGACATGCGTTCAAATCTTTAGGAAGGTTAGACGTGCGTTCAAATCTTCAGGAAAGTTAGACATGCGTTCAAATCTTCAGGAAGGTTAGACAGGAGTTCAAATCTTTAGGAAGGTTAGACATGCGTTCAAATCTTCAGGAAAGTTTGACATGCGTTCAAATCTTCAGGAAGGTTAGACATGCGTTCAAATATTTAGGAAGGTTAAACATGCGTTCAAATCTTCAGGAAAGTTTGACATGCGTTCAAATCTTCAGGAAGGTTAGACATGCGTTCAAATCTTTAGGAAGGTTAGACGTGCGTTCAAATCTTCAGGAAAGTTAGACATGCGTTCAAATCTTCAGGAAGGTTAGACAGGCGTTCAAATCTTTAGGAAGGTTAGACATGCGTTCAAATCTTCAGGAAAGTTAGACGTGCGTTCAAATATTCAGGAAAGTTAGACATGCGTTCAATTCTTCAGGAAGGTTAAACATGCGTTCAAATCTTCAGGAAAGTTAGACATGCGTTCAAATCTTCAGGAAGGTTAGACAGGCGTTCAAATCTTTAGGAAGGTTAGACATGCGTTCAAATCTTCAGGAAAGTTAGACGTGCGTTCAAATATTCAGGAAAGTTAGACATGCGTTCAATTCTTCCGGAAGGTTAAACATGCGTTCAAATCTTCAGGAAAGTTAGACATGCGTTCAAATCTTCAGGAAGGTTAGACAAGCGTTCAAATCTTTAGGAAGGTTAGACATGCGTTCAAATCTTCAGGAAAGTTTGACATGCGTTCAAATCTTCAGGAAGGTTAGACATGCGTTCAAATCTGTAGGAAGGTTAAACATGCGTTCAAATCTTCAGGAAAGTTAGACATGCGTTCAAATCTTCCGGAACGTTAGACATGCGTTCAAATCTTTAGGAAGGTTAGACATGCGTTCAAATCTTCAGGAAAGTTAGACATGCGTTCATATCTTCAGGAAGGTTAGATATGCGTTAAAATCTTTAGGAAGGTTAGACATGCGTTCAAATCTTCAGGAAGGTTAGACATGCGTTCAAATCTTCAGGAAGGTTAGACAGGCGTTCAAATCTTCAGGAAAGTTAGACATGCGTTCAAATCTTAAGGAAGTTTAGACATGCGTTTAAATATTTAGGAAGTTAGACATGCGTTCAAATCTTCAGGAAAGTTAGACATGCGTTCAAATCTTCAGGAAAGTTAGACATGCGTACAAATCTTCAGGAAGGTTAAACATGCGTTCAAATCTTCAGTAAAGTTAGTCATGCGTTCAAATCTCTAGGAAGGTTAGACATGCGTTCAAATATTCAGGAAAGTTAGACATGCGTTCAAATCTTCAGGAAGGTTACACATACGTTCAAATCTTTAGGAAGGTTAGACATGCGTTTAAATTTTCAGGAAGGTTAGACATGCGTTCAAATCTTCAGGAAAGTGAGACATGCGTGCAAATCTTTAGGAAGTTTAGACATGCGTTCAAATCTTCAGGAAAGTTAGACATGCGTTCAAATCTTCAGAAAGGTTAGACATGCGTTAAATCTTCAGGAAAGTTAGACATGCGTTCAAATCTTCAGGAAGGTTAGACATACGTTCAAATATTCAGGAAGGTTAGACATGCGTTCAAATCTTTAGGAAGGTTAGACGTGCGTTCAAATATTCAGGAAAGTTAGACATGCGTTCAAATCTTCAGGAAGGTTAAACATGCGTTCAAATCTTCAGGAAAGTTAGACATGCGTTCAAATCTTCAGGAAGGTTAGACAGGCGTTCAAATCTTTAGGAAGGTTAGACATGCATTCAAATCTTCAGGAAAGTTAGACATGCGTTCAAATCTTCCGGAACGTTAGACATGCGTTCAAATCTTTAGGAAGGTTAGACATGCGTTCAGATCTTCAGGAAAGTTCGACATGCGTTCAAATCTTCAGGAAGGTTAGACATGCGTTAAATCTTCAGGAAAGTTAGACATGCGTTCAAATCTTCAGGAAGGTTAGACATGCGTTCAAATATTCAGGAAGGTTAGACATGCGTTCAAGTCTTTAGGAAGGTTAGACGTTCGTTCAAATATTCAGGAAAGTTAGACATGCGTTCAAATCTTCAGGAAGGTTAAACATGCGTTCAAATCTTCAGGAAAGTTAGACATGCGTTCAAATCTTTAGGAAGGTTAGACAAGCGTTCAAATCTTTAGGAAGGTTAGACATGCGTTCAAATCTTCAGGAAAGTTTGACATGCGTTCAAATCTTCAGGAAGGTTAGACATGCGTTCAAATCTGTAGGAAGGTTAAACATGCGTTCAAATCTTCAGGAAAGTTAGACATGCGTTCAAATCTTCCGGAACGTTAGACATGCGTTCAAATCTTTAGGAAGGTTAGACATGCGTTCAAATCTTCAGGAAAGTTAGACATGCGTTCATATCTTCAGGAAGGTTAGATATGCGTTAAAATCTTTAGGAAGGTTAGACATGCGTTCAAATCTTCAGGAAGCTTAGACATGCGTTCAAATCTTTAGGACGGTTAGACATGCGTTCAAATCTTCAGGAAAGTTAGACATGCGTTCAAATCTTCAGGAAGGTTAGACAGGCGTTCAAATCTTCAGGAAAGTTAGACATGCGTTCAAATCTTAAGGAAGGTTAGACATGCGTTTAAATATTTAGGAAGTTAGACATGCGTTCAAATCTTCAGGAAAGTTAGACATGCGTTCAAATCTTCAGGAAAGTTTGACATGCGTTCAAATCTTCAGGAAGGTTACACATGCGTTCAAATCTTCAGGAAGGTTAAACATGCGTTCAAATCTTCAGTAAAGTTAGTCATGCGTTCAAATCTCTAGGAAGGTTAGACATGCGTTCAAATATTCAGGAAAGTTAGACATGCGTTCAAATCTTCAGGAAGGTTAGACATACGTTCAAATCTTTAGGAAGGTTAGACATGCGTTTAAATTTTCAGGAAGGTTAGACATGCGTTCAAATCTTCAGGAAAGTTAGACATGCGTGCAAATCTTTAGGAAGGTTAGACATGCGTTCAAATCTTCAGGAAAGTTAGACATGCGTTCAAATTTTCAGAAAGGTTAGACATGAGTTCAAATCTTCAGGAAAGTTAGACATGCGTGCAAATGTTTAGGAAGGTTAGACATGCGTTCAAAACTTCAGGAAAGTTAGACATGCGTTCAAATCTTCAGAAAGGTTAGACATGCGTTCAAATCTTTAGGAAGGTTAGACATGCGTTCAAATCTTGAGGAAAGTTAGACATGCGTTCATATCTTCAGGAAGGTTAGATATGCGTTAAAATCTTTAGGAAGGTTAGACCTGCGTTCAAATCTTCAGGAAGGTTAGACATGCGTTCAAATCTTCAGGAAGGTTAGACATGCGTTCAAATGATTAGGATGGTTAGACATGCGTTCAAATCTTCAGGAAAGTTAGACATGCGTTCAAATCTTCAGGAAAGTTAGACATGCGTTGAAATTTTCGGAAAGTTAGACATGCGTTCAAATCTTCTGGAAGGTTAGACATATGCACAAATCTTTAGGAAGGTTAGACAAGCGTTCAAATCTTCAGGAAAGTTAGACATGCGTTCAAATCATCAGGAAGGTTAGACATGCATTCAAATAGTTAGGAAGGTTAGACATGCGTTCAAATCTTCAGGAAAGTTAGACATGCGTTCAAATCTTCAGGATTGTTAGACATGCCGTCAAATCTTTAGGAAGGTTAGACATGCGTTCAAATCTTCAGGAAAATTAGACATGCGTTCAAATCTTCAGGAAGGTTAGACATGCGTTCAAATCTTCAGGAAGGTTAGACATGCGCTCAAATCTTTAGTAATGTTAGACATGCGTTCAAATCTTCAGGAAAGTTAGACATGCGTTCAAATCTTCAGGAAAGTTAGACATGCGTTTAAATCTTCAGGAAGGTTAGACATGTGTTAAATCTTCAGGAAAGTTACACATGCGTTCAAATCTTCATGAAGATTAGACATGCGATCAAATCTTCAGGAAGGTTAGACGTTCGTTCAAATATTCAGGAAAGTTAGACATGCGTTCAAATCTTCAGGAAGGTTAAACATGCGTTCAAATCTTAAGGAAAGTTAGACATGCGTTCAAATCTTCAGTAAGGTTAGACAGGCGTTCAAACCTTTAGGAAGGTTAGACATGCGTTCCAATCTTCAGGAAAGTTTGACATGCGTTCAATTCTTCAGGAAGGTTAGACATGCGTTCAAATCTTTAGGAAGGTTAAGCATGCGTTCAAATCTTCAGGAAAGATAGACATGCGTTCAAATCTTTAGGAAGGTTAGATATGCGTTAAAATCTTTAGGAAGGTTAGACCTGTGTTCAAATCTTCAGGAATGATAGACATGCGTTCAAATCTTCAGGAAGGTTAGACATGCGTTCAAATCTTTAGGACGGTTAGACATGCGTTCAAATCTTCAGGAACGTTAGACATGCGTTCAAATCTGAAGGAAGATTATACATGCGTTTAAATCTTTAGGAAGCTTACACATGCGTTCAAATCTTCAGGAAAGTTAGACATGCGTTCAAATTTTCAGGAAAGTTAGACATGCGTTCCAAACTTCAGGAAGGTTAGACATGCGTCCAAATCTTCATGAAGGTTAGACATGCGTTCAAATTTAAGGAAGGTTAGACATGCGTTCAAATCTTCAGGAAAGTTAGACATGCGTTCACATCTTCAGGAAGGGTAGACATGCGTTCAAATCATTAGGAAGTTTACACATGCGTTCAAATCTTCAGGAAAGTTAGACATGCGTTAAAATCTTCTGGAAGATTAGACATGCTATCAAATCTTCAGGAAAGTAAGACATGCGTTCAAATCTGTAGGAAGGTTAGACATGCGTTCAAATCTTCAGGAAGGTTAGACATGCGTTCAAATCTTCAGGAAAGTTAGAAATGCGTTCAAATCTTCAGGAAAATTAGATATGCGTTCAAATCTTCAGGAAGGTTAGACATGCGTTCAAAACTTCAGGATGGTTAGACATGCGTTCAAATCTTCAGGAAAGTTAGACATGCGTACAAATCTTCAGGAAGGTTAGATATGCTATCAAATCTTCATGAAAATTAGACATCCATTCAAATCTTCAGGAAGGTTAGACATGCGTTCAAATCTGCATGAAAGTTAGTCATGCCTTGAAATCTTCAGGAAGTTTAGACATGCGTTCACATCTTTAGGAAGGTTAGACATGCGTTCAAATCTTCAGGTAGGTTAGACATGCGTTCAAATCTTTAGGAAGTTTAGACATGCTTTCAAATCTTCAGGAAATTTAGACATGCGTTCACATCTTCAGGAAGGTTAGACATGCGTTCAAATCTTCAGGAAGTTTAGACATGCGTTCAAATCTGTAGGAAGGTTAGACATGCGTTCAAATCTTCAGGAAGGTTAGACATGCGTTCAAATCTTTAGGAAGGTTAGACATGCGTTCAAATCTTCAGGAAAGTTAGAAATGCGTTCAAATCTTCAGGAAAGTTAGATATGCGTTCAAATCTTCAGGAAGGTTAGACATGCGTTCAAATCTTCAAGATGGTTAGACATGCGTTCAAATATTCAGGAAAGTTAGACATGCGTTCAAATCTTCAGGTAGGTTAGATATGCTATCAAATCTTCATGAAAATTAGACATCCATTCAAATCTTCAGGAAGGTTAGACATGCGTTCAAATCTGCATGAAAGTTAGACATGCCTTGAAATCTTCAGGAAGTTTAGACATGCGTTCACATCTTTAGGAAGGTTAGACATGCGTTCAAATCTTCAGAAAAGTTAGACATGCGTTCAAATTTCAGGAAGCGTAGACATGCGTTCAAAACTTTAGGAAGTTTAGACATGCGTTCAAATTTTCAGGAATGTTAGACATGCGTTCAAATCTTCAGAAAAATTAGTCATGCGTTCAAATCTTCAGGAAGGTTAGACATGCGTTCAAATCTACAGGAATGTTAGACATGCGTTCAAATCTTCAGGAAGTTTAGACATGCGTTCAAATCTTCAGGAAAGTTAGACATGCGTTCAAACCTTCAGGAAGGTTAGACATGCGTTCAAATCTTCAGGAAAGTTAGACATGCATTCAAATATTCAGGAAGGTTAGACATGCGTTCAAATCTTCAGGAAGGTTAGACATGCGTTCAAATCTTCAGGAAAGTTAGACATGCGTTCAAATCTTCAGGAAAGTTTGACATGCGTTCAAATCATCAGGATGGTTAGACATGCGTTCAAATCTTCAGGAATGTTAGACATGCGTCCAAATCTTTAGGAAGGTTAGACATGCGTTTAAATCTTCAGGAAAGTTAGACATGCGTTCAAATGTTCAGGAAGATTAGTCTTGCGTTCAAATCTTTAGGAAGGTTAGACATGCGTTCAAATCTTCAGGAAGGTTAGACATGCGTTCAAATCTTCAGGAAAGTTAGACATGCGTTCAAATCTTCAGGAAAGTTTGACATGCGTTCAAATCTTCAGGAAGGTTAGACATGCGTTCAAATCTTCAGGAAGGGTAGACATGCGTTCAAATCTTTAGGAAGGTTAGACATGCGTTCAAATCTTCAGGAAGGTTAGACATGCGTTCAAATCTTCAGGAAGGTTAGACACGCGTTCAAATCTTCAGGAAAGTTATGCATGCATTCAAATCTTCAGTAAGGTTAGACATGCGTTCAAATCTTTAGAAATGTTAGACATGCGTTCAAATCTTCAGGAAAGTGAGATATCCATTCAAATCTTAAGGAAGGTTAGACATGCGTTCAAATCTTCAGGACTGTTAGACATGCATTCAAATCTTTAGGATATTTAGAGATGCCTTCAAATCTTCAGGAAAGTTAGACATGCGTTCAAATCTTCAGCAAAGTTAGACGTGCGTTCAAATCTTTAGGAAGGTTAGACATGCGTTCAAATCTTCAGAAAGGTTAGATATGCGTTCAAATTTTCAGCAAGGTTAGACATGCGTTCGAATCTTCAGGAAGGTTAGAAATGCGTTCAAATCTTTAGGAAGTTTACACATGCGTTCAAATCTTCAGGAAAGTTAGACATGCGTTAAAATCGTATGGAAGATTAGACATGCTATCAAATCTTCAGGAAAGTAAGACATGCGTTCAAATCTGTAGGAAGGTTAGACATGCGTTCAAATCTTTAGGAAGGTTAGAAATGCGTTCAAATCTTCAGGAAAGTTAGATATGCGTTCAAATCTTCAGGAAGGTTAGACATGCGTTCAAATCTTCAGGAAAGTTAGACATGCGTTCACATCTTCAGGAAGGGTAGACATGCGTTCAAATCATTAGGAAGTTTACACATGCGTTCAAATCTTCAGGAAAGTTAGACATGCGTGCAAATCTTTAGGAAGGTTAGACATGCGTTCAAATCTTCAGGAAAGTTAGACATGCGTTCAAATCTTCAGAAAGGTTAGACATGAGTTCAAATCTTCAGGAAAGTTAGACATGCGTGCAAATGTTTAGGAAGGTTAGACATGCGTTCAAAACTTCAGGAAAGTTAGACATGCGTTCAAATCTTCAGAAAGGTTAGACATGCGTTCAAATCTTTAGGAAGGTTAGACATGCGTTCAAATCTTGAGGAAAGTTAGACATGCGTTCATATCTTCAGGAAGGTTAGATATGCGTTAAAATCTTTAGGAAGGTTAGACCTGCGTTCAAATCTTCAGGAAGGTTAGACATGCGTTCAAATCTTCAGGAAGGTTAGACATGCGTTCAAATGTTTAGGATGGTTAGACATGCGTTCAAATCTTCAGGAAAGTTAGACATGCGTTCAAATCTTCAGGAAAGTTAGACATGCGTTGAAATTTTCGGAAAGTTAGACATGCGTTCAAATCTTCTGGAAGGTTAGACATATGCACAAATCTTTAGGAAGGTTAGACAAGCGTTCAAATCTTCAGGAAAGTAAGACATGCGTTCAAATCATCAGGAAGGTTAGACATGCATTCAAATAGTTAGGAAGGTTAGACATGCGTTCAAATCTTCAGGAAAGTTAGACATGCGTTCAAATCTTCAGGATTGTTAGACATGCCGTCAAATCTTTAGGAAGGTTAGACATGCGTTCAAATCTTCAGGAAAATTAGACATGCGTTCAAATCTTCAGGAAGGTTAGACATGCGTTCAAATCTTCAGGAAGGTTAGACATGCGCTCAAATCTTTAGTAATGTTAGACATGCGTTCAAATCTTCAGGAAAGTTAGACATGCGTTCAAATCTTCAGGAAAGTTAGACATGCGTTTAAATCTTCAGGAAGGTTAGACATGTGTTAAATCTTCAGGAAAGTTACACATGCGTTCAAATCTTCATGAAGATTAGACATGCGATCAAATCTTCAGGAAGGTTAGACGTTCGTTCAAATATTCAGGAAAGTTAGACATGCGTTCAAATCTTCAGGAAGGTTAAACATGCGTTCAAATCTTAAGGAAAGTTAGACATGCGTTCAAATCTTCAGTAAGGTTAGACAGGCGTTCAAACCTTTAGGAAGGTTAGACATGCGTTCCAATCTTCAGGAAAGTTTGACATGCGTTCAATTCTTCAGGAAGGTTAGACATGCGTTCAAATCTTTAGGAAGGTTAAGCATGCGTTCAAATCTTCAGGAAAGATAGACATGCGTTCAAATCTTTAGGAAGGTTAGATATGCGTTAAAATCTTTAGGAAGGTTAGACCTGTGTTCAAATCTTCAGGAATGATAGACATGCGTTCAAATCTTCAGGAAGGTTAGACATGCGTTCAAATCTTTAGGACGGTTAGACATGCGTTCAAATCTTCAGGAACGTTAGACATGCGTTCAAATCTGAAGGAAGATTATACATGCGTTTAAATCTTTAGGAAGCTTACACATGCGTTCAAATCTTCAGGAAAGTTAGACATGCGTTCAAATTTTCAGGAAAGTTAGACATGCGTTCCAAACTTCAGGAAGGTTAGACATGCGTCCAAATCTTCATGAAGGTTAGACATGCGTTCAAATTTAAGGAAGGTTAGACATGCGTTCAAATCTTCAGGAAAGTTAGACATGCGTTCACATCTTCAGGAAGGGTAGACATGCGTTCAAATCATTAGGAATTTTACACATGCGTTCAAATCTTCAGGAAAGTTAGACATGCGTTAAAATCTTCTGGAAGATTAGACATGCTATCAAATCTTCAGGAAAGTAAGACATGCGTTCAAATCTGTAGGAAGGTTAGACATGCGTTCAAATCTTCAGGAAGGTTAGACATGCGTTCAAATCTTCAGGAAAGTTAGAAATGCGTTCAAATCTTCAGGAAAATTAGATATGCGTTCAAATCTTCAGGAAGGTTAGACATGCGTTCAAAACTTCAGGATGGTTAGACATGCGTTCAAATCTTCAGGAAAGTTAGACATGCGTACAAATCTTCAGGAAGGTTAGATATGCTATCAAATCTTCATGAAAATTAGACATCCATTCAAATCTTCAGGAAGGTTAGACATGCGTTCAAATCTGCATGAAAGTTAGTCATGCCTTGAAATCTTCAGGAAGTTTAGACATGCGTTCACATCTTTAGGAAGGTTAGACATGCGTTCAAATCTTCAGGTAGGTTAGACATGCGTTCAAATCTTTAGGAAGTTTAGACATGCGTTCAAATCTTCAGGAAATTTAGACATGCGTTCACATCTTCAGGAAGGTTAGACATGCGTTCAAATCTTCAGGAAGTTTAGACATGCGTTCAAATCTGTAGGAAGGTTAGACATGCGTTCAAATCTTCAGGAAGGTTAGACATGCGTTCAAATCTTTAGGAAGGTTAGACATGCGTTCAAATCTTCAGGAAAGTTAGAAATGCGTTCAAATCTTCAGGAAAGTTAGATATGCGTTCAAATCTTCAGGAAGGTTAGACATGCGTTCAAATCTTCAAGATGGTTAGACATGCGTTCAAATATTCAGGAAAGTTAGACATGCGTTCAAATCTTCAGGTAGGTTAGATATGCTATCAAATCTTCATGAAAATTAGACATCCATTCAAATCTTCAGGAAGGTTAGACATGCGTTCAAATCTGCATGAAAGTTAGACATGCCTTGAAATCTTCAGGAAGTTTAGACATGCGTTCACATCTTTAGGAAGGTTAGACATGCGTTCAAATCTTCAGAAAAGTTAGACATGCGTTCAAATTTCAGGAAGCGTAGACATGCGTTCAAAACTTTAGGAAGTTTAGACATGCGTTCAAATTTTCAGGAATGTTAGACATGCGTTCAAATCTTCAGAAAAATTAGTCATGCGTTCAAATCTTCAGGAAGGTTAGACATGCGTTCAAATCTACAGGAATGTTAGACATGCGTTCAAATCTTCAGGAAGTTTAGACATGCGTTCAAATCTTCAGGAAAATTAGACATGCGTTCAAACCTTCAGGAAGGTTAGACATGCGTTCAAATCTTCAGGAAAGTTAGACATGCATTCAAATATTCAGGAAGGTTAGACATGCGTTCAAATCTTCAGGAAGGTTAGACATGCGTTCAAATCTTCAGGAAAGTTAGACATGCGTTCAAATCTTCAGGAAAGTTTGACATGCGTTCAAATCATCAGGATGGTTAGACATGCGTTCAAATCTTCAGGAATGTTAGACATGCGTCCAAATCTTTAGGAAGGTTAGACATGCGTTTAAATCTTCAGGAAAGTTAGACATGCGTTCAAATGTTCAGGAAGATTAGTCTTGCGTTCAAATCTTTAGGAAGGTTAGACATGCGTTCAAATCTTCAGGAAAGTTAGACATGCGTTCAAATCTTCAGGAAAGTTTGACATGCGTTCAAATCTTCAGGAAGGTTAGACATGCGTTCAAATCTTCAGGAAGGGTAGACATGCGTTCAAATCTTTAGGAAGGTTAGACATGCGTTCAAATCTTCAGGAAGGTTAGACATGCGTTCAAATCTTCAGGAAGGTTAGACACGCGTTCAAATCTTCAGGAAAGTTATGCATGCATTCAAATCTTCAGTAAGGTTAGACATGCGTTCAAATCTTTAGAAATGTTAGACATGCGTTCAAATCTTCAGGAAAGTGAGATATCCATTCAAATCTTAAGGAAGGTTAGACATGCGTTCAAATCTTCAGGACTGTTAGACATGCATTCAAATCTTTAGGATATTTAGAGATGCCTTCAAATCTTCAGGAAAGTTAGACATGCGTTCAAATCTTCAGCAAAGTTAGACGTGCGTTCAAATCTTTAGGAAGGTTAGACATGCGTTCAAATCTTCAGAAAGGTTAGATATGCGTTCAAATTTTCAGCAAGGTTAGACATGCGTTCGAATCTTCAGGAAGGTTAGAAATGCGTTCAAATCTTTAGGAAGTTTACACATGCGTTCAAATCTTCAGGAAAGTTAGACATGCGTTAAAATCGTATGGAAGATTAGACATGCTATCAAAACTTCAGGAAAGTAAGACATGCGTTCAAATCTGTAGGAAGGTTAGACATGCGTTCAAATCTTTAGGAAGGTTAGAAATGCGTTCAAATCTTCAGGAAAGTTAGATATGCGTTCAAATCTTCAGGAAGGTTAGACATGCGTTCAAATCTTCAGGAAAGTTAGACATGCGTTCACATCTTCAGGAAGGGTAGACATGCGTTCAAATCATTAGGAAGTTTACACATGCGTTCAAATCTTCAGGAAAGTTAGACATGCGTTAAAATCTTCTGGAAGATTAGACATGCTATCAAATCTTCAGGAAAGTAAGACATGGGTTCAAATCTGTAGGAAGGTTAGACATGCGTTCAAATCTTCAGGAAGGTTAGACATGCGTTCAAATCTTTAGGAAGGTTAGACATGCGTTCAAATCTTCAGGAAAGTTAGAAATGCGTTCAAATCTTCAGGAAAGTTAGATATGCGTTCAAATCTTCAGGAAGGTTAGACATGCGTTCAAAACTTCAGGATGGTTAGACATGCGTTCAAATCTTCAGGAAAGTTAGACATGCGTACAAATCTTCAGGAAGGTTAGATATGCTATCAAATCTTCATGAAAATTAGACATCCATTCAAATCTTCAGGAAGGTTAGACATGCGTTCAAATCTGCATGAAAGTTAGACATGCCTTGAAATCTTCAGGAAGTTTAGACGTGCGTTCACACGTTTAGGAAGGTTAGACATGCGTTCAAATCTTCAGGTAGGTTAGACATGCGTTCAAATCTTTAGGAAGTTTAGACATGCGTTCAAATCTTCAGGAAGGTTAGACATGCGTTCACATCTTCAGGAAGGTTAGACATGCGTTCAAATCTTCAGGAAGTTTAGACATGCGTTCAAATCTGTAGGAAGGTTAGACATGCGTTCAAATCTTCAGGAAGGTTAGACATGCATTCAAATCTTTAGGAAGGTTAGACATGCGTTCAAATCTTCAGGAAAATTAGAAATGCGTTCAAATCTTCAGGAAAGTTAGATATGCGTTCAAATCTTCAGGAAGGTTAGACATGCGTTCAAATCTTCAGGATGGTTAGACATGCGTTCAAATCTTCAGGAAAGTTAGAAATGCGTTCAAATCTTCAGGAAGGTTAGATATGCTATCAAATCTTCATGAAAATTAGACATCCATTCAAATCTTCAGGAAGGTTAGACATGCGTTCAAATCTGCATGAAAGTTAGACATGCCTTGAAATCTTCAGGAAGTTTAGACATGCGTTCACATCTTTCGGAAGGTTAGACATGCGTTCAAATCTTCAGAAAAGTTAGACATGCGTTCAAATTTCAGGAAGCGTAGACATGCGTTCAAATCTTTAGGAAGTTTAGACATGCGTTCAAATTTTCAGGAATGTTAGACATGCGTTCAAATCTTCAGAAAAATTAGTCATGCGTTCAAATTTTCAGGAAGGTTAGACATGCGTTCAAATCTACAGGAATGTTAGACATGCGTTCAAATCATCAGGAAGGTTAGACATGCGTTCAAACCTTCAGGAAGGTTAGACATGCGTTCAAATCTTCAGGAAAGTTAGACATGCATTCAAATATTCAGGAAGGTTAGACATGCGTTCAAATCTTCAGGAAGGTTAGACATGCGTTCAAATCTTCAGGAAAGTTAGACATGCGTTCAAATCTTCAGGAAAGTTTGACATGCGTTCAAATCTTCAGGAAGGTTAGACATGCGTTCAAATCTTCAGGAAGGTTAGACATGCGTCCAAATCTTTAGGAAGGTTAGACATGCGTTTAAATCTTCAGGAAATTTAGACATTCGTTCAAATCTTCAGGAATGTTAGACATGCGTTCAAATCTTTAGTTAGGTTAGACATGCATTCAAATCTTCAGGAAAGTTAGACATGCGTTCAAATGTTCAGGAAGATTAGTCTTGCGTTCAAATCTTTAGGAAGGTTAGACATGCGTTCAAATCTTCAGGAAGGTTAGACATGCGTTCAAATCTTCAGGAAAGTTAGACATGCGTTCAAATCTTCAGGAAAGTTTGACATGCGTTCAAATCGTCAGGAAAGTTAGATATGCGTTAAAATCTTCAGGAAGGTTAGACATGCGTTCAAAACTTCAGGATGGTTAGACATGCGTTCAAATCTTCAGGAAGGTTAGATATGCTATCAAATCTTCATGAAAATTAGACATCCATTCAAATCTTCAGGAAGGTTAGACATGCGTTCAAATCTGCATGAAAGTTAGACATGCCTTGAAATCTTCAGGAAGTTTAGACATGCGTTCATATCTTTAGGAAGGTTAGACATGCGTTCAAATCTTCAGGAAAGTTAGACATGCGTTCAAATTTCAGGAAGCGTAGACATGCGTTCAAATCTTTAGGAAGGTTAGACATGCATTCAAATTTTCAGGAATGTTAGACATGCGTTCAAATCTTAAGAAAAATTAGGCATGCGTTCAAATCTTCAGGAAGGTTAGACATGCGTTCAAATCTACAGGAATGTTAGACATGCGTTCAAATCTTCAGGAAGGTTAGACATGCGTTCAAATCTTCAGGAAGGTTAGACATGCGTTCAAACCTTCAGGAAGGTTAGACATGCGTTCAAATCTTCAGCAAAGTTAGACATGCATTCAAATATTCAGGAAGGTTAGACATGCGTTCAAATGTACAGGAAGGTTAGACATGCGTTCAAATCTTCAGTAAAGTTAGACATGCGTTCAAATCTTCAGGAAAGTTTGACATGGGTTCAAATCTTCAGGAAGGTTAGACATGCGTTCAAATCTTCAGGAAAGTTAGAGATGCGTTCAAATCTTTAGTTAGGTTAGACATGCATTCAAATCTTCAGGAAAGTTAGACATGCGTTCAAATGTTCAGGAAGGTTAATCTTGCGTTCAAATCTTTAGGAAGGTTAGACATGCGTTCAAATCTTCAGGAAGGTTAGACATGCGTTCAAATCTTCAGGAAGGGTAGACATGCGATCAAATCTTTAGGAATATTAAACATGTGTTCAAATCTTCAGGAAAGTTAGATATGCGTTCAAATCTTCAGGAATGTTAGACATGCGTTCAAATCTATAGGAAGGTTAAACATGCGTTCAAATCTTCAGGAAAGTTAGATATGCGTTCAAATCTTCAGGAATGTTAGACATGCGTTCAAATCTTCAGGAAAGTTAGACATGCGTTCACATCTTCAGGAAGGGTAGACATGCGTTCAAATCATTAGGAAGTTTACACATGCGTGCAAATCTTCAGGAAAGTTAGACATGCGTTAAAATCTTCTGGAAGATTAGACATGCTATCAAATCTTCAGGAAAGTAAGACATGCGTTCAAATCTGTAGGAAGGTTAGACATGCGTTCAAATCTTCAGGAAGGTTAGACATGCGTTCAAATCTTTAGGAAGGTTAGACATGCGTTCAAATCTTCAGGAAAGTTAGACATGCGTACAAATCTTCAGGAAGGTTAGATATGCTATCAAATCTACAGGAATGTTAGACATGCGTTCAAATCTTCAGGAAGTTTAGACATGCGTTCAAATCTTCAGGAAAGTTAGACATGCGTTCAAACCTTCAGGAAGGTTAGACATGCGTTCAAATCTTCAGGAAAGTTAGACATGCATTCAAATATTCAGGAAGGTTAGACATGCGTTCAAATCTTCAGGAAGGTTAGACATGCGTTCAAATCTTCAGGAAAGTTAGACATGCGTTCAAATCTTCAGGAAAGTTTGACATGCGTTCAAATCATCAGGATGGTTAGACATGCGTTCAAATCTTCAGGAATGTTAGACATGCGTCCAAATCTTTAGGAAGGTTAGACATGCGTTTAAATCTTCAGGAAAGTTAGACATGCGTTCAAATGTTCAGGAAGATTAGTCTTGCGTTCAAATCTTTAGGAAGGTTAGACATGCGTTCAAATCTTCAGGAAGGTTAGACATGCGTTCAAATCTTCAGGAAAGTTAGACATGCGTTCAAATCTTCAGGAAAGTTTGACATGCGTTGAAATCTTCAGGAAGGTTAGACATGCGTTCAAATCTTCAGGAAGGGTAGACATGCGTTCAAATCTTTAGGAAGGTTAGACATGCGTTCAAATCTTCAGGAAGGTTAGACATGCGTTCAAATCTTCAGTAAGGTTAGACATGCGTTCAAATCTTTAGAAATGTTAGACATGCGTTCAAATCTTCAGGAAAGTGAGATATCCATTCAAATCTTAAGGAAGGTTAGACATGCGTTCAAATCTTCAGGACTGTTAGACATGCATTCAAATCTTTAGGATATTTAGAGATGCCTTCAAATCTTCAGGAAAGTTAGACATGCGTTCAAATCTTCAGCAAAGTTAGACGTGCGTTCAAATCTTTAGGAAGGTTAGACATGCGTTCAAATCTTCAGAAAGGTTAGATATGCGTTCAAATTTTCAGCAAGGTTAGACATGCGTTCGAATCTTCAGGAAGGTTAGAAATGCGTTCAAATCTTTAGGAAGTTTACACATGCGTTCAAATCTTCAGGAAAGTTAGACATGCGTTAAAATCGTATGGAAGATTAGACATGCTATCAAATCTTCAGGAAAGTAAGACATGCGTTCAAATCTGTAGGAAGGTTAGACATGCGTTCAAATCTTTAGGAAGGTTAGAAATGCGTTCAAATCTTCAGGAAAGTTAGATATGCGTTCAAATCTTCAGGAAGGTTAGACATGCGTTCAAATCTTCAGGAAAGTTAGACATGCGTTCACATCTTCAGGAAGGGTAGACATGCGTTCAAATCATTAGGAAGTTTACACATGCGTTCAAATCTTCAGGAAAGTTAGACATGCGTTAAAATCTTCTGGAAGATTAGACATGCTATCAAATCTTCAGGAAAGTAAGACATGCGTTCAAATCTGTAGGAAGGTTAGACATGCGTTCAAATCTTCACGTAGGTTAGACATGCGTTCAAATCTTTAGGAAGTTTAGACATGCGTTCAAATCTTCAGGAAGGTTAGACATGCGTTCACATCTTCAGGAAGGTTAGACATGCGTTCAAATCTTCAGGAAGTTTAGACTTGCGTTCAAATCTGTAGGAAGGTTAGACATGCGTTCAAATCTTCAGGAAGGTTAGACATGCATTCAAATCTTTAGGAAGGTTAGACATGCGTTCAAATCTTCAGGAAAATTAGAAATGCGTTCAAATCTTCAGGAAAGTTAGATATGCGTTCAAATCTTCAGGAAGGTTAGACATGCGTTCAAATCTTCAGGATGGTTAGACATGCGTTCAAATCTTCAAGAAAGTTAGAAATGCGTTCAAATCTTCAGGAAGGTTAGATATGCTATCAAATCTTCATGAAAATTAGACATCCATTCAAATCTTCAGGAAGGTTAGACATGCGTTCAAATCTGCATGAAAGTTAGACATGCCTTGAAATCTTCAGGAAGTTTAGACATGCGTTCACATCTTTCGGAAGGTTAGACATGCGTTCAAATCTTCAGAAAAGTTAGACATGCGTTCAAATTTCAGGAAGCGTAGACATGCGTTCAATTCTTTAGGAAGTTTAGACATGCGTTCAAATTTTCAGGAATGTTAGACATGCGTTCAAATCTTCAGAAAAATTAGTCATGCGTTCAAATTTTCAGGAAGGTTAGACATGCGTTCAAATCTACAGGAATGTTAGACATGCGTTCAAATCTTCAGGAAGGTTAGACATGCGTTCAAATCATCAGGAAGGTTAGACATGCGTTCAAACCTTCAGGAAGGTTAGACATGCGTTCAAATCTTCAGGAAAGTTAGACATGCATTCAAATATTCAGGAAGGTTAGACATGCGTTCAAATCATCAGGAAGGTTAGACATGCGTTCAAATCTTCAGGAAAGTTAGACATGCGTTCAAATCTTCAGGAAAGTATGACATGCGTTCAAATCTTCAGGAAGGTTAGACATGCGTTCAAATCTTCAGGAAGGTTAGACATGCGTCCAAATCTTTAGGAAGGTTAGACATGCGTTTAAATCTTCAGGAAATTAGGCATTCGTTCAAATCTTCAGGAATGTTAGACATGCGTTCAAATCTTTAGTTAGGTTAGACATGCATTCAAATCTTCAGGAAAGTTAGACATGCGTTCAAATGTTCAGGAAGATTAGTCTTGCGTTCAAATCTTTAGGAAGGTTAGACATGCGTTCAAATCTTCAGGAAGGTTAGACATGCGTTCAAATCTTCAGGAAAGTTAGACATGCGTTCAAATCTTCAGGAAAGTTTGACATGCATTCAAATCTTCAGGAAGGTTAGACATGCGTTCAAATCTTCAGGAAGGGTAGACATGCGTTCAAATCTTTAGGAAGGTTAGACATGCGTTCAAATCTTCAGGAAAGTTAGACATGCATTCAAATCTTTAGGAAGGTTAGACACGCGTTCAAATGTTCAGGAAAGTTATGCATGCATTCAAATCTTCAGGAAGGTTAGACATGCGTTCAAATCGTTAGGAATGTTAGACATGCTTTCAAATCTTCAGTAAGGTTAGACATGCGTTCAAATCTTTAGAAAGGTTAGACATGCGTTCAAATCTTCAGGAATGTGAGATATCCATTCAAATCTTAAGGAAGGTTAGACATGCGTTCAAATCTTCAGGACTGTTAGACATGCATTCAAATCTTTAGGATATTTAGAGATGCCTTCAAATCTTCAGGAAAGTTAGACATGCGTTCAAATCTTCAGCAAAGTTAGACGAGCGTTCAAATCTTTAGGAAGGTTAGACATGCGTTCAAATCTTCAGAAAGGTTAGATATGCGTTCAAATTTTCAGCAATGTTAGACATGCGTTCAAATCTTCAGGAAGGTTAGAAATGCGTTCAAATCTTTAGGAAGTTTACACATGCGTTCAAATCTTCAGGAAAGTTAGACATGCGTTAAAATCGTATGGAAGATTAGACATGCTATCAAATCTTCAGGAAAGTAAGACATGCGTTCAAATCTGTAGGAAGGTTAGACATGCGTTCAAATCTTCAGGAAAGTTAGATATGCGTTAAAATCTTCAGGAAGGTTAGACATGCGTTCAAATCTTCAGGATGGTTAGACATGCGTTCAAATCTTCAGGAAGGTTAGATATGCTATCAAATCTTCATGAAAATTAGACATCCATTCAAATCTTCAGGAAGGTTAGACATGCGTTCAAATCTGCATGAAAGTTAGACATGCCTTGAAATCTTCAGGAAGTTTAGACATTCGTTCACATCTTTAGGAAGGTTAGACATGCGTTCAAATATTCAGGAAAGTTAGAAATGCGTTCTAATCTTCAGGAAAGTTAGATATGCGTTCAAATCTTCAGGAAGGTTAGACATGCGTTCAAATCTTCAGGATGGTTAGACATGCGTTCAAATCTTCAGGAAAGTTAGACATGCGTTCAAATCTTCAGGAAGGTTAGATATGCTATCAAATCTTCATGAAAATTAGACATCCATTCAAATCTTCAGGAAGGTTAGACATGCGTTCAAATCTGCATGAAAGTTAGACATGCCTTGAAATCTTCAGGAAGTTTAGACATGCGTTCATATTTTTAGGAAGGTTAGACATGCGTTCAAATCTTCAGGAAAGTTAGACATGCGTTCAAATTTCAGGAAGCGTAGACAGGCGTTCAAATCTTTAGGAAGGTTAGACATGCGTTCAAATTTTCAGGAATGTTAGACATGCGTTCAAATCTTAAGAAAAATTAGGCATCCGTTCAAATCTTCAGGAAGGTTAGACATGCGTTCAAATCTACAGGTATGTTAGACATGCGTTCAAATCTTCAGGAAGGTTAGACATGCGTTCAAATCTTCAGGAAGGTTAGACATGCGTTCAAACCTTCAGGAAGGTTAGACATGCGTTCAAATCTTCAGCAAAGTTAGACATGCATTCAAATATTCAGGAAGGTTAGACATGCGTTCAAATGTACAGGAAGGTTAGACATGCGTTCAAATCTTCAGTAAAGTTAGACATGCGTTCAAATCTTCAGGAAAGTTTGACATGGGTTCAAATCTTCAGGAAGGTTAGACATGCGTTCAAATCTTCAGGAAAGTTAGAGATGCGTTCAAATCTTTAGTTAGGTTAGACATGCATTCAAATCTTCAGGAAAGTTAGACATGCGTTCAAATGTTCAGGAAGGTTAATCTTGCGTTCAAATCTTTAGGAAGGTTAGACATGCGTTCAAATCTTCAGGAAGGTTAGACATGCGTTCAAAACTTCAGGAAGGATAGACATGCGATCAAATCTTTAGGAATATTAAACATGTGTTCAAATCTTCAGGAAAGTTAGATATGCGTTCAAATCTTCAGGAATGTTAGACATGCGTTCAAATCTATAGGAAGGTTAAACATGCGTTCAAATCTTCAGGAAAGTTAGATATGCGTTCAAATCTTCAGGAATGTTAGACATGCGTTCAAATCTTCAGGAAAGTTAGACATGCGTTCACATCTTCAGGAAGGGTAGACATGCGTTCAAATCATTAGGAAGTTTACACATGCGTTCAAATCTTCAGGAAAGTTAGACATGCGTTAAAATCTTCTGGAAGATTAGACATGCTATCAAATCTTCAGGAAAGTAAGACATGCGTTCAAATCTGTAGGAAGGTTAGACATGCGTTCAAATCTTCAGGAAGGTTAGACATGCGTTCAAATCTTTAGGAAGGTTAGACATGCGTTCAAATCTTCAGGAAAGTTAGACATGCGTACAAATCTTCAGGAAGGTTAGATATGCTATCAAATCTTCATGAAAATTAGACATCCATTCAAATCTTCAGGAAGGTTAGACATGCGTTCAAATCAGCATGAAAGTTAGACATGCCTTTAAATCTTCAGGAAGTTTAGACATGCGTTCACACCTTTAGGAAGGTTAGACATGCGTTCAAATCTTCAGGTAAGTTAGACATGCGTTCAAATCTTTAGGAAGTTTAGACATGCGTTCAAATCTTCAGGAAGGTTAGACATGCGTTCACATCTTCAGGAAGGTTAGACATGCGTTCAAATCTTCAGGAAGTTTAGACATGCGTTCAAATCTGTAGGAAGGTTAGACATGCGTTCAAATCTTCAGGAAGGTTAGACATGCGTTCAAATCTTCAGGAAGGTTAGAAACGCGTTCAAATCTTCAGGAAAGTTATGCATGCATTCAAATCTTCAGGAAGGTTAGACATGCGTTCAAATCGTTAGGAATGTTAGACATGCTTTCAAATCTTCAGTAAGGTTAGACATGCGTTCAAATCTTTAGAAATGTTAGACATGCGTTCAAATCTTCAGGAAAGTGAGATATCCATTCAAATCTTAAGGAAGGTTAGACATGCGTTCAAATCTTCAGGACTGTTAGACATGCATTCAAATCTTTAGGATATTTAGAGATGCCTTCAAATCTTCAGGAAAGTTAGATATGCGTTCAAATCTTCAGGAAGGTTAGACATGCGTTCAAATATTCAGGATGGTTAGACATGCGTTCAAATCTTCAGGAAAGTTAGAAATGCGTTCAAATCTTCAGGAAGGTTAGATATGCTATCAAATCTTCATGAAAATTAGACATCCATTCAAATCTTCAGGAAGGTTAGACATGCGTTCAAATCTGCATGAAAGTTAGACATGCCTTGAAATCTTCAGGAAGTTTAGACATGCGTTCACATCTTTAGGAAGGTTAGACATGCGTTCAAATCTTCAGAAAAGTTAGACATGCGTTCAAATTTCAGGAAGCGTAGACATGCGTTCAAACCTTCAGGAAGGTTAGACATGCGTTCAAATCTTCAGGAAAGTTAGACATGCATTCAAATATTCAGGAAGGTTAGACATGCGTTCAAATCTTCAGGAAGGTTAGACATGCGTTCAAATCTTCAGGAAAGTTAGACATGCGTTCAAATCTTCAGGAAAGTTTGACATGCGTTCAAATCTTCAGGAAGGTTAGACATGCGTTCAAATCTTCAGGAAGGTTAGACATGCGTCCAAATCTTTAGGAAGGTTAGACATGCGTTTAAATCTTCAGGAAATTTAGACATTCGTTCAAATCTTCAGGAATGTTAGACATGCGTTCAAATCTTTAGTTAGGTTAGACATGCATTCAAATCTTCAGGAAAGTTAGACATGCGTTCAAATGTTCAGGAAGATTAGTCTTGCGTTCAAATCTTTAGGAAGGTTAGACATGCGTTCAAATCTTCAGGAAGGTTAGACATGCGTTCAAATCTTCAGGAAAGTTAGACATGCGTTCAAATCTTCAGGAAAGTTTGACATGCGTTCAAATCTTCAGGAAGGTTAGACATGCGTTCAAATCTTCAGGAAGGGTAGACATGCGTTCAAATCTTTAGGAAGGTTAGACATGCGTTCAAATCTTCAGGAAAGTTAGACATGCATTCAAATCTTTAGGAAGGTTAGACACGCGTTCAAATGTTCAGGAAAGTTATGCATGCATTCAAATCTTCAGGAAGGTTAGACATGCGTTCAAATCGTTAGGAATGTTAGACATGCTTTCAAATCTTCAGTAAGGTTAGACATGCGTTCAAATCTTTAGAAAGGTTAGACATGCGTTCAAATCTTCAGGAATGTGAGATATCCATTCAAATCTTAAGGAAGGTTAGACATGCGTTCAAATCTTCAGGACTGTTAGACATGCATTCAAATCTTTAGGATATTTAGAGATGCCTTCAAATCTTCAGGAAAGTTAGACATGCGTTCAAATCTTCAGCAAAGTTAGACGAGCGTTCAAATCTTTAGGAAGGTTAGACATGCGTTCAAATCTTCAGAAAGGTTAGATATGCGTTCAAATTTTCAGCAATGTTAGACATGCGTTCAAATCTTCAGGAAGGTTAGAAATGCGTTCAAATCTTTAGGAAGTTTACACATGCGTTCAAATCTTCAGGAAAGTTAGACATGCGTTAAAATCGTATGGAAGATTAGACATGCTATCAAATCTTCAGGAAAGTAAGACATGCGTTCAAATCTGTAGGAAGGTTAGACATGCGTTCAAATCTTCAGGAAAGTTAGATATGCGTTAAAATCTTCAGGAAGGTTAGACATGCGTTCAAATCTTCAGGATGGTTAGACATGCGTTCAAATCTTCAGGAAGGTTAGATATGCTATCAAATCTTCATGAAAATTAGACATCCATTCAAATCTTCAGGAAGGTTAGACATGCGTTCAAATCTGCATGAAAGTTAGACATGCCTTGAAATCTTCAGGAAGTTTAGACATTCGTTCACATCTTTAGGAAGGTTAGACATGCGTTCAAATATTCAGGAAAGTTAGAAATGCGTTCTAATCTTCAGGAAAGTTAGATATGCGTTCAAATCTTCAGGAAGGTTAGACATGCGTTCAAATCTTCAGGATGGTTAGACATGCGTTCAAATCTTCAGGAAAGTTAGACATGCGTTCAAATCTTCAGGAAGGTTAGATATGCTATCAAATCTTCATGAAAATTAGACATCCATTCAAATCTTCAGGAAGGTTAGACATGCGTTCAAATCTGCATGAAAGTTAGACATGCCTTGAAATCTTCAGGAAGTTTAGACATGCGTTCATATTTTTAGGAAGGTTAGACATGCGTTCAAATCTTCAGGAAAGTTAGACATGCGTTCAAATTTCAGGAAGCGTAGACAGGCGTTCAAATCTTTAGGAAGGTTAGACATGCGTTCAAATTTTCAGGAATGTTAGACATGCGTTCAAATCTTAAGAAAAATTAGGCATCCGTTCAAATCTCCAGGAAGGTTAGACATGCGTTCAAATCTACAGGTATGTTAGACATGCGTTCAAATCTTCAGGAAGGTTAGACATGCGTTCAAATCTTCAGGAAGGTTAGACATGCGTTCAAACCTTCAGGAAGGTTAGACATGCGTTCAAATCTTCAGGAAAGTTAGACATGCATTCAAATATTCAGGAAGGTTAGACATGCGTTCAAATGTACAGGAAGGTTAGACATGCGTTCAAATCTTCAGTAAAGTCAGACATGCGTTCAAATCTTCAGGAAAGTTTGACATGCGTTCAAATCTTCAGGAAGGTTAGACATGCGTTCAAATCTTCAGGAAAGTTAGAGATGCGTTCAAATCTTTAGTTAGGTTAGACATGCATTCAAATCTTCAGGAAAGTTAGACATGCGTTCAAATCTTCAGGAAGGGTAGACATGCGATCAAATCTTTAGGAATATTAAACATGTGTTCAAATCTTCAGGAAAGTTAGATATGCGTTCAAATCTTCAGGAATGTTAGACATGCGTTCAAATCTATAGGAAGGTTAAACATGTGTTCAAATCTTCAGGAAAGTTAGACATGCGTTCAAATCTTCAGGAAGGTTAGACATGCGTTCAAATCTTCAGGAAGGTTAGACATGCGTTAAATCTTCAGGAAAGTTAGACATGCGTTCAAATCTTCAGGAAGTTTAGACATCCGTTCAAATCTTCAGGAAGGTTAGACATGCGTTCAAATCTCTAGGTAGGTTAGACATGCGTTCAAATATTCAGGAAAGTTAGACATGCGTTCAAATCTTCAGGAAGGTTAAACATGCGTTCAAATCTTCAGGAAGGTTAGACATGCGTTCAAATCTTTAGGAAGGTTAGACATGCGTTCAAATCTTCAGTAAGGTTAGACATGCGTTCAAATCTTCAGGAAAGTTAGACATGCGTACAAATCTTTAGGAAGGTTAGACATGCGTTCAAATCTTCAGGAAAGTTAGACATGCGTTCAAATCTTCAGGAAGGTTAGACAGGCGTTCAAATCTTTAGGAAGGTTAGACATGCGTTCAAATCTTCAGGAAAGTTTGACATGCGTTCAAATCTTCAGGAAGGTTGGACATGCGTTCAAATCTTTAGGAAGGTTAGACTTGCGTTCAAATTTTCAGGAAAGTTAGACATGCGTTCAAATCTTCAGGCAGGTTAGACATGCGTTCAAATCTTTAGGAAGGTTAAACATGCGTTCAAATCTTCAGGAAAGTTAGACATGCGTTCAAATCTTTAGGAAGGTTAGACATGCGTTCAAATGTTCAGGAATGTTAGACATGTGTTAAAATCTTCAGGAAGGTTAGACACGCGTTAAAATCTTCGGAAAGTTAGACATGCGTTCAAATCTTCAGGAAGTTTAGACATAAGTTCAAATCTTTAGGAAGGTTAGACATGCGTTCAAGTCTTCAGGAAAGTTAGACATGCGTTACAATCTTTAGGAAGGTTAGACATGCGTTCAAATCTTCAGGAAAGTTAGACATGCGTTCAAATCTTTAGTAATGTTAGACATGCGTTCAAATCTTTAGGAAAGTTAGACATGCGTTCAAATCTTCAGGAAAGTTAGACATGCGTTCAAATCTTCAGGAAGGTTAGACATGCGATAAATCTTCAGGAAAGTTAGACATGCGTTCAAATATTCAGGAAGATTAGAAATGCGTTCAAATCTTCAGGAAGTTTAGACATGCGTTCAAATCTTTAGGAAGGTTAGACATGCGTTCAAATCTTTAGGAAGTTTAGACATGCGTTCAAATATTGAGGAAAGTTAGACATGCGTTCAAATCTCCTGGAAGGTTAAACATGCGTTCAAATCTTCAGGAAGGTTAGACATGCGTTCAAATCTTTAGGAAGTTTAGACATGCATTCAAATCTTCAGGAAGGTTAGACATGCGTTCAAATCTTAAGGAAAGTTAGACATGCGTTCAAATCTTAAGGAAGGTTAGACATGCGTTTAAATCCTTAGGAAGGTTAGACATGCGTTCAAATCTTCAGGAAAGTTAGACATGCGTTAAATCTTCAGGAAAGTTAGACATGCGTTCAAATCTTCAGGAAGGTTAGACATGCGTTCAAATCCTTAGGAAGGTTAAACATGCGTTCAAATCTTCAGGAAAGTTAGACATGTGTTCAAATCTTCAGGAAGGTTAGACATGCGTTCAAATCTTTAGGAAGGTTAGACATGCGTTCAAATCTTCAGGAAATTTAGACATGCGTTCAAATCTTCAGGAAGGTTAGACATGCGTTCAAATCTTCGGAAAGTTAGATATGCGTTCAAATCTTCAGGAAGGTTAGACATAAGTTCAAATCTTTAGGAAGGTTAGATATGCGTTCAAATCTTCAGGAAAGTTACACATGCGTTCAAATCATCAGGAAGGTTAGACATGCGTTCAAATCTTTAGGAAGGTTAGACATGCGTTCAAATCTTCAGGAAAGTTAGACATGCGTTCAAATCTTCAGGATCGTTAGACATGCCTTCAAATCTTTAGGAAGGTTAGACATGCGTTCAAATCTTCAGGAAAGTTAGACATGCGTTCAAATCTTCCGGAACGTTAGACATGCGTTCAAATCTTTGGGAAGGTTAGACATGTGTTCAAATCTTCAGGAAAGTTAGACATGCGTTCAAATCTTCAGGAAGGTTAGACATGCGTTCAAATCTTTAAGAAGGTTAAGCATGCGTTAAAATCTTCAGGAAAGATAGACATGCGTTAAAATCTTCAGGAAGGTTAGATATGCATTAAAATCTTTAGGAAGGTTAGACCTGTGTTCCAACCTTCAGGAAAGTTAGACATGCGTTCAAATCTTCTGGAAGGTTAGACATCCGTTCAAATCTTTACGAGGGTTAGACATGCGTTCAAATCTTCAGGAAAGTTAGACATGCGTTCAAATATTAAGGAAGGTTAGACATGCGTTCAAATCTTCAGGAAAGTTAGACATGCGTTCAAATCTTCAGGAAGGTTAGACAGGAGTTCTAATCTTTAGGACGGTTAGACATGCGTTCAAATGTTCAGGAAAGTTTGACATGCGTTCAAATCTTCAGGAAGGTTAGACATGCGTTCAAATCTTTAGGAAGGTTAAACATGCGTTAAAATCTTCAGGAAAGTTAGACATGCGTTCAAATCTTCCGGAACGTTAGACATGCGTTCAAATCTTTAGGAAAGTTAGACATGCGTTCAAATCTTCAGGAAAGTTAGAAATGCGTTCATATCTTCAGGAAGGTTAGATATGCGTTAAAATCTTTAGGAAGGTTAGACCTGCGTTCAAATCTTCAGGAAGGTTAGACATGCGTTCAAATCTTTAGGACGGTTAGACATGCGTTCAAATCTTCAGGAAAGTTAGACATGCGTTCAAATCTTCAGGAAGTTTAGACAGGCGTTCAAACCTTCAGGAAAGTTAGACATGCGTTCAAATCTTAAGGGAGGTTACACATGCGTTTAAATCTTTAGGAAGTTAGACATCCGTTCAAATCTTCAGGAAAGTTAGACATGCGTTCAAATCTTCAGGAAAGTTAGACATGCGTTCAAATCTTCAGGAAGCTTAGATATGCGTTCAAATCTTCAGGAAAGTTTGACATGCGTTCAAATCTTCAGGAAAGTTAAACATGCGTTCAAATCTTCAGTAAAGTTAGACATGCGTTCAAATCTCTAGGAAGGTTAGACATGCGTTCAAATATTCAGGAAAGTTAGACATGCGTTCAAATCTTCAGGAAGGTTAGACATGCGTTCAAATCTTTAGGAAGGTTAGACATGCGTTCAAATCTTCAGGAAGGTTAGACATGCTTTCAAATCTTCAGGAAAGTTAGACATGCGTGCAAATCTTTAGGAAGGTTAGACATGCTTTCAAATCTTCAGGAAAGTTAGACATGCGTGCAAATCTTTAGGAAGGTTAGACATGCGTTCAAATCTTCAGGAAAGTTAGACATGTGTTAAAATCTTCAGGAAGTTTAGACATGCGTTCAAATCTTCGGAAAGTTAGACATGCGTTCAAATCTTCAGGAAGTTTAGACATAAGTTCAAATCTTTAGGAAGGTTAGACATGCGTTCAAGTCTTCAGGAAAGTTAGACATGCTTTCAAATCTTTAGGAAGGTTAGACATGCGTTCAAATCTTCAGGAAAGTTAGACATGCGTTCAGATCTTTAGTAATGTTAGACATGCGTTCAAATCTTCAGGAAAGTTAGACATGCGTTCAAATCTTCAGGAAAGTTAGACATGCGTTCAAATCTTCAGGAAGGTTAGACATGCGATAAATCTTCAGGAAAGTTAGACATGCGTTCAAATATTCAGGAAGATTAGAAATGCGTTCAAATCTTCAGGAAGTTTAGACATGCGTTCAAATCTTTAGGAAGGTTAGACATGCGTTCAAATCTTTAGGAAGTTTAGACATGCGTTCAAATATTCAGGAAAGTTAGACATGCGTTCAAATCTCCTGGAAGGTTAAACATGCGTTCAAATCTTCAGGAAGGTTAGACATGCGTTCAAATCTTTAGGAAGGTTAGACATGCTTTCAAATCTTCAGGAAGGTTAGACATGCGTTCAAATCTTCAGGAAAGTTAGACATGCGTGCAAATCTTTAGGAAGGTTAGACATGCGTCCAAATCTTCAGAAAGGTTAGACATGCGTTCAAATCTTTAGGAAGGTTAGACATGCGTTCAAATCTTCAGGAAAGTTAGACAAGCGTTTATATCTTCAGGAAGGTTAGATATGCGTTAAAATCTTTAGGAAGGTTAGACCTGCGTTCAAATCTTCAGGAAGGTTAGACATGCGTTCAAATTTTCAGGAAGGTTAGACATGGGTTCAAATCTTCAGGATAGTCAGACATGCGTTCAAATCTTCAGGAAGGTTAGACAGCCGTTCAAATCTTCAGCAAAGTCAGACATGCGTTCAAATCTTAAGGAAGGTTAGACATGCGTTTAAATCTTTAGGAAGGTTAGACATGCGTTCAAATCTTCAGGAAAGTTAGACATGCGTTCAAATCTTCAGGAAAGTTATACATGCGTTCAAATCTTCGGAAAGTTAGACATGCGTTCAAATCTTCAGGAAGGTTAGACATATGCACAAATCTTTAGGAAGGTTAGACAGGCGTTCAAATCTTCAGGAAAGTTAGACATGCGTTCAAATCATCAGGATGGTTAGACATGCCTTCAAATCTTTAGGAAGGTTAGAGATGCGTTCAAATCTTCAGGAAAATTAGACATGCGTTCAAATCTTCAGGAAAGTTAGACATGCGTTCAAATCTTCAGGAAAGTTAGACATGCGTTCAAATCTCTAGGAAGGTTAGACATGCGTTCAAATCTTCAGGAAGGTTAGACATGCGTTCAAATCGTCAGGAAAGTTAGACATGCGTTCAAATCTTCAGGAAGGTTAGACAGGCGTTCAAATATTTAGGAAGGTTAGACATGCGTTCAAATCTTCAGGAAAGTTTGACATGCGTTCAAATCTTCAGGAAGGTTAGACATGCGTTCAAATCTTTAGGAAGGTTAAGCATGCGTTAAAATCTTCAGGAAAGATAGACATGCGTTCAAATCTTCAAGAAGGTTAGATATGCGTTAAAATCTTTAGGAAGGTTAGACCTGTGTTCAAATCTTCAGGAAGGTTAGACATGCGTTCAAATCTTCAGGAAGGTTAGACATGCGTTCAAATCTTTAGGACGGTTAGACATGCGTTCAAATCTTCAGGAAAGTTAGACATGCGTTCAAATCTTCAGGAAAGTTTGACATGCGTTCAAATCTTCAGGAAGGTTAGACATGCGTTCAAATCTTCAGGAAAGTTAGAGATGCGTTCAAATCTTTAGTTAGGTTAGACATGCATTCAAATCTTCAGGAAAGTTAGACATGCGTTCAAATGTTCAGGAAGGTTAATCTTGCGTTCAAATCTTTAGGAAGGTTAGACATGCGTTCAAATCTTCAGGAAGGTTAGACATGCGTTCAAATCTTCAGGAAGGGTAGACATGCGATCAAATCTTTAGGAATATTAAACATGTGTTCAAATCTTCAGGAAAGTTAGATATGCGTTCAAATCTTCAGGAATGTTAGACATGCGTTCAAATCTATAGGAAGGTTAAACATGCGTTCAAATCTTCAGGAAAGTTAGACATGCGTTCAAATCTTCAGGAAGGTTAGACATGCGTTCAAATCATCAGGAAGGTTAGACATGCGTTAAATCTTCAGGAAAGTTAGACATGCGTTCAAATCTTCAGGAAGGTTAGACATCCGTTCAAATCTTCAGGAAGGTTAGACATGCGTTCAAATCTTTAGGAAGGTTAGACATGCGTTCAAATCTTCAGTAAGGTTAGATATGCGTTCAAATCTTCAGGAAAGTTAGACATGCGTACAAATCTTTAGGAAGGTTAGACATGCGTTCAAATCTTCAGGAAAGTTAGACATGCGTTCAAATCTTCAGGAAGTTTAGACAGGCGTTCAAATCTTCAGGAAGTTTAGACATGCGTTCAAATCTTCGGAAAGTTAGACATGCGTTCAAATCTTCAGGAAGTTTAGACATAAGTTCAAATCTTTAGGAAGGTTAGACATGCGTTCAAGTCTTCAGGAAAGTTAGACATGCTTTCAAATCTTTAGGAAGGTTAGACATGCGTTCAAATCTTCAGGAAAGTTAGACATGCGTTCAGATCTTTAGTAATGTTAGACATGCGTTCAAATCTTCAGGAAAGTTAGACATGCGTTCAAATCTTCAGGAAAGTTAGACATGCGTTCAAATCTTCAGAAAGGTAAGACATGCGTTCAAATCTTTAGGAAGGTTAGACATGCGTTCAAATCTTCAGGAAAGTTAGACAAGCGCTTATATCTTCAGGAAGGTTAGATATGCGTTAAAATCTTTAGGAAGGTTAGACCTGCGTTCAAATCTTCAGGAAGGTTAGACATACGTTCAAATTTTCAGGAAAGTTAGACATGCGTTCAAATCTTTAGGACGGTTAGACATGGGTTCAAATCTTCAGGATAGTCAGACATGCGTTCAAATCTTCAGGAAGGTTAGACAGCCGTTCAAATCTTCAGCAAAGTCAGACATGCGTTCAAATCTTAAGGAAGGTTAGACATGCGTTTAAATCTTTAGGAAGGTTAAACATGCGTTCAAATCTTCAGGAAAGTTAGACATGCGTTCAAATCTTCAGGAAAGTTAGACATGCGTTCAAATCTTCGGAAAGTTAGACATGCGTTCAAATCTTCAGGAAGGTTAGACATGCGTTCAAATCTTCAGGAAAGTTAGACATGCGTTCAAATCATCAGGATGGTTAGACATGCCTTCAAATCTTTAGGAAGGTTAGAGATGCGTTCAAATCTTCAGGAAAATTAGACATGCGTTCAAATCTTCAGGAAAGTTAGACATGCGTTCAAATCTTCAGGAAAGTTAGACATGCGTTCAAATCTCTAGGAAGGTTAGACATGCGTTCAAATCTTCAGGAAGGTTAGACATGCGTTCAAATCGTCAGGAAAGTTAGACATGCGTTCAAATCTTCAGGAAGGTTAGACAGGCGTTCAAATCTTTAGGAAGGTTAGACATGCGTTCAAATCTTCAGGAAAGTTTGACATGCGTTCAAATCTTCAGGAAGGTTAGACATGCGTTCAAATCTTTAGGAAGGTTAAGCATGCGTTAAAATCTTCAGGAAAGATAGACATGCGTTCAAATCTTCAAGAAGGTTAGATATGCGTTAAAATCTTTAGGAAGGTTAGACCTGTGTTCAAATCTTCAGGAAGGTTAGACATGCGTTCAAATCTTCAGGAAGGTTAGACATGCGTTCAAATCTTTAGGACGGTTAGACATGCGTTCAAATCTTCAGGAAAGTTAGACATGCGTTCAAATCTTCAGGAAAGTTTGACATGCGTTCAAATCTTCAGGAAGGTTAGACATGCGTTCAAATCTTCACGAAAGTTAGAGATGCGTTCAAATCTTTAGTTAGGTTAGACATGCATTCATATCTTCAGGAAAGTTAGACATGCGTTCAAATGTTCAGGAAGGTTAATCTTGCGTTCAAATCTTTAGGAAGGTTAGACATGCGTTCAAATCTTCAGGAAGCTTAGACATGCGTTCAAATCTTCAGGAAGGGTAGACATGCGATCAAATCTTTAGGAATATTAAACATGTGTTCAAATCTTCAGGAAAGTTAGATATGCGTTCAAATCTTCAGGAATGTTAGACATGCGTTCAAATCTATAGGAAGGTTAAACATGCGTTCAAATCTTCAGGAAAGTTAGACATGCGTTCAAATCTTCAGGAAGGTTAGACATGCGTTCAAATCTTCAGGAAGGTTAGACATGCGTTAAATCTTCAGGAAAGTTAGACATGCGTTCAAATCTTCAGGAAGGTTAGACATCCGTTCAAATCTTCAGGAAGGTTAGACATGCGTTCAAATCTTTAGGAAGGTTAGACATGCGTTCAAATCTTCAGTAAGGTTAGACATGCGTTCAAATCTTCAGGAAAGTTAGACATGCGTACAAATCTTTAGGAAGGTTAGACATGCGTTCAAATCTTCAGGAAAGTTAGACATGCGTTCAAATCTTCAGGAAGGTTAGACAGGCGTTCAAATCTTTAGGAAGGTTAGACATGCGTTCAAATCTTAAGGAAGGTTAGACATGCGTTTAAATCTTTAGGAAGGTTAGACATGCGTTCAAATCTTCAGGAAAGTTAGACATGCGTTCAAATCTTCAGGAAAGTTATACATGCGTTCAAATCTTCGGAAAGTTAGACATGCGTTCAAATCTTCAGGAAGGTTAGACATATGCACAAATCTTTAGGAAGGTTAGACAGGCGTTCAAATCTTCAGGAAAGTTAGACATGCGTTCAAATCATCAGGATGGTTAGACATGCCTTCAAATCTTTAGGAAGGTTAGAGATGCGTTCAAATCTTCAGGAAAATTAGACATGCGTTCAAATCTTCAGGAAAGTTAGACATGCGTTCAAATCTTCAGGAAAGTTAGACATGCGTTCAAATCTCTAGGAAGGTTAGACATGCGTTCAAATCTTCAGGAAGGTTAGACATGCGTTCAAATCGTCAGGAAAGTTAGACATGCGTTCAAATCTTCAGGAAGGTTAGACAGGCGTTCAAATATTTAGGAAGGTTAGACATGCGTTCAAATCTTCAGGAAAGTTTGACATGCGTTCAAATCTTCAGGAAGGTTAGACATGCGTTCAAATCTTTAGGAAGGTTAAGCATGCGTTAAAATCTTCAGGAAAGATAGACATGCGTTCAAATCTTCAAGAAGGTTAGATATGCGTTAAAATCTTTAGGAAGGTTAGACCTGTGTTCAAATCTTCAGGAAGGTTAGACATGCGTTCAAATCTTCAGGAAGGTTAGACATGCGTTCAAATCTTTAGGACGGTTAGACATGCGTTCAAATCTTCAGGAAAGTTAGACATGCGTTCAAATCTTCAGGAAAGTTTGACATGCGTTCAAATCTTCAGGAAGGTTAGACATGCGTTCAAATCTTCAGGAAAGTTAGAGATGCGTTCAAATCTTTAGTTAGGTTAGACATGCATTCAAATCTTCAGGAAAGTTAGACATGCGTTCAAATGTTCAGGAAGGTTAATCTTGCGTTCAAATCTTTAGGAAGGTTAGACATGCGTTCAAATCTTCAGGAAGGTTAGACATGCGTTCAAATCTTCAGGAAGGGTAGACATGCGATCAAATCTTTAGGAATATTAAACATGTGTTCAAATCTTCAGGAAAGTTAGATATGCGTTCAAATCTTCAGGAATGTTAGACATGCGTTCAAATCTATAGGAAGGTTAAACATGCGTTCAAATCTTCAGGAAAGTTAGACATGCGTTCAAATCTTCAGGAAGGTTAGACATGCGTTCAAATCATCAGGAAGGTTAGACATGCGTTAAATCTTCAGGAAAGTTAGACATGCGTTCAAATCTTCAGGAAGGTTAGACATCCGTTCAAATCTTCAGGAAGGTTAGACATGCGTTCAAATCTTTAGGAAGGTTAGACATGCGTTCAAATCTTCAGTAAGGTTAGATATGCGTTCAAATCTTCAGGAAAGTTAGACATGCGTACAAATCTTTAGGAAGGTTAGACATGCGTTCAAATCTTCAGGAAAGTTAGACATGCGTTCAAATCTTCAGGAAGTTTAGACAGGCGTTCAAATCTTCAGGAAGTTTAGACATGCGTTCAAATCTTCGGAAAGTTAGACATGCGTTCAAATCTTCAGGAAGTTTAGACATAAGTTCAAATCTTTAGGAAGGTTAGACATGCGTTCAAGTCTTCAGGAAAGTTAGACATGCTTTCAAATCTTTAGGAAGGTTAGACATGCGTTCAAATCTTCAGGAAAGTTAGACATGCGTTCAGATCTTTAGTAATGTTAGACATGCGTTCAAATCTTCAGGAAAGTTAGACATGCTTTCAAATCTTCAGGAAAGTTAGACATGCGTTCAAATCTTCAGAAAGGTAAGACATGCGTTCAAATCTTTAGGAAGGTTAGACATGCGTTCAAATCTTCAGGAAAGTTAGACAAGCGCTTATATCTTCAGGAAGGTTAGATATGCGTTAAAATCTTTAGGAAGGTTAGACCTGCGTTCAAATCTTCAGGAAGGTTAGACATACGTTCAAATTTTCAGGAAAGTTAGACATGCGTTCAAATCTTTAGGACGGTTAGACATGGGTTCAAATCTTCAGGATAGTCAGACATGCGTTCAAATCTTCAGGAAGGTTAGACAGCCGTTCAAATCTTCAGCAAAGTCAGACATGCGTTCAAATCTTAAGGAAGGTTAGACATGCGTTTAAATCTTTAGGAAGGTTAAACATGCGTTCAAATCTTCAGGAAAGTTAGACATGCGTTCAAATCTTCAGGAAAGTTAGACATGCGTTCAAATCTTCGGAAAGTTAGACATGCGTTCAAATCTTCAGGAAGGTTAGACATGCGTTCAAATCTTCAGGAAAGTTAGACATGCGTTCAAATCATCAGGATGGTTAGACATGCCTTCAAATCTTTAGGAAGGTTAGAGATGCGTTCAAATCTTCAGGAAAATTAGACATGCGTTCAAATCTTCAGGAAAGTTAGACATGCGTTCAAATCTTCAGGAAAGTTAGACATGCGTTCAAATCTCTAGGAAGGTTAGACATGCGTTCAAATCTTCAGGAAGGTTAGACATGCGTTCAAATCGTCAGGAAAGTTAGACATGCGTTCAAATCTTCAGGAAGGTTAGACAGGCGTTCAAATCTTTAGGAAGGTTAGACATGCGTTCAAATCTTCAGGAAAGTTTGACATGCGTTCAAATCTTCAGGAAGGTTAGACATGCGTTCAAATCTTTAGGAAGGTTAAGCATGCGTTAAAATCTTCAGGAAAGATAGACATGCGTTCAAATCTTCAAGAAGGTTAGATATGCGTTAAAATCTTTAGGAAGGTTAGACCTGTGTTCAAATCTTCAGGAAGGTTAGACATGCGTTCAAATCTTCAGGAAGGTTAGACATGCGTTCAAATCTTTAGGACGGTTAGACATGCGTTCAAATCTTCAGGAAAGTTAGACATGCGTTCAAATCTTCAGGAAAGTTTGACATGCGTTCAAATCTTCAGGAAGGTTAGACATGCGTTCAAATCTTCACGAAAGTTAGAGATGCGTTCAAATCTTTAGTTAGGTTAGACATGCATTCATATCTTCAGGAAAGTTAGACATGCGTTCAAATGTTCAGGAAGGTTAATCTTGCGTTCAAATCTTTAGGAAGGTTAGACATGCGTTCAAATCTTCAGGAAGCTTAGACATGCGTTCAAATCTTCAGGAAGGGTAGACATGCGATCAAATCTTTAGGAATATTAAACATGTGTTCAAATCTTCAGGAAAGTTAGATATGCGTTCAAATCTTCAGGAATGTTAGACATGCGTTCAAATCTATAGGAAGGTTAAACATGCGTTCAAATCTTCAGGAAAGTTAGACATGCGTTCAAATCTTCAGGAAGGTTAGACATGCGTTCAAATCTTCAGGAAGGTTAGACATGCGTTAAATCTTCAGGAAAGTTAGACATGCGTTCAAATCTTCAGGAAGGTTAGACATCCGTTCAAATCTTCAGGAAGGTTAGACATGCGTTCAAATCTTTAGGAAGGTTAGACATGCGTTCAAATCTTCAGTAAGGTTAGACATGCGTTCAAATCTTCAGGAAAGTTAGACATGCGTACAAATCTTTAGGAAGGTTAGACATGCGTTCAAATCTTCAGGAAAGTTAGACATGCGTTCAAATCTTCAGGAAGGTTAGACAGGCGTTCAAATCTTTAGGAAGGTTAGACATGCGTTCAAATCTTCAGGAAAGTTTGACATGCGTTCAAATCTTCAGGAAGGTTGGACATGCGTTCAAATCTTTAGGAAGGTTAGACTTGCGTTCAAATTTTCAGGAAAGTTAGACATGCGTTCAAATCTTCAGGCAGGTTAGACATGCGTTCAAATCTTTAGGAAGGTTAAACATGCGTTCAAATCTTCAGGAAAGTTAGACATGCGTTCAAATCTTTAGGAAGGTTAGACATGCGTTCAAATCTTCAGGAATGTTAGACATGTGTTAAAATCTTCAGGAAGGTTATACATGCGTTAAAATCTTCGGAAAGTTAGACATGCGTTCAAATCTTCAGGAAGTTTAGACATAAGTTCAAATCTTTAGGAAGGTTAGACATGCGTTCAAGTCTTCAGGAAAGTTAGACATGCGTTACAATCTTTAGGAAGGTTAGACATGCGTTCAAATCTTCAGGAAAGTTAGACATGCGTTCAAACCTTTAGTAATGTTAGACATGCGTTCAAATCTTTAGGAAAGTTAGACATGCGTTCAAATCTTCAGGAAAGTTAGACATGCGTTCAAATCTTCAGGATGGTTAGACATGCGATAAATCTTCAGGAAAGTTAGACATGCGTTCAAATATTCAGGAAGATTAGAAATGCGTTCAAATCTTCAGGAAGTTTAGACATGCGTTCAAATCTTTAGGAAGGTTAGACATGCGTTCAAATCTTTAGGAAGTTTAGACATGCGTTCAAATATTCAGGAAAGTTAGACATGCGTTCAAATCTCCTGGAAGGTTAAACATGCGTTCTAATCTTCAGGAAGGTTAGACATGCGTTCAAATCTTTAGGAAGTTTAGACATGCATTCAAATCTTCAGGAAGGTTAGACATGCGTTCAAATCTTAAGGAAAGTTAGACATGCGTTCAAATCTTAAGGAAGGTTAGACATGCGTTTAAATCCTTAGAAAGGTTAGACATGCGTTCAAATCTTCAGGAAAGTTAGACATGCGTTAAATCTTCAGGAAAGTTAGACATGCGTTCAAATCTTCAGGAAGGTTAGACATGCGTTCAAATCTTTAGGAAGGTTAAACATGCGTTCAAATCTTCAGGAAAGTTAGACATGCGTTCAAATCTTCAGGAAATTTAGACATGCGTTCAAATCTTCAGGAAGGTTAGACATGCGTTCAAATCTTCGGAAAGTTAGATATGCGTTCAAATCTTCAGGAAGGTTAGACATAAGTTCAAATCTTTAGGAAGGTTAGACATGCGTTCAAATCTTCAGGAAAGTTACACATGCGTTCAAATCATCAGGAAGGTTAGACATGCGTTCAAATCTTTAGGAAGGTTAGACATGCGTTCAAATCTTCAGGAAAGTTAGACATGCGTTCAAATCTTCAGGATCGTTAGACATGCCTTCAAATCTTTAGGAAGGTTAGACATGCGTTCAAATCTTTAGGAAAGTTAGACATGCGTTCAAATCTTCCGGAACGTTAGACATGCGTTCAAATCTTTGGGAAGGTTAGACATGTGTTCAAATCTTCAGGAAAGTTAGACATGCGTTCAAATCTTCAGGAAGGTTAGACATGCGTTCAAATCTTTAAGAAGGTTAAGCATGCGTTAAAATCTTCCGGAAAGATAGACATGCGTTAAAATCTTCAGGAAGGTTAGATATGCATTAAAATCTTTAGGAAGGTTAGACCTGTGTTCCAACCTTCAGGAAAGTTAGACATGCGTTCAAATCTTCTGGAAGGTTAGAAATCCGTTCAAATCTTTACGAGGGTTAGACATGCGTTCAAATCTTCAGGTAAGTTAGACATGCGTTCAAATATTAAGGAAGGTTAGACATGCGTTCAAATCTTCAGGAAAGTTAGACATGCGTGCAAATCTTCAGGAAGGTTAGACAGGAGTTCTAATCTTTAGGACGGTTAGACATGCGTTCAAATGTTCAGGAAAGTTTGACATGCGTTCAAATCTTCAGGAAGGTTAGACATGCGTTCAAATCTTTAGGAAGGTTAAACATGCGTTAAAATCTTCAGGAAAGTTAGACATGCGTTCAAATCTTCCGGAACGTTAGACATGCGTTCAAATCTTTAGGAAAGTTAGACATGCGTTCAAATCTTCAGGAAAGTTAGAAATGCGTTCATATCTTCAGGAAGGTTAGATATGCGTTAAAATCTTTAGGAAGGTTAGACCTGCGTTCAAATCTTCAGGAAGGTTAGACATGCGTTCAAATCTTTAGGACGGTTAGACATGCGTTCAAATCTTCAGGAAAGTTAGACATGCGTTCAAATCTTCAGGAAGTTTAGACAGGCGTTCAAATCTTCAGGAAAGTTAGACATGCGTTCAAATCTTAAGGGAGGTTACACATGCGTTTAAATCTTTAGGAAGTTAGACATCCGTTCAAATCTTCAGGAAAGTTAGACATGCGTTCAAATCTTCAGGAAAGTTAGACATGCGTTCAAATCTTCAGGAAGCTTAGATATGCGTTCAAATCTTCAGGAAAGTTTGACATGCGTTCAAATCTTCAGGAAAGTTAAACATGCGTTCAAATCTTCAGTAAAGTTAGACATGCGTTCAAATCTCTAGGAAGGTTAGACATGCGTTCAAATATTCAGGAAAGTTAGACATGCGTTCAAATCTTCAGGAAGGTTAGACATGCGTTCAAATCTTTAGGAAGGTTAGACATGCGTTCAAATCTTCAGGAAGGTTAGACATGCTTTCAAATCTTCAGGAAAGTTAGACATGCGTGCAAATCTTTAGGAAGGTTAGACATGCGTTCAAATCTTCAGGAAAGTTAGACATGCGTGCAAATCTTTAGGAAGGTTAGATATGCGTCCAAATCTTCAGAAAGGTTAGACATGCGTTCAAATCTTTAGGAAGGTTAGACATGCGTTCAAATCTTCAGGAAAGTTAGACATGTGTTAAAATCTTCAGGAAGTTTAGACATGCGTTCAAATCTTCGGAAAGTTAGACATGCGTTCAAATCTTCAGGAAGTTTAGACATAAGTTCAAATCTTTAGGAAGGTTAGACATGCGTTCAAGTCTTCAGGAAAGTTAGACATGCTTTCAAATCTTTAGGAAGGTTAGACATGCGTTCAAATCTTCAGGAAAGTTAGACATGCGTTCAGATCTTTAGTAATGTTAGACATGCGTTCAAATCTTCAGGAAAGTTAGACATGCGTTCAAATCTTCAGGAAAGTTAGACATGCGTTCAAATCTTCAGGAAGGTTAGACATGCGATAAATCTTCAGGAGAGTTAGACATGCGTTCAAATATTCAGGAAGATTAGAAATGCGTTAAAATCTTCAGGAAGGTTAGATATGCATTAAAATCTTTAGGAAGGTTAGACCTGTGTTCCAACCTTCAGGAAAGTTAGACATGCGTTCAAATCTTCTGGAAGGTTAGAAATCCGTTCAAATCTTTACGAGGGTTAGACATGCGTTCAAATCTTCAGGAAAGTTAGACATGCGTTCAAATATTAAGGAAGGTTAGACATGCGTTCAAATCTTCAGGAAAGTTAGACATGCGTGCAAATCTTCAGGAAGGTTAGACAGGAGTTCTAATCTTTAGGACGGTTAGACATGCGTTCAAATGTTCAGGAAAGTTTGACATGCGTTCAAATCTTCAGGAAGGTTAGACATGCGTTCAAATCTTTAGGAAGGTTAAACATGCGTTAAAATCTTCAGGAAAGTTAGACATGCGTTCAAATCTTCCGGAACGTTAGACATGCGTTCAAATCTTTAGGAAAGTTAGACATGCGTTCAAATCTTCAGGAAAGTTAGAAATGCGTTCATATCTTCAGGAAGGTTAGATATGCGTTAAAATCTTTAGGAAGGTTAGACCTGCGTTCAAATCCTCAGGAAGGTTAGACATGCGTTCAAATCTTTAGGAGGGTTAGACATGCGTTCAAATCTTCAGGAAAGTTAGACATGCGTTCAAATCTTCAGGAAGTTTAGACAGGCGTTCAAATCTTCAGGAAAGTTAGACATGCGTTCAAATCTTAAGGGAGGTTACACATGCGTTTAAATCTTTAGGAAGTTAGACATCCGTTCAAATCTTCAGGAAAGTTAGACATGCGTTCAAATCTTCAGGAAGCTTAGATATGCGTTCAAATCTTCAGGAAAGTTTGACATGCGTTCAAATCTTCAGGAAAGTTAAACATGCGTTCAAATCTTCAGTAAAGTTAGACATGCGTTCAAATCTCTAGGAAGGTTAGACATGCGTTCAAATATTCAGGAAAGTTAGACATGCGTTCAAATCTTCAGGATGGTTAGACATGCGTTCAAATCTTTAGGAAGGTTAGACATGCGTTCAAATCTTCAGGAAGGTTAGACATGCTTTCAAATCTTCAGGAAAGTTAGACATGCGTGCAAATCTTTAGGAAGGTTAGACATGCGTTCAAATCTTCAGGAAAGTTAGACATGCGTGCAAATCTTTAGGAAGGTTAGATATGCGTCCAAATCTTCAGAAAGGTTAGACATGCGTTCAAATCTTTAGGAAGGTTAGACATGCGTTCAAATCTTCAGGAAAGTTAGACATGTGTTAAAATCTTCAGGAAGTTTAGACATGCGTTCAAATCTTCGGAAAGTTAGACATGCGTTCAAATCTTCAGGAAGTTTAGACATAAGTTCAAATCTTTAGGAAGGTTAGACATGCGTTCAAGTCTTCAGGAAAGTTAGACATGCTTTCAAATCTTTAGGAAGGTTAGACATGCGTTCAAATCTTCAGGAAAGTTAGACATGCGTTCAGATCTTTAGTAATGTTAGACATGCGTTCAAATCTTCAGGAAAGTTAGACATGCGTTCAAATCTTCAGGAGAGTTAGACATGCGTTCAAATATTCAGGAAGATTAGAAATGCGTTCAAATCTTCAGGAAGTTTAGACATGCGTTCAAATCTTTAGGAAGGTTAGACATGCGTTCAAATCTTTAGGAAGTTTAGACATGCGTTCAAATATTCAGGAAAGTTAGACATGCGTTCAAATCTCCTGGAAGGTTAAACATGCGTTCAAATCTTCAGGAAGGTTAGACATGCGTTCAAATCTTTAGGAAGGTTAGACATGCATTCAAATCTTCAGGAAGGTTAGACATGCGTTCAAATCTTCAGGAAAGTTAGACATGCGTGCAAATCTTTAGGAAGGTTAGACATGCGTCCAAATCTTCAGAAAGGTTAGACATGCGTTCAAATCTTTAGGAAGGTTAGACATGCGTTCAAATCTTCAGGAAAGTTAGACAAGCGTTTATATCTTCAGGAAGGTTAGATATGCGTTAAAATCTTTAGGAAGGTTAGACCTGCGTTCAAATCTTCAGGAAGGTTAGACATGCGTTCAAATCTTCAGGAAGGTTAGACATGCGTTCAAATCTTTAGGACGGTTAGACATGGGTTCAAATCTTCAGGATAGTCAGACATGCGTTCAAATCTTCAGGAAGGTTAGACAGCCGTTCAAATCTTCAGCAAAGTCAGACATGCGTTCAAATCTTAAGGAAGGTTAGACATGCGTTTAAATCTTTAGGAAGGTTAGACATGCGTTCAAATCTTCAGGAAAGTTAGACATGCGTTCAAATCTTCAGGAAAGTTAGACATGCGTTCAAATCTTCGGAAAGTTAGACATGCGTTCAAATCTTCAGGAAGGTTAGACATATGCACAAATCTTTAGGAAGGTTAGACATGCGTTCAAATCTTCAGGAAAGTTAGACATGCGTTCAAATCATCAGGATGGTTAGACATGCCTTCAAATCTTTAGGAAGGTTAGAGATGCGTTCAAATCTTCAGGAAAATTAGACATGCGTTCAAATCTTCAGGAAAGTTAGACATGCGTTCAAATCTTCAGGAAAGTTAGACATGCGTTCAAATCTCTAGGAAGGTTAGACATGCGTTCAAATCTTCAGGAAGGTTAGACATGCGTTCAAATCGTCAGGAAAGTTAGACATGCGTTCAAATCTTCAGGAAGGTTAGACAGGCGTTCAAATCTTTAGGAAGGTTAGACATGCGTTCAAATCTTCAGGAAAGTTTGACATGCGTTCAAATCTTCAGGAAGGTTAGACATGCGTTCAAATCTTTAGGAAGGTTAAGCATGCGTTCAAATCTTCAGGAAAGTTAGACATGCGTTCAAATCTTCAGGATCGTTAGACATGCCTTCAAATCTTTAGGAAGGTTAGACATGCGTTCAAATCTTCAGGAAAGTTAGACATGCGTTCAAATCTTCCGGAACGTTAGACATGCGTTCAAAACTTTGGGAAGGTTAGACATGTGTTTAAATCTTCAGGAAAGTTAGACATGCGTTCAAATCTTCAGGAAGGTTAGACATGCGTTCAAATCTTTAAGAAGGTTAAGCATGCGTTAAAATCTTCAGGAAAGATAGACATGCGTTAAAATCTTCAGGAAGGTTAGATATGCATTAAAATCTTTAGGAAGGTTAGACCTGTGTTCCAACCTTCAGGAAGGTTAGACATGCGTTCACATCTTCTGGAAGGTTAGACATCCGTTCAAATCTTTACGAGGGTTAGACATGCGTTCAAATCTTCAGGAAAGTTATACATGCGTTCAAATATTAAGGAAGGTTAGACATGCGTTCAAATCTTCAGGAAAGTTAGTCATGCGTTCAAATCTTCAGGAAGGTTAGACAGGCGTTCAAATCTTTAGGAAGGTTAGACATGCGTTCAAATCTTCAGGAAAGTTTGACATGCGTTCAAATCTTCAGGAAGGTTAGACATGCGTTCAAATCTTTAGGAAGGTTAAACATGCGTAAAAATCTTCAGGAAAGTTAGACATGCGTTCAAATCTTCCGGAACGTTAGACATGCGTTCAAATCTTTAGGAAAGTTAGACATGCGTTTAAATCTTCAGGAAAGTTAGACATGCGTTCATATCTTCAGGAAGGTTAGATATGCGTTAAAATCTTTAGGAAGGTTAGACCTGCGTTCAAATCTTCAGGAAGGTTAGACATGCGTTCAAATCTTCAGGAAGGTTAGACATGCGTTCAAATCTTTAGGACGGTTAGACATGCGTTCAAATCTTCAGGAAATTTAGACATGCGTTCAAATCTTCAGGAAGTTTAGACAGGCGTTCAAATCTTCAGGAAAGTTAGACATGCGTTCAAATCTTAAGGGAGGTTACACATGCGTTTAAATCTTTAGGAAGTTAGACATCCGTTCAGATCTTCAGGAAAGTTAGACATGCGTTCAAATCTTCAGGAAAGTTAGACATGCGTTCAAATCTTCAGGAAGCTTAGATATGCGTTCAAATCTTCAGGAAAGTTTGACATGCGTTCAAATCTTCAGGAAGGTTAAACATGCGTTCAAATCTTCAGTAAAGTTAGACATGCGTTCAAATCTCTAGGAAGGTTAGACATGTGTTCAAATATTCAGGAAAGTTAGACATGCGTTCAAATCTTCAGGAAGGTTAGACATGCGTTCAAATCATTAGGAAGGTTAGACATGCGTTCAAATCTTCAGGAAGGTTAGACATGCTTTCAAATCTTCAGGAAAGTTAGACATGCGTGCAAATCTTTAGGTAGGTTAGACATGCGTTCAAATCTTCAGGAAAGTTAGACATGCGTGCAAATCTTTAGGAAGGTTAGACATGCGTCCAAATCTTCAGAAAGGTTAGACATGCGTTCAAATCTTTAGGAAGGTTAGACATGCGTTCAAATCTTCAGGAAAGTTAGACATGCGTTCATATCTTCAGGAAGGTTAGATATGCGTTAAAATCTTTAGGAAGGTTAGACCTGCGTTCAAATCTTCAGGAAGGTTAGACATGCGTTCAAATCTTCAGGAAGGTTAGACATGCGTTCAAATCTTTAGGACGGTTAGACATGCGTTCAAATCTTCAGGATAGTCAGACAAGCGTTCAAATCTTCAGGAAGGTTAGACAGCCGTTCAAATCTTCAGCAAAGTCAGACATGCGTTCAAATCTTAAGGAAGGTTAGACATGCGTTTAAATCTTTAGGAAGGTTAGACATGCGTTCAAATCTTCAGGAAAGTTAGATTGCGTTCAAATCTTCGGAAAGTTAGACATGCGTTCAAATCTTCAGGAAGGTTAGACATATGCACAAATCTTTAGGAATGTTAGACATGCGTTCAAATCTTCAGGAAAGTTAGAGATGCGTTCAAATCTTCAGGATGGTTAGACATGCCTTCAAATCTTTAGGAAGGTTAGAGATGCGTTCAAATCTTCAGGAAAATTAGACATGCGTTCAAATCTTCAGGAAAGTTAGACATGCGTTCAAATCTTCAGGAAAGTTAGACATGCGTTCAAATCTCTAGGAAGGTTAGACATGAGTTCAAATCTTCAGGAAGGTTAGACATGCGTTCAAATCTTCAGGAAAGTTAGACATGCGTTCAAATCTTCAGGAAGGTTAGACAGGCGTTCAAATCTTTAGGATGGTTAGACATGCGTTCAAATCTTCAGGAAAGTTAGACATGCGTTCAAATCTTCAGGAAGGTTAGACATGCGTTCAAATCTTTAGGAAGGTTAAGCATGCGTTAAAATCTTCAGGAAAGATAGACATGCGTTCAAATCTTCAGGAAGGTTAGATATGCGTTAAAATCTTTAGGAAGGTTAGACCTGTGTTCAAATCTTCAGGAAGGTTAGACATGCGTTCAAATCTTCAGGAAGGTTAGACATGCGTTCAAATCTTTAGGACGGTTAGACATGCGTTCAAACCTTCAGGAAAGTTAGACATGCGCTCAAATCTTAAGGAAGGTTAGACATGCGTTTAAATTTTTAGGAAGGTTAGACATGCGTTCAAATCTTCAGGAAAGTTAGACATGCGTTAAATCTTCAGGAAAGTTAGACATGCCTTCAAATCTTCAGGAAGGTTAGACATGCGTTAAAATCTTTAGGAAGGTTAAACATGCGTTCAAATCTTCAGGAAAGTTAGACATGCGTTCAAATCTTCAGGAAGGTTAGACATGCGTTCAAATCTTTAGGAAGGTTAGACATGCGTTCAAATTTTCAGGAATTTTAGACATGCGTTCAAATCTTTAGGAAGGTTATACATGCGTTCAAATCTTCGGAAAGTTAGACATGCGTTCAAATCTTCAAGAAGGTTAGACATAAGTTCAAATCTTTAGGAAGGTTAGACATGCGTTCAAATCTTCAGGAAAGTTAGACAAGCGTTCAAATCATCAGGAAGGTTAGACATGCGTTCAAATCTTTAGGAAGTTTAGACATGCGTTCAAATCTTCAGGAAAGTTAGACATGCGTTCAAATTTTCAGGATCGTTAGATATGCCTTCCAATCTTTAGGAAGGTTAGACATGCGTTCAAATATTCAGGAAAGTTAGACATGCGTTCAAATCTTCCGGAACGTTAGACATGCGTTCAAATCTTTGGGAAGTTTAGACATGCGTTCAAATCTTCAGGAAAGTTAGACATGCGTTCAAATCTTCAGGAAGGTTAGACATGCGTTCAAATCTTTAGGAAGGTTAGACATGCGTTCAAATCTTCAGGAAAGTTTGACATGCGTTCAAATCTTCAGGAAGGTTAGACATGCGTTCAAATCTTTAGGTAGGTTAAACATGCGTTAAAATCTTCAGGAAAGTTAGACATGCGTTCAAATCTTCCGGAACGTTAGACATGCGTTCAAATCTTTAGGAATGTTAGACATGCGTTCAAATCTTCAGGAAAGTTAGACATGCGTTCATATCTCCAGGAAGGTTAGATATGCGTTAAAATCTTTAGGAAGGTTAGACCCTCGTTCAAATCTTAAGGAAGGTTAGACATGCGTTCAAATCTTCAGGAAGGTTAGACATGCGTTCAAATCTTTAGGACGGTTAGACATGCGTTCAAATCTTCAGGAAAGTTAGACATGCGTTCAAATCTTCAGGAAGGTTAGACAGGCGTTCAAATCCTCAGCAAAGTCAGACATGCGTTCAAATCGTAAGGAAGGTTAGACATGCGTTTAAATCTTTAGGAAGGTTAGACATGCATTCAAATCTTCAGGAATGTTGGACATGCGTTCAAATTTTCAGGAAAGTTAGACATGCGTTCAAATCTTCGAAAAGTTAGACATGCGTTCAAATCTTCAGGAAGGTTAGACATATGCACACATCTTTAGGAAGGTTAGACATGCGTTCAAATCTTCAGGAAAGTTAGACATGCGTTCAAATCATCAGGAAGATTAGACATGCGTTCAAATAGTTAGGAAGGTTAGACATGCGTTCAAATCTTCAGGAAAGTTAGACATGCGTTCAAATCTTCAGGATGGTTAGACATGCCTTCAAATCTTTAGGATGGTTAGACATGCGTTCAAATCTTCAGGAAAATTAGACATGCGTTCAGATCTTAAGGAAAGTTAGACATGCGTTCAAATCTTCAGGAAGGTTAGACATGCGTTAAATCTTCAGGAAAGTTAGACATGCGTTCAAATCTTCAGGAAGGTTAGACATGCGTTCAAATATTCAGGAAGGTTAGACATGCGTTCAAATCTTTAGGAAGGTTAGACGTGCGTTCAAATATTCAGGAAAGTTAGACATGCGTTCAAAACTTCAGGAAGGTTAAACATGCGTTCAAATCTTCAGGAAAGTTAGACATGCGTTCAAATCTTCAGGAAGGTTAGACAGGCGTTCAAATCTTTAGGAAGGTTAGACATGCGTTCAAATCTTCAGGAAAGTTTGACATGCTTTCAAATCTTCAGGAAGGTTAGACATGCGTTCAAATATTTAGGAAGGTTAAACATGCGTTCAAATCTTCAGGAAAGTAGACATGCGTTCAAATCTTCCGGAACGTTAGACATGCGTTCAAGTCTTTAGGAAGGTTAGACATGCGTTCAGATCTTCAGGAAAGTTAGACATGCGTTCAAATCTTCAGGAAGGTTAGACATGCGTTAAATCTTCAGGAAAGTTAGACATGCGTTCAAATCTTCAGGAAGGTTAGACATGCGTTCAAATATTCAGGAAGGTTAGATATGCGTTCAAATCTTTAGGAAGGTTAGACGTGCGTTCAAATATTCAGGAAAGTTAGACATGCGTTCAAATTTTCAGGAAGGTTAAACATGCGTTCAAATCTTCAGGAAAGTTAGACATGCGTTCAAATCTTCAGGAAGGTTAGACAAGCGTTCAAATCTTTAGGAAGGTTAGACATGCGTTCAAATCTTCAGGAAATTTTGACATGCGTTCAAATCTTCAGGAAGGTTAGACATGCGTTCAAATCTTTAGGAAGGTTAAACATGCGTTCAAATCATCAGGAAAGTTAGACATGCGTTCAAATCTTCCGGAACGGTAGACATGCGTTCAAATCTTTAGGAAGGTTAGACATGCGTTCAAATCTTCAGGAAAGTTAGACATGCGTTCAAATCTTCAGGAAGGTTGGACAGGCGTTCAAATCTTCAGGAAAGTTAGACATGCGTTCAAATCTTTAGGAAGGTTAGACATGCGTTTAAATATTTAGGAAGTTAGACATGCGTTCAAATCTTCAGGAAAGTTAGACATGCGTTCAAATCTTCAGGAAAGTTAGACATGCGTACAAATCTTCAGGAAGCTTAGATATGCGTTCAAATCTGAAGGAAAGTTTGACATGCGTTCAAATCTTCAGGAAGGTTACACATGCGTTCAAATCTTCAGGAAGGTTAAACATGCGATCAAATCTTCAGTAAAGTTAGACATGCGTTCAAATCTCTAGGAAGGTTAGACATGCGTTCAAATATTCAGGATAGTTAGACATGCGTTCAAATCTTCAGGAAGGTTAGACATACGTTCAAATCTTTAGGAAGGTTAGACATGCGTTCAAATTTTCAGGAAGGTTAGACATGCGTTCAAATCTTCAGGAAAGTTAGACATGCGTGCAAATCTTTAGGAAGGTTAGACATGCGTTCAAATCTTCAGGAAAGTTAGACATGCGTTCAAATCTTCAGCAAGGTTAGACATGAGTTCAAATCTTCAGGAAAGTTAGACATGCGTGCAAATCTTTAGGAAGGTTAGACATGCGTTCAAAACTTCAGGAAAGTTAGACATGCGTTCAATTCTTCAGAAAGGTAAGACATGCGTTCAGATCTTTAGGAAGGTTAGACATGCGTTCAAATCTTGAGGAAAGTTAGACATGCGTTCATATCTTCAGGAAGGTTAGATATGCGTTAAAATCTTTAGGAAGGTTAGACCTGCGTTCAAATCTTCAGGAAGGTTAGACATGCGTTCAAATCTTCAGGAAGGTTAGACATGCGTTCAAATGTTTAGGACGGTTAGACATGCGTTCAAATCTTCAGGAAAGTTAGACATGCGTTCAAATCTTCAGGAAAGTTAGACATGCGTTCAAATCTTCGGAAAGTTAGACATGCGTTCAAATCTTCAGGAAGGTTAGATATATGCACAAATCTTTAAGAAGGTTAGACATGCGTTCAAATCTTCAGGAAAGTTGGACATGCGTTCAAATCATCAGGAAGGTTAGACATGCGTTCAAATAGTTAGGAAGGTTAGACATGCGTTCAAATCTTCAGGAAGGTTAGACATGCGTTCAAATCTTCAGGAATGTTAGACATGCGTTCAAATCTTTAGTAATGTTAGACATGCGTTCAAATCTTCAGGAAAGTTAGACATGCGTTCAAATCTTCAGGAAAGTTAGACATGCGTTTAAATCTTCAGGAAGGTTAGACATGCGTTAAATCTTCAGGAAAGTTAGACATGCGTTCAAATCTTCATGAAGATTAGACATGCGATCAAATCTTCAGGAAGGTTAGACATGCGTTCAAATCTTTAAGAAGGTTAGACATCCGTTCAAATATTCAGGAAAGTTAGACATGCGTTCAAATCTTCAGGAAGGTTAAACATGCGATCAAATCTTCAGGAAAGTTAGACATGCGTTCAAATCTTCAGGAAGGTTTGACAGGCGTTCAAATCTTTAGGAAGGTTAGACATGCGTTCCAATCTTCAGGAAAGTTTGACATGCGTTCAATTCTTCAGGAAGGTTAGACATGCGTTCAAATCTTTAGGAAGGTTAAGCATGCGTTCAAATCTTCAGGAAAGATAGACATGCGTTCAAATCTTTAGGAAGGTTAGATATGCGTTAAAATCTTTAGGAAGGTTAGACCTGTGTTCAAATCTTCAGGAATGATAGACATGCGTTCAAATCTTCAGGAAGGTTAGACATGCGTTCAAATCTTTAGGACGGTTACACATGCGTTCAAATCTTCAGGAACGTTAGACATGCGTTCAAATCTGAAGGAAGATTAGACATGCGTTTAAATCTTTAGGAAGCTTACACATGCGTTCAAATCTTCAGGAAAGTTAGACATGCGTTCAAATTTTCAGGAAAGTTAGACATGAGTTCCAAACTTCAGGAAGGTTAGACATGCATCCAAATCTTCAGGAAGGTTAGACATGCGTTCAAATTTCAGGAAGGTTAGACATGCGTTCAAATCTTCAGGAAAGTTAGACATGCGTTCAAATATTCAGGAAGGGTAGACATGCGTTCAAATCTTTAGGAAGGTTAGACATGCGTTCAAATCTTCAGGAAGGTTAGACATGCGTTCAAATCTTCAGGAAAGTTAGACATGCGTTCACATCTTCAGGAAGGGTAGACATGCGTTCAAATCATTAGGAAGTTTACACATGCGTTCAAATCTTCAGGAAAGTTAGACATGCGTTAAAATCTTCTGGAAGATTAGACATGCTATCAAATCTTCAGGAAAGTAAGACATGCGTTCAAATCTGTAGGAAGGTTAGACATGCGTTCAAATCTTCAGGAAGGTTAGACATGCGTTCAAATCTTTAGGAAGGTTAGACATGCGTTCAAATCTTCAGGAAAGTTAGAAATGCGTTCAAATCTTCAGGAAAGTGAGATATGCGTTCAAATCTTCAGGAAGGTTAGACATGCGTTCAAAACTTCAGGATGGTTAGACATGCGTTCAAATCTTCAGGAAAGTTAGACATGCGTACAAATCTTCAGGAAGGTTAGATATGCTATCAAATCTTCATGAAAATTAGACATCCATTCAAATCTTCAGGAAGGTTAGACATGCGTTCAAATCTGCATGAAAGTTAGACATGCCTTGAAATCTTCAGGAAGTTTAGACATGCGTTCACATCTTTAGGAAGGTTAGACATGCGTCCAAATCTTCAGGTAGGTTAGACATGCGTTCAAATCTTTAGGAAGTTAAGACATGCGTTCAAATCTTCAGGAAGGTTAGACATGCGTTCACATCTTCAGGAAGGTTAGACATGCGTTCAAATCTTCAGGAAGTTTAGACATGCGTTCAAATCTGTAGGGAGGTTAGACATGCGTTCACATCTTCAGGAAGGTTAGATATGCGTTCAAATCTTTAGGAAGGTTAGACATGCGTTCAAATCTTCAGGAAAGTTAGAAAAGCGTTCAAATCTTCAGGAAAGTTAGATATGCGTTCAAATCTTCAGGAAGGTTAGACATGCGTTCAAATCTTCAGGATGGTTAGACATGCGTTCAAATCTTCAGGAAAGTTAGACATGCGTTCAAATCTTCAGGAAGGTTAGATATGCTATCAAATCTTCATGAAAATTAGACATCCATTCAAATCTTCAGGAAGGTTAGACATGCGTTCAAATCTGCATGAAAGTTAGACATGCCTTGAAATCTTCAGGAAGTTTAGACATGCGTTCACATCTTTAGGAAGGTTAGACATGCGTTCAAATCTTCAGGAAAGTTAGACATGCGTTCAAATTTCAGGAAGCGTAGACTTGCGTTCAAATCTTTAGGAAGGTTAGACATGCGTTCAAATTTTCAGGAATGTTAGATATGCGTTCAAATCTTCAGAAAAATTAGTCATCCGTTCAAATCTTCAGGAAGGTTAGACATGCGTTAAAATCTACAGGAATGTTAGACATGCGTTCAAATCTTCAGGAAGGTTAGACATGCGTTCAAATCTTCAGGAAGGTTAGTCATGCGTTCAAACCTTCAGGAAGGTTAGACATGCGTTCAAATCTTCAGGAAAGTTAGACATGCATTCAAATATTCAGGAAGGTTAGACATGCGTTCAAATCTTCAGGAAGGTTAGACATTCGTTCAAATCTTCTGGAAAGTTAGACATGCGTTCAAATCTTCAGGAAAGTTTGACATGCGTTCAAATCTTCAGGAAGGTTAGACATGCGTTCAAATCTTCAGGAAGGTTAGACATGCGTCCAAATCTATAGGAAGGTTAGACATGCGTTTAAATCTTCAGGAAATTTAGACATTCGTTCAAATCTTCAGGAATGTTAGACATGCGTTCAAATCTTTAGTTAGGTTAGACATGCATTCAAATCTTCAGGAAAGTTAGACATGCGTTCAAATGTTCAGGAAGATTAGTCTAGCGTTCAAACCTTTAGGAAGGTTAGACATGCGTTCAAATCTTCAGGAAGGTTAGACATGCGTTCAAATCTTCAGGAAAGTTAGACATGCGTTCAAATCTTCAGGAAAGTTTGACATGCGTTCAAATCTTCAGGAAGGTTAGACATGCGTTCAAATCTTCAGGAAGGGTAGACATGCGTTCAAATCTTTAGGAAGGTTAGACATGCGTTCAAATCTTCAGGAAGGTTAGACATGCGTTCAAATCTTTAGGAAGGTTAGACACGCGTTCAAATCTTCAGGAAAGTTATGCATGCATTCAAATCTTCAGGAAGGTTAGACATGCGTTCAAATCGTTAGGAATGTTAGACATGCTTTCAAATCTTCAGTAAGGTTAGACATGCGTTCAAATCTTTAGAAAGGTTAGACATGCGTTCAAATCTTCAGGAAAGTGAGATATCCATTCAAATCTTAAGGAAGGTTAGACATGCGTTCAAATCTTCAGGACGGTTAGACATGCATTCAAATCTTTAGGATATTTAGAGATGCCTTCAAATCTTCAGGAAAGTTAGACATGCGTTCAAATCTTCAGCAAAGTTAGACGTGCGTTCAAATCTTTAGGAAGGTTAGAGATGCGTTCAAATCTTCAGAAAGGTTAGACATGCGTTCAAATTTTCAGCAAGGTTAGACATGCGTTCAAATCTTCAGGAAGGTTAGAAATGCGTTCAAATCTTTAGGAAGTTTACACATGCGTTCAAATCTTCAGGAAAGTTAGACATGCGTTAAAATCGTATGGAAGATTAGACATGCTATCAAATCTTCAGGAAAGTAAGACATGCGTTCAAATCTGTAGGAAGGTTAGACATGCGTTCAAATCTTCTGGAAGGTTAGAAATGCCTTCAAATCTTCAGGAAAGTTAGATATGCGTTCAAATCTTCAGGAAGGTTAGACATGCGTTCAAATCTTCAGGATGGTTAGACATGCGTTCAAATCTTCAGGAAAGTTAGACATGCGTTCAAATCTTCAGGAAGGTTAGATATGCTATCAAATCTTCATGAAAATTAGACATCCATTCAAATCTTCAGGAAGGTTAGACATGCGTTCTAATCTTCAGGAAAGTTAGATATGCGTTCAAATCTTCAAAAAGGTTAGACATGCGTTCAAATCTTCAGGATGGTTAGACATGCGTTCAAATCTTCAGGAAAGTTAGACATGCGTTCAAATCTTCAGGAAAGTTTGACATGCGTTCAAATCTTCAGGAAGGTTAGACATGCGTTCAAATCTTCAGGAAGTGTAGACATGCGTTCAAATCTTTAGGAAGGTTAGACATGCGTTCAAATCTTCAGGAAGGTTAGACATGCGTTCAAATCATTAGGAAGGTTAGACACGCGTTCAAATCTTCAGGAAAGTTATGCATGCATTCAAATCTTCAGGAAGGTTAGACATGCGTTCAAATCGTTAGGAATGTTAGACATGCTTTCAAATCTTCAGTAAGGTTAGACATGCGTTCAAATCTTTAGAAAGGTTAGACATGCGTTCAAATCTTCAGGAAAGTTAGATATCCATTCAAATCTTAAGGAAGGTTAGACATGCGTTCAAATCTTCAGGACGGTTAGACATGCATTCAAATCTTTAGGATATTTAGAGATGCCTTCAAATCTTCAGGAAAGTTAGACATGCGTTCAAATCTTCAGCAAAGTTAGACGTGCGTTCAAATCTTTAGGAAGGTTAGACATGCGTTCAAATCTTCAGAAAGGTTAGACATGCGTTCAAATTTTCAGCAAGGTTAGACATGCGTTCAAATCTTCAGGAAGGTTAGAAATGCGTTCAAATCTTTAGGAAGTTTACACATGCGTTCAAATCTTCAGGAAAGTTAGACATGCGTTAAAATCGTATGGAAGATTAGACATGCTATCAAATCTTCAGGAAAGTAAGACATGCGTTCAAATCTGTAGGAAGGTTAGACATGCGTTCAAATCTTCAGGAAGGTTAGAAATGCGTTCAAATCTTCAGGAAAGTTAGATATGCGTTCAAATCTTCAGGAAGGTTAGACATGCGTTCAAAACTTCAGGATGGTTAGACATGCGTTCAAATCTTCAGGAAAGTTAGACATGCGTACAAATCTTCAGGAAGGTTAGATATGCTATCAAATCTTCATGAAAATTAGACATCCATTCAAATCTTCAGGAAGGTTAGACATGCGTTCAAATCTGCATGAAAGTTAGACATGCCTTGAAATCTTCAGGAAGTTTAGACATGCGTTCACATCTTTAGGAAGGTTAGACATGCGTCCAAATCTTCAGGTAGGTTAGACATGCGTTCAAATCTTTAGGAAGTTAAGACATGCGTTCAAATCTTCAGGAAGGTTAGACATGCGTTCACATCTTCAGGAAGGTTAGACATGCGTTCAAATCTTCAGGAAGTTTAGACATGCGTAGAAAATCTGTAGGGAGGTTAGACATGCGTTCAAATCTTCAGGAAGGTTAGACATGCGTTCAAATCTTTAGGAAGGTTAGACATGCGTTCAAATCTTCAGGAAAGTTAGAAATGCGTTCAAATCTTCAGGATGGTTAGACATGGGTTCAAATCTTCAGGAAAGTTAGACATGCGTTCAAATCTTCAGGAAGGTTAGATATGCTATCAAATCTTCATGAAAATTAGACATCCATTCAAATCTTCAGGAAGGTTAGACATGCGTTCAAATCTGCATGAAAGATAGACATGCCTTGAAATCATCAGGAAGTTTAGACATGCGTTCACATCTTTAGGAAGGTTAGACATGCGTTCAAATCTTCAGGAAAGTTAGACATGCGTTCAAATTTCAGGAAGCGTAGACATGCGTTCAAATCTTTAGGAAGGTTAGACATGCGTTCAAATTTTCAGGAATGTTAGACATAATCTTCAGAAAAATTAGTCATGCGTTCAAATCTTCAGGAAGGTTAGACATGCGTTAAAATCTACAGGAATGTTAGACATGCGTTCAAATCTTCAGGAAGGTTAGACATGCGTTCAAATCTTCAGGAAGGTTAGACATGCGTTCAAACCTTCAGGAAGGTTAGACATGCGTTCAAATCTTCAGGAAAGTTAGACATGCATTCAAATATTCAGGAAGGTTAGACATGCGTTCAAATCTTCAGGAAGGTTAGACATGCGTTCAAATGTTCAGGAAAGTTAGACATGCGTTCAAATCTTCAGGAAAGTTTGACATGCGTTCAAATCTTCAGGAAGGTTAGACATGCGTTCAAATCTTCAGGAAGGTTAGACATGCGTCCAAATCTATAGGAAGGTTAGACATGCGTTTAAATCTTCAGGAAATTTAGACATTCGTTCAAATCTTCAGGAATGTTAGACATGCGTTCAAATCTTTAGTTAGGTTAGACATGCATTCAAATCTTCAGGAAAGTTAGACATGCGTTCAAATGTTCAGGAAGATTAGTCTTGCGTTCAAACCTTTAGGAAGGTTAGACATGCGTTCAAATCTTCAGGAAGGTTAGACATGCGTTCAAATCTTCAGGAAAGTTAGACATGCGTTCAAATCTTCAGGAAAGTTTGACATGCGTTCAAATCTTCAGGAAGGTTAGACATGCGTTCAAATCTTCAGGAAGGGTAGACATGCGTTCAAATCTTTAGGAAGGTTAGACATGCGTTCAAATCTTCAGGAAGGTTAGACATGCGTTCAAATCTTTAGGAAGGTTAGACACGTGTTCAAATCTTCAGGAAAGTTATGCATGCATTCAAATCTTCAGGAAGGTTAGACATGCGTTCAAATCGTTAGGAATGTTAGACATGCTTTCAAATCTTCAGTAAGGTTAGACATGCGTTCAAATCTTTAGAAAGGTTAGACATGCGTTCAAATCTTCAGGAAAGTGAGATATCCATTCAAATCTTAAGGAAGGTTAGACATGCGTTCAAATCTTCAGGACGGTTAGACATGCATTCAAATCTTTAGGATATTTAGAGATGCCTTCAAATCTTCAGGAAAGTTAGACATGCGTTCAAATCTTCAGCAAAGTTAGACATGCGTTCAAATCTTTAGGAAGGTTAGACATGCGTTCAAATCTACAGAAAGGTTAGACATGCGTTCAAATTTTCAGCAAGGTTAGACATGCGTTCAAATCTTCAGGAAGGTTAGAAATACGTTCAAATCTTTAGGAAGTTTACACATGCGTTCAAATCTTCAGGAAAGTTAGACATGCGTTAAAATCATATGGAAGATTAGACATGCTATCAAATCTTCAGGAAAGTAAGACATGCGTTCAAATCTGTAGGAAGGTTAGACATGCGTTCAAATCTTCAGGAAGGTTAGAAATGCGTTCAAATCTTCAGGAAAGTTAGATATGCGTTCAAATCTTCAGGAAGGTTAGACATGCGTTCAAAACTTCAGGATGGTTAGACATGCGTTCAAATCTTCAGGAAAGTTAGACATGCGTTCAAATCTTCAGGAAGGTTAGATATGCTATCAAATCTTCATGAAAATTAGACATCCATTGAAATCTTCTGGAAGGTTAGACATGCGTTCAAATCTGCATGAAAGTTAGACATGCCTTGAAATCTTCAGGAAGTTTAGACATGCGTTCACATCTTTAGGAAGGTTAGACATGCGTTCAAATATTCAGGAAAGTTAGACATGCGTTCAAATCTTCAGGTAGGTTAGACATGCGTTCAAATCTTTAGGAAGTTTAGACATGCGTTCAAATCTTCAGGAAGGTTAGACATGCGTTCACCTCTTCAGGAAGGTTAGACATGCGTTCAAATCTTCAGGATGTTTAGACATGCGTTCAAATCTGTAGGAAGGTTAGACATGCGTTCAAATCTTCAGGAAGGTTAGACATGCGTTCAAATCTTTAGGAAGGTTAGACATGCGTTCAAATCTTCAGGAAAGTTAGAAATGCGTTCTAATCTTCAGGAAAGTTAGATATGCGTTCAAATCTTCAGGAAGGTTAGACATGCGTTCAAATCTTCAGGATGGTTAGACATGCGTTCAAATCTTCAGGAAAGTTAGACATGCGTTCAAATCTTCAGGAAGGTTAGATATGCTATCAAATCTTCATGAAAATTAGACATCCATTCAAATCTTCAGGAAGGTTAGACATGCGTTCAAACCTTCAGGAAGGTTAGACATGCGTTCAAATCTTCAGGAAAGTTAGACATGCATTCAAATATTCAGGAAGGTTAGACATGCGTTCAAATGTTCAGGAAGGTTAGACATGCGTTCAAATCTTCAGGAAAGTTAGACATGCGTTCAAATCTTCAGGAAAGTTTGACATGCGTTCAAATCTTCAGGAAGGTTAGACATGCGTTCAAATCTTCAGGAATGTTAGAGATGCGTTCAAATCTTTAGTTAGGTGAGACATGCATTCAAATCTTCAGGAAAGTTAGACATGCGTTCAAATGTTCAGGAAGGTTAGTCTTGCGTTCAAGTCTTTAGGAAGGTTAGACATGCGTTCAAATCTTCAGGAAAGTTAGACATGCGTTCACATCTTCAGGAAGGGTAGACATACGTACAAATCTTTTTAAGGTTAGACATGCGTTCAAATCTTCAGGAAGGTTAGACATGCGTTCAAATCTTTAGGAAGGTTAGACACGCGTTCAAATCTTCAGGAAAGTTATGCATGCATTCAAATCTTCAGGAAGGTTAGACATGCGTTCAAATCTTTAGAAAGGTTAGACATGCGTTCAAATCTTCAGGAAAGTGAGATATCCATTCAAATCTTAAGGAAGGTTAGACATGCGTTCAAATCTTCAGGACGGTTAGACATGCATTCAAATCTTTAGGATATTTAGAGATGCCTTCAAATCTTCAGGAAAGTTAGACATGCGTTCAAATCTTCAGCAATGTTAAACATGCGTTCCAATATTTAGGAAGGTGATAGAGGCGTTCAAATCTTCTGGAAGGTTAGACATACGTTCAAATCTTCAGGAAGTTTAGACATACGTTCAAATCTTCAGGAAGGTTAGACATACGTTCAAATTTTCAGGAAGGTTAGACATGCGTTCAAATCTTCATGAAGGTTAGACATGCGTCCAAATCTTCTGGAAGGTTAGAAATGCGTTCAAATCTTCAGGAAGGTTAGACATACGTTCAAATCTTCAGGAAGGTTAAACATGCGTACAAATATTTAGGAAGGGGAGAGAGGCGTTCAAATCTTCTGGAAGGTTAGACATGCGTTCAAATCTTCATGAAGGTTAGACATGCGTCCAAATCTTCTGGAAGGTTAGACATGCGTTCAAATATTTAGGAAGCTGAGACATGCGTTCAAGTCTTCAGGAAGGTTAGACATGCGTTCAAATGTTTAGTTAGGTTAGACATGCGTTCAAATCTTCAGGAAAGTTAGTCATGCGTTCAAATCTTCAGCAAGGTTAGACATGCGTTCAAATCTTTAGGAAGGTTAGACATGCGTTTAAATATTCAGGAAGGTTAGACATGCGTTCAAATCTTTAGGAAGGTTGGACACGCGTTCAAATCTTCAGGAAAGTTAGACATGCATTCAAATCTTCAGGAAGGTTAGACATGCATTCAAATCTTCAGGAAGGTTAGACATGCATTCAAATCGTTAGGAAGGTTAGAGATGCGTTCAAGTCTTCAGGAAAGTTAGATATGCGTTCAAATCTTCAGTAAAGTTAGAAATGCGTTCAAATTATCAGGATGGTTAGACATGCTTTCAAATCTTTAGAAAGGTTAGACATGCGTTCAAATCTTCAGGAAAGTGAGATATCCATTCAAATCTTAAGGAAGGTTAGACATGCGTTCAAATCTTCAGGACGGTTAGACATGCATTCAAATCTTTAGGATATTTAGAGATGCCTTCAAATCTTCAGGAAAGTTAGACATGCGTTCAAATCTTCAGCAAAGTTAAACATGCGTTCCAATATTTAGGAAGGTGATAGAGGCGTTCAAATCTTCTGGAAGGTTAGACATACGTTCAAATCTTCAGGAAGTTTAGACATACGTTCAAATCTTCAGGAAGGTTAGACATACGTTCAAATTTTCAGGAAGGTTAGACATGCGTTCAAATCATCATGAAGGTTAGACATGCGTCCAAATCTTCTGGAAGGTTAGAAATGCGTTCAAATCTTCAGGAAGTTTAGATATACGTTCAAATCTTCAGGAAGGTTAAACATGCGTACAAATATTTAGGAAGGGGAGAGAGGCGTTCAAATTTCTGGAAGGTTAGACATGCGTTCAAATCTTCATGAAGGTTAGACATGCGTCCAAATCTTCTGGAAGGTTAGACATGCGTTCAAATATTTAGGAAGCTTAGACATGCGTTCAAGTCTTCAGGAAGGTTAGACATGCGTTCAAATCTTTAGTTAGGTTAGACATGCGTTCAAATCTTCAGGAAAGTTAGTCATGCGTTCAAGTCTTCAGCAAGGTTAGACATACGTTCAAATCTTTAGGAAGGTTAGACATGCGTTTAAATATTCAGGAAGGTTAGACATGCGTTCAAATCTTTAGGAAGGTTGGACACGCGTTCAAATCTTCAGGAAAGTTAGACATGCATTCAAATCTTCAGGAAGGTTAGACATGCATTCAAATCTTCAGGAAGGTTAGACATGCATTCAAATCGTTAGGAAGGTTAGAGATGCGTTCAAGTCTTCAGGAAAGTTAGACATGCGTTCAAATCTTCAGGAAAGTTAGAAATGCGTTCAAATCTTCAGGAAGGTTAGACATGCGTTCAAATCTTCAGGTAAGTTAGACATGCCTTCAAATCTTCAGGAAGGTTAGACGTGGGTTCAAATCTTTATGAAGGTTAGACATGCGTTCAAATTTTCAGGAAAGTTAGACATGCTTTCAAATCTTCAGGGAGGTTAGACATGCGTTCAAATCTTCAGGAAGGTTAGACATGCGTTCAAATCTTCAGGAAAGTTAGACATGCTTTCAAATCTTCAGGAAGGTTAGACATGCTATCAAATCTTCAGGAAAGTTAGCCATGCGTTCAAATCTTCAGGAAGGTTAGACATGTGTTCAAATCTTCAGGAAGGTTAGACATGCGTCCAAATCTTTAGGAACGTTAGACATGCGTTTAAATCTTCAGGAAAGTTAGACATGCGTTCAAATCTTCAGGAATGTTAGAAATGCGTTCAAATTTTTAGCTAGGTTAGACATGCGTTCAAATCTTCAGGAAAGTTAGACATGCGTTCAAATCATCAGGTACGTTAGACATGCGTTCAAATTTTTAGGAAGGTTAGACATGCGTTCAAATCTTCAGGAAGGTTAGACATTCGTTCAAATCTTTAGGAAGTTTAGACATGCGTTCAAATCTTCAGGAAAGTTAGACAACCGTTCAAATCTACAGGAAGGTTAGACATGCGTTCAAATCATTATGAAGGTTAGACATGCGTTCAAATCTTCAGGAAGGTTAGACATGCGTCCAAATCTTTAGGAAGGTTAGACATGCGTTTAAATCTTCAGGAAGGTTAGACATACTAGCAAATCTTCAGGAAAGTTACACATGCGTTCAAATCTTCAGGAAGGTTAGACATGCGTTCAAATCTTCAGGAAGGTTAGACATGCGTCCAAATTTTTAGGACGGTTAGACATGCGTTAAAAACTTCAGAAAAGTTAGACATTCATTCAAATCTTCAGAAAGGTTAGACATGCGTACAAATCTTTAGTTAGGTTAGACATGCGTTCAAATCTTCAGGAAAGTTAGACATGCGTTCAAATCTTCATGAAGGTTAGACATGCGTTCAAATCTTTAGGAAGGTTAGACATGCCTTCAAATCTTAAGGGAAGGTTAGACATGCGTTCAAATCTTCTGGAAGGTTAGACACGCGTTCAAATCTTCAGGAAGGTTAGACATGCGTCCAAATCTTCAGGAAGGTTAGACATGCGTTCAAATCTTCAGGAATGTTAGACAAGCGTTCAAATCTTTAGGAAGGTTAGACATGCGTTCCAATCTTCAGTAAGGTTAGACATGCGTTCAAATCTTTAGAAAGGTTAGACATGCGTTCAAATCTTCAGGAAAGTGAGACATCCATTCAAATCTTAAGGAAGATTAGACATGCGTTCAAATCTTGAGGACGGTTAGACATGCGTTCAAATCTTTAGGAAGGTTGGACACGCCTTCAAATCTTCAGGAAGTTTAGACATGCTATCAAATCTTCAGGAAAGTGAGACATGCGTTCAAATCTTCAGGAATGTTAGACATACGTGCAAATCTTCAGGGAGGTTAGACATTCCTTCAAATCTTCAGGAAAGTTAGACATGCGTTCAAATTTTCAGGAAGGTTAGACATGCGTTCAAATCTTCAGGAAGGGTAGATATGCGTTCAAATCTTAAGGAAATTTAGACATGCGTTAAAAACTTCAGGAAGTTTAGACATGCTATCAAATCTTCAGGAAGGTTAGACATGCGTTCAAATCTTCAGGAAGGTTAGACATGCGTTCAAATCTTCAGGAATGTTAGACCTGCGTCCAAATCTTTAGGAAGGTTAGACATGCGTTCAAATCTTTAGGAAGGTTAGACACGCGTTCAAATCTTCAGGAAAGTTAAACATGCATTCAAATCTTCAGGAAGGTTAGACATGCGTTCAAATCTTCAGGAAGGTTAGACATGCATTCAGATCTTTAGGAAGGTTAGAGATGCGTTCAAACCTTCAGGAAAGTGAGACATCCATTCAAATCTTAAGGTAGATTAGACATGCGTTCAAATCTTGAGGACGGTTAGACATGCATTCAAATCTTTAGGATGTTTAGAGATACGTTCAAATCTTCAGGAAAGTTAGATATGTGTTCAAATCTTCAGGAATGTTAGACATGCGTTCAAATCTTTAGGAAGGTTAGACATGCGTTCAAATCTTCAGGAAAGTTAGAGATGCGTTCAAATCTTCAGGAAGGTTAGACATGCGTTCAAATTTTTGGAAGGTTAGACATGCGCTCAAATCTTCAGGAAGGTTAGACATGCGTTAAAATCTTTATGAAGGTTAGACAGGCGTTCAAATCTTCAGGAAAGTTAGACATGCTTTCAAAATTTCAGGAAGTTTAGACATGCTATCAAATCTTCGGGAAAGTTAGACATGCGTTCAAATCTTCAGGAAGGTTAGACATGCGTTCAAATCTTCAGGAAGGTTAGACATGCGTCCAAATCTTTAGGGAGGTTAGACATGCATTCAAATATTCAGGAAGGTTAGACATGCATTCAAATCTTTAGGAAGGTTAGAAATGCGTTCAAGTCTTCAGGAAAGTTAGACATGCGTTCAAATCTTCAGGAAAGTTAGACATGCGTTCAAATCTTCAGGAATGTTAGACATGCGTTCAAATCTTTAGGAAGGTTAGACATGCGTTCAAATCTTCAGTAAGGTTAGACATGTGTTCAAATCTTTAGAAAGGTTAGACATGCGTTCAAATCTTCAAGAAAGTGAGACATCCATTGAAATCTTAAGGAAGATTAGACATGCGTTCAAATCTTCAGGACGGTTAGACATGCATTCAAATCTTTAGGATGTTTAGACATGCGTTCAAGTCTTCAGGAAAGTTAGATATGCGTTGAAATCTTCAGGAATGTTAGACATGCGTTCAAATCTTTAGGAAGGTTAGACATGCGTTCAAATCTTCAGGAAAGTTTGACATGCGTTCAAATCTTCAGGAAGGTTAGACATGCGTTCAAGTCTTTAAGAAGTTTAGACATGCGCTCAAATCTTCAGGAAAGTTAGACATGCGTTCAAATCTTCAGGAAAGTTAGACATGCGTTCAAATCTTTATGAACGTTAGGCATGCGTTCAAATCTTCAGGAAAGTTAGACATGCGTTCAAATCATAAGGAAGGTTAGACATGCGTTCAAATCTTCAGGAAGATTAGACATGCGTTCAAATCTTTAGAAAGTTTAGACATGCGTTCAAATCTTCAGTAAAGTTAGACATGCGTTCAAAATTTCACGAAGTTTAGACATGCTATCAAATCTTCAGGAAAGTTAGACATGCGTTCAAATCTTCAGGAAGGTTAGACAACGTTCAAATCTTCAGGAAGGTTAGACATGCGTCCAAATATTTAGGATAGATAGACATGCGTTCAAACCTTCAGGAAAGTTAGACATGCGTTCAAATCTTCAGGAATGTTAGACATGCGTTTAAATCTTCAGGAAGTTTACACATGCGTTCAAATCTTTAGTTAGGTTAGACATGCGTTCAAATCATCAGGAAAGTTAGACATGCGTTCAAATCTTCAGGAATGTTAGACATGTGTCCAAATCTTCAGGGAGTTTAGACATGCGTTCAAATATTTAGGAAGGTTAGATATGCGTTCAAATCTTCAGGAAGGTTAGAGATGCGTTCACATCTTTAGTTAGGTTAGACATGCGTTCAAATCTTCAGGAAAGTTAGACATGCGTTCAAATCTTCAGGAAGGTTAGACATGCGTTCAAATCTTTAGGAAGGTTAGACATGCGTTCAAATCTTCAGGAAGGTTAGACATGCGTTCAAATCTTCAGGAATGTGAGACATGCGTTCAAATCTTCAGGAAAGTGAGACACCCATTCAAATCTTAAGGAAGATTAGTCATGCGTTCAAATCTTGAGCACGGTTAGACATTCATTCAAATCTTTAGGATGTTTAGAGATACGTTCAAATCTTCAGGAAAGTTAGATATGCGTTCAAATCTTCAGGAATGTTAGACATGCGTTCAAATCTTTAGGAAGGTTAGACATGCGTTCAAATCTTCAGGAAAGTTAGAGATGCGTTCAAATCTTCAGGAAATTTAGACATGCGTTCAAATCTTTTGGAAGGTTAGAAATGCGTTCAAATCTTCAGGAAAGTTAGACATGCGTTCAAATCTTCAGGATGGCTAGACATGCGTTCAAATCTCCTGGAAGGTTAGACATGCGTCCAAAACTTTAGGAAGGTTAGACATGCATTCAAATCTTCAGGAAAGTTAGACATGCATTCAAATCTTCAGGAAGGTTAGACATGCGTTCAAATCTTCAGGAAGGTTAGACATGCATTCAAATCTTTAGGAAGGTTAGAGATGCATTCAAATCTTCAGGAAAGTTAGACATGCGTTCAAATCTTCAGGAATGTTAGACATGCGTTCAAATCTTCAGGAACGTTAGACATGCGTTCAAATCTTCAAGAAAGTTAGACATGCGTTCAAATCTTCAGGAATGTTAGACATGCGTCCAAAATCTTCAGGAAGGTTAGACATGCGTTCAATTCTTCAGGAAGGTTAGAAATGCGTTCAAATCTTTAGGAAGGTTACACATGCGTTCAAATCTTCAGGAACGTTAGACATGCGTTCAAATCTTCAGGAAGGTTAGACATGCTATCAAATCTTCAGGAAAGTTAGACAGGGGTTCAAATTTTCAGGAAGGTTAGACATGCGTTCAAATCTCCAGGAAGGTTAGACATGCGTCCAAATCTTTAGGAAGTTTAGACATGCGTTCAAATTTTCAGGAAAGTTAGACATGCATTCAAATCTTCAGGAAGGTTAGACATGCGTTCAAATCTTCAGTAAGTTTAGACATGCATTCAAATCTTTAGGAAAGTTAGAGATGTGTTAAAATCTTGAGGAAAGTTAGACATGTGTTCAAATCTTCATGAATGTCAGACATGCGTCAAAATCTTTAGGAAGGTTAGACATGCGTTCAAATCTTTAGGACGGTTAGACATGCGTTCAAATCTTCAGGAAAGTTAGACATCCATTCACATCTTCAGGAACGTTAGACAACCGTTCAAATCTTCAGGAAGGTTAGAGATGCGTTCAAATCTTCAGGAAAGTTAGATATGCGTTCAAATCTACAAGAATGTTAGACATGCGCTCAAATCTTTAGGAAGGTTAGTCATGCGTTCAAATCTTCAGTAAAGTTAGACATGCGTTCAAATCTTCAGGAGGGTCAGACATGCGTTCAAATCTTTAGGAATGTTAGACCTGAGTTCAAATCTTCAGGAAAGTTAGACATGCGTTCAAATCTTCAGGAAGGTTAGACATGCGTCCAAATCTTTATGAAGGTTAGACATGCGTTCAAATCTTCCGGAAAGTTAGACCAGCGTTCAAATCTTCAGGAAGATAAGACATGCCTTCAAATCTTCAGGAAGGTAAGACATGCGTTCAAATCTTTAGGAAGGTTAGACATGCGTTCAAATCTTTAGGAAGGTTAGACATGCGTTCAAATCTTCAGGAAGGCTAAATATGCGTTCAAATCTTCAGGACGGTTAGACATGCGTTCAAATCTTCAGGAAGGTTAGAAATGCGTTCAAATCATTAGGAAGGTTAGACATGCGTTCAAATCTTCAGGAAAGTTAGACATGCGTTCAAATCTTCAGGGAGGTTAGACATGCGCTCAAATCTCCAGGAAGGTTAGACATGCGCTCAAATCTCCAGGAAGGTTTGACATGCGTCCAAATCTTTAGGAAGTTTAGACATGCGTTCAAATCTTCAGGAAAGTTAGAGATGCGTTCAAATCTTCAGGAAATTTAGACATGCGTTCAAATATTCACTAATGTTAGACATGCATTCAAATCTTGAGGAAGGTTAGAGATGTGTTCAAATCTTAAGGAAAGTTAGACATGCGTTCAAATCTTCATGAATGTCAGACATGCGTTCAAATCTTTAGGAAGGTTAGACATGCGTTCAAATCTTCAGGAAGGTTAGACATGCGTTCAAATCTTTAGGACGGTTAGACATGCGTTCAAATCTTCAGGAATGTTAGACATGCGTTCAAATCTTCAGGAATGTTAGACATGCGTTCAAAACTTCAGGAAGGTTAGACATGCGTTCAAATCTTCAGGATAGTTAGACATGCGTTCAAATCTTCAGGAAGGTTAGACATGCGTTCAAATATTCAGGAAGGTTAGACATCCGTTCAAATCTTCAGGAAAGTTAGACATGCGTTCAAATCTTCAGGAAAGTTAGACATGCGTTCAAATCTTCAGGAAGGTTAGACATGCGTTCAAATCTTCAGGAAGGTAAGATATGCGTCCAAATCTTTAGGAAGGTTAGACATGCGTTTAAATCTTCAGGAAAGTTAGACATTCGTTCAAAACTTCAGGAATGTTAGACATGCGTTCAAATCTTTAGTTAGGTTAGACATGCCTTCAAATCTTCAGGAAAGTTAGACATGCGTACAAATTTTCAGGAAGGTTAGACATGCGTTCAAATCTTTAGGAAGGTTAGACATGCGTTCAAATATTCACGAAGGTTAGACATGCGTTAAAATCTTCAGGAAAGTTAGACATGCATTCAAATCTTCAGGAATGTTAGACATGCGTTCAAATCTTCAGGAAGGTTAGACATGCATTCAAATCTTTAGGAAGGTTAGAGATGCGTTCAAAACTGCAGGAAAGTTAGACATGCGTTCAAATCTTCAGGAATGTTAGGCATGCGTTCAAATCTTTAGGAAGGTTAGACATGCGTTCAAATCTTCTGGAAAGTTAGACATGCGTTCAAATCTTCAGGAAGGTTAGACATGCGTTCAAATCTTCAGGAAGGTTAGACATGCGTTCAAATCTTCAGGAAAGTTAGACATGCTTTCAAATCTTCAGGAAGGTTAGACATGCTATCAAATCTTCAGGAAAGTTAGACATGCGTTCAAATCTTCAGGAAGGTTAGACATGCGTTCAAATCTTCAGGAAGGTTAGACATGCGTCCAATCTTTAGGAAGGTTAGACATGCGTTTAAATCTTCAGGAATCTTAGACATGCGGTCAAAACTTCAGGAATGTTAGACATACGTTCAAATCTTTAGCTAGGTTAGACATGCGTTCAAATTTTCAGGAAAGTTAGACATGCGTTCAAATCATCAGGAAGGTTAGACATGCGTTCAAATCTTTAGGAAGGTTAGACATGCGTTCATATCTTCAGGAAAGTTAGACAACCATTCAAATCTTCAGGAAGGTTAGACATGCGTTCAAATCATTAGGATGGTTAGACATGCGTTCAAATCTTCAGGAAGGTTAGACATGCGTCCAAATATTTAGGAAGGTTAGACATGCGTTTAAATCTTCAGAAAGGTTAGACATGCGTTCAAATCTTCAGGAAGGTTAGACATGCGTTCAAATCTTTAGTTAGGTTAGAAATGCGTTCAAATCTTCAGGAAAGTTAGACATGCGTTCAAATCTTTAGGAAGGTTAGACGACGCGTTCAAATCTTCAGGAAAGTTAGACATGCATTCACATCTTCAGGAAGGTTAGAAATGCGTTCAAATCTTGAGGAAGGTTAGACATGCGTTCAATTCTTCAGCAAAGTTAGACATGAGTTCAAATCTTCAGGAAGTTTAGACATGCGTTCAAATCATTAGTTAGGTTAGACAACCGTTCAAATCTTCAGGAAAGTTAGACATGCGTTCAAATCTTCAGGAAAGTTAGACATGCGTTTAAATCTTCAGGAAAGTTAGACATTCGTTCAAAACTTCAGGAATGTTAGACATGCGTTCAAATCTTTAGTTAGGTTAGACATGCCTTCAAATCTTCAAGAAAGTTAGACATGCGTACAAATTTTCAGGAAGGTTAGACATGCGTTCAAATCTTTAGGAATGTTAGACATGCGTTTAAATCTTCAGGAAGGTTAGACATTCGTTCAAATCTTTAGGAAGGTTAGACATGCGTTTAAATCTTCAGGAAAGTTAGACATGCGTTCAAATCTTTAGGAATGTTAGACATTCGTTTAAATCTTCAGGAAGGTTAGACATTCGTTCAAATCTTTAGGAAGGTTAGACATGCGTTCAAATCATTAGGTTGGTTAGACATGCGTTCAAATCTTCAGGAAGGTTAGACATTCGTTCAAATTCTTAGGAAGGTTAGACATGCGTTTAAATCTTCAGGAAAGTTAGACATGCGTTCAAATCTTTAGGAATGTTAGACATGCGTTTAAATCTTCAGGAAGGTTAGACATTCGTTCAAATCTTTAGGAAGGTTAGACATGCGTTCAAATCATTAGGATGGTTAGACATGCGTTCAAATCTTCAGGAAGGTTTGACATGCGTCCAAATCTTTAGGAAGGTTAGACATGCGTTCAAATCTTTAGTTAGGTTAGACATGCCTTCAAATCTTCAAGAAAGTTAGACATGCGTACAAATTTTCAGGAAGGTTAGACATGCGTTCAAATCTTTAGGAATGTTAGACATGCGTTTAAATCTTCAGGAAGGTTAGACATTCGTTCAAATCTTTAGGAAGGTTAGACATGCGTTTAAATCTTCAGGAAAGTTAGACATGCGTTCAAATCTTCAGGAATGTTAGACATGCGTTCAACTCTTCAGGAAGGTTAGACATGCGTCCAAATCTTTAGTAAGGTTAGACATGCGTTAAAATCTTCAGGAAAGTTAGACATGCGTTCAAATCTTAAGGTAGGTTAGACATGCGTTCAAATCTTTAGTTAGGTTAGACATGCGTTCAAATATTCAGGAAAGTTAGACATGCGTTCAAATCATCAGGAAGGTTAGACATGCGTTCAAATCTTTAGGAAGTTTAGACATGCGTTCAAATCTTCAGGAAGGTTAGACATGCGTTCAAATCTTGAGGAAGGTTAGACATACCTTCAAATCTTCAGGAAGGTTAGACATGCGTTCCAATCTTGAGGAAGGTTAGACATGCGTTTAAATCTTCAGGAAAGTTAGACATTCGTTCAAAACTTCAGGAATGTTAGACATGCGTTCAAATCTTTAGTTAGGTTAGACATGCCTTCAAATCTTCAGGAAAGTTAGACATGCGTACAAATTTTCAGGAAGGTTAGACATGCGTTCAAATCTTTAGGAAGGTTAGACATGCGTTCAAATATTCACGAAGGTTAGACATGCGTTAAAATCTTCAGGAAAGTTAGACATGCATTCAAATCTTCAGGAATGTTAGACATGCGTTCAAATCTTCAGGAAGGTTAGACATGCATTCAAATCTTTAGGAAGGTTAGAGATGCGTTCAAAACTGCAGGAAAGTTAGACATGCGTTCAAATCTTCAGGAATGTTAGGCATGCGTTCAAATCTTTAGGAAGGTTAGACATGCGTTCAAATCTTCTGGAAAGTTAGACATGCGTTCAAATCTTCAGGAAGGTTAGACATGCGTTCAAATCTTCAGGAAGGTTAGACATGCGTTCAAATCTTCAGGAAAGTTAGACATGCTTTCAAATCTTCAGGAAGGTTAGACATGCTATCAAATCTTCAGGAAAGTTAGACATGCGTTCAAATCTTCAGGAAGGTTAGACATGCGTTCAAATCTTCAGGAAGGTTAGACATGCGTCCAATCTTTAGGAAGGTTAGACATGCGTTTAAATCTTCAGGAATCTTAGACATGCGGTCAAAACTTCAGGAATGTTAGACATACGTTCAAATCTTTAGCTAGGTTAGACATGCGTTCAAATTTTCAGGAAAGTTAGACATGCGTTCAAATCATCAGGAAGGTTAGACATGCGTTCAAATCTTTAGGAAGGTTAGACATGCGTTCATATCTTCAGGAAAGTTAGACAACCATTCAAATCTTCAGGAAGGTTAGACATGCGTTCAAATCATTAGGATGGTTAGACATGCGTTCAAATCTTCAGGAAGGTTAGACATGCGTCCAAATATTTAGGAAGGTTAGACATGCGTTTAAATCTTCAGAAAGGTTAGACATGCGTTCAAATCTTCAGGAAGGTTAGACATGCGTTCAAATCTTTAGTTAGGTTAGAAATGCGTTCAAATCTTCAGGAAAGTTAGACATGCGTTCAAATCTTTAGGAAGGTTAGACGACGCGTTCAAATCTTCAGGAAAGTTAGACATGCATTCACATCTTCAGGAAGGTTAGAAATGCGTTCAAATCTTGAGGAAGGTTAGACATGCGTTCAATTCTTCAGCAAAGTTAGACATGAGTTCAAATCTTCAGGAAGTTTAGACATGCGTTCAAATCATTAGTTAGGTTAGACAACCGTTCAAATCTTCAGGAAAGTTAGACATGCGTTCAAATCTTCAGGAAAGTTAGACATGCGTTTAAATCTTCAGGAAAGTTAGACATTCGTTCAAAACTTCAGGAATGTTAGACATGCGTTCAAATCTTTAGTTAGGTTAGACATGCCTTCAAATCTTCAAGAAAGTTAGACATGCGTACAAATTTTCAGGAAGGTTAGACATGCGTTCAAATCTTTAGGAATGTTAGACATGCGTTTAAATCTTCAGGAAGGTTAGACATTCGTTCAAATCTTTAGGAAGGTTAGACATGCGTTTAAATCTTCAGGAAAGTTAGACATGCGTTCAAATCTTTAGGAATGTTAGACATTCGTTTAAATCTTCAGGAAGGTTAGACATTCGTTCAAATCTTTAGGAAGGTTAGACATGCGTTCAAATCATTAGGTTGGTTAGACATGCGTTCAAATCTTCAGGAAGGTTAGACATTCGTTCAAATTCTTAGGAAGGTTAGACATGCGTTTAAATCTTCAGGAAAGTTAGACATGCGTTCAAATCTTTAGGAATGTTAGACATGCGTTTAAATCTTCAGGAAGGTTAGACATTCGTTCAAATCTTTAGGAAGGTTAGACATGCGTTCAAATCATTAGGATGGTTAGACATGCGTTCAAATCTTCAGGAAGGTTTGACATGCGTCCAAATCTTTAGGAAGGTTAGACATGCGTTCAAATCTTTAGTTAGGTTAGACATGCCTTCAAATCTTCAAGAAAGTTAGACATGCGTACAAATTTTCAGGAAGGTTAGACATGCGTTCAAATCTTTAGGAATGTTAGACATGCGTTTAAATCTTCAGGAAGGTTAGACATTCGTTCAAATCTTTAGGAAGGTTAGACATGCGTTTAAATCTTCAGGAAAGTTAGACATGCGTTCAAATCTTCAGGAATGTTAGACATGCGTTCAACTCTTCAGGAAGGTTAGACATGCGTCCAAATCTTTAGTAAGGTTAGACATGCGTTAAAATCTTCAGGAAAGTTAGACATGCGTTCAAATCTTAAGGTAGGTTAGACATGCGTTCAAATCTTTAGTTAGGTTAGACATGCGTTCAAATATTCAGGAAAGTTAGACATGCGTTCAAATCATCAGGAAGGTTAGACATGCGTTCAAATCTTTAGGAAGGTTAGACATGCGTTCAAATCTTCAGGAAGGTTAGACATGCGTTCAAATCTTGAGGAAGGTTAGACATACCTTCAAATCTTCAGGAAGGTTAGACATGCGTTCCAATCTTGAGGAAGGTTAGACATGCGTTGTATTCTTCAGCAAAGTTAGACATGCGTTCAAATCTTCAGGAAGTTTAGACATGCGTTCAAATCTTTAGTTAGGTTAGACATGCGTTCAAATCTTCAGGAAAGTTAGACATGCGTTCAAATCTTTAGGAAGGTTAGACACGCGTTCAAATCTTCAGGAAATTTAGACATGCATTCAGATCTTCAAGATGGTTAGACATGCGTTCAAATCTCCTGGAAGGTTAGACATGCGTCCAAAACTTTAGGAAGGTTAGACATGCATTCAAATCTTCAGTAAAGTTAGACATGCGTTCAAATCTTCAGGAAGGTTAGACATGCGTTCAAATCTTCAGGATGGTTAGACATGCATTCAAATCTTTAGGAAGGTTAGAGATGCATTCAAATCTTCAGGAAAGTTAGACATGCGTTCAAATCTTCACGAATGTTAGACATGCGTTCAAATCTTCAGGAACGTTAGACATGCGTTCAATTCTTCAGGAAGGTTTGAAATGCATTCAAATCTTTAGGAAGGTTAGACATGCGTTCAAATCTTCAGGAACGTTAGACATGCGTTCAAATCTTCAGGAAGGTTAGACATGCTATCAAATCTTCAGGAAAGTTAGACAGGGGTTCAAATTTTCAGGAGGGTTAGATATGCGTTCAAATCTTCAGGAAGGTTAGACATGCGTCCAAATCTTTAGGAAGGTTAGACATGCGTTCAAATCTTCAGGAAGGTTAGACATGCATTCAAATCTTTAGGAAGGTTAGACATGCGTTCAAATCTTCAGGAAGGTTAGACATGCATTCAAATCTTTAGGAAGTTTAGAGATGCGTTCAAATCTTCAGGAAAGTTAGACATGCGTTCAAATCTTCAGGAATGTTAGACATGCGTTCAAATCTTTAGGAAGGTTAGACATGCGTTCAAATCTTCAGGAAAGTTAGACATGCGTTCAATCCTTCAGGAAGGTTAGACAAGCGTTCAAATCTTTAGGAAGGTTAGACATGCGTTCAAATCTTCAGGAAGGTTAGACATTCTATCAAATCTTCAGGAAATTAGACATGCGTTCATATCTTCCGGAATGTTAAACATGCATTCAAATCTTCAGGAAGGTTAGACATGCCTTCAAATCTTCAGGAAGGTTAGACATGCGTTCAAATCTTAAGGAAGTCTAGACATGCGTTCAAATCTTCAGGAAGGTTAGACATGCGTTCAAGTCTTTAGGAAAGTGAGACACGCGTTCAAATCTTCAGGAAAGTTAGACATGCATTCAAATCCTCAGGAAGGTTAGACATGCGTTCAAATCTTCAGGAAGGTTAGACATGCATTCAGATCTTTAGGAAGGTTAGAGATGCGTTCAAATCTTCAGGAAAGTTAGACATGCGTTCAAATCTTCAGGAATGTTAGACATGCGTTCAACTCTTTAGGAAGGTCATACATGCGTTCAAATCTTCAGGAATGTAAGTCATGCGTTAGAATCTTTAGGAATGTTAGACATGCGTTCAAATCTTCAGGAAAGTTTGACATCCGTTCAAATCTTCAGAAAGGTTAGGCATGCGTTCAAATAATTAGGAATGTTAGACATGCGTTGAAATCTTCAGGAAAGTTAGACATGCGTTCAAATTTTCTGGAAGATTAGACATGCGTTCAAATCTTTAGGAAGGTTAGACATGCGTTCAAATCTTCAGGAAAGTTAGACATGCGTTCACATCTTCAGGAAGGTTAGACATTCGTTCAAATCTTTAGGAAGCTTAGACATGCGTTCAAATCTTCAGGAAGGTTAGACATGCGTTCAAATCTTCAGGAAGTTTAGAAATGCATTCAAATCTTTAGAAAGGTTAGACCTGCGTCCAAATCTTTAGGAAGGTTAGACATGCGTTCAAATCTTCAGGAAGGTTAGACATGCTATCAAATCTTCAGGAATGTTAGACATGCGTTCACATCTTCAGGAAGGTTAGACATGAGTTCAAATCTTTAGGAAGGTTAGACACACGTTGAAATCTTCAGGAAAGTTAGACATGCATTCAAATCTTCAGGAAGGTAAGTCATGCGTTCAAATCATTAGGAAGGTTAGATATGCGTTCAAATCTTCACGAAAGTTAGACATGCGTTCAAATCGTTAGGAAGGTTAGACATGGTTTCAAATCTTCAGTAAAGTTTGTCATGCGTTCAAATCTTCAGGAAGGTTAGACATGCGTTCAAATCTTGAGGAAGGTTAGACATGCGTTGAAATCTTCAGGAAAGTTAAACATGCATTCAAATCTTCAGGAAGGTTAGACATGCGTTCAAATCTTCAGGAATGTTAGAGATGCGTTCTAATCTTCAGGAATGTTAGACATGCGTTCAAATCTTCAGGAATGTTAGACATGCGTTCAAATCTTTAGGAAGGTTAGACATGCGTTCAAATCTTCAGGAAAGTTAGACTTGCGTTCAAATATTCAGGAAGGTTAGACATGAGTTCAAATCTTCCGGAAGGTTAGACATGCGTTCAAATCTTCAGGAAGGTTAGACATGCGTCCAAATCTTTAGGAAGGTTAGACATGCCTTCAAATCTTCAGGAAAGTTAGACATGCGTTCAAATCTTCAGGAATGTTAGACATGCGTTCAAATCTTTAGGAAGGTTAGACATTCGTTCAAATTTCAGGAAGGTTAGACATGCGTTCAAATCTTTAGATAGTTTAGACATGCGTTCAAATCTTCAGGAAAGTTAGACATGCGTTCAAATCTTCAGGAAGTTTAGAAATGCATTCAAATCTTTAGAAAGGTTAGACCTGCGTCCAAATCTTTAGGAAGGTTAGACATGCGTTCAAATCTTCAGGAAGGTTAGACACGCTATCAAATCTTCAGGAAAGTTAGACCTGCGTTCAAATCTTCAGGAAGGTTAGACATACGTCCAAAACTTTAGGAAGGTCAGACATGCGTTCAAATCTTCAGGAAAGTTAGACTTGCGTTCAAATCTTCAGGAAGGTTAGACATGAGTTCAAATCTTTAGGAAGGTTAGACACACGTTGAAATCTTCAGGAAAGTTAGACATGCATTCAAATCTTCAGGAAGGTAAGACATGCGTTCACATCTTCAGGAAGGGTAAACATGCATACAAATCTTTAAGAAGGTTAGACATGCGTTCAAATCTTCAGGAACGTTAGACATCCATTCAAATTTTCAGGAAGGTTAGACATGCGTTCAAATCTTCAGGAATGTTAGACATGCATTCAAATCTTTAGGAAGGTTAGAGATGCGTTCAAAACTTCAGGAATGTTAGACAAGCGATCAAATCTTCAGGAATGTTAGACATGCGTTTAAATCTTTAGGAATGTTAGAGATGCGTTCTAATCTTCAGGAATGTTAGACATGCGTTCAAAACTTCAGGAAGGTTAGACATGCGTTGAAATCTTTAGGAAAGTTAGACATGCGTTCAAATCTTCAGGAAGGTTAAACATGCGTTCAAATCTTTATGAAGTTTAGACATGCGTTCAAATCTTCAGGAATTTTAGACATGCGTTCCAATCTTCTGGAAAGTTAGACATGCGTTCAAATCTTCCGGAAGGTTAGACATGCGTTCAAATCTTCAGGAAAGTTAGACATGCGTTCAAATCTTCAGGAAAGTTAGACATGCGTTCAAATCTTTAGGAAGGTTAGACATGCGTTCAAATTTCAGGAAGGTTAGACATGCGTTCAAATTTTCAGGAAGGTTAGACATGCGTTCAAATCTTTAGGAAGGTTAGACATGCGTTCAAATCTTCAGGAAAGTTAGACATGCGGTCACATCTTCAGGAAGTTTAGACATGCGTTCAAATCTTTAGGAAGCTTAGACATGCGTTCAAATCTTCAGGAAGGTTAGACATGCGTTCAAATCTTCAGGAAGTTTAGAAATGCATTCAAATCTTTAGAAAGGTTAGAACTGCATCCAAATCTTTAGGAAGGTTAGACATGCGTTCAAATCTTCAGGAAGGTTAGACATACTATCAAATCTTCAGGAAAGTTAGACATGCGTTCAAACCTTCAGGAAGGTTAGACATACGTCCAAAACGTTAGGAAGGTCAGACATGCGTTAAAATCTTCAGGAAAGTTAGACTTGCGTTCAAATCTTCAGGAAGGTTAGACATGAGTTCAAATCTTTAGGAAGGTTAGACACACGTTGAAATCTTCAGGAAAGTTAGACATGCATTCAAATCTTCAGGAAGGTAAGACATGCGTTCACATCTTCAGGAAGGGTAAACATGCATACAAATCTTTAGGAAGGTTAGACATGCGTTCAAATATTCAGGAACGTTAGACATCCATTCAAATATACAGGATGGTTAGACATGCGTTCAAATCTTCAGGTATGTTAGACATGCGTTCAAATCTTTAGGAAGGTTAGACATGCGTTCAAATCTTCAGGAAGGTTAGACATGCGTTCAAATCTTTAGGAAGGTTAGACATGCGTTCAAATCTTCAGGAAAGTTAGACATCCATTCAAATCTTCAGGAATGTTAGACATGCGTTCAAATCTTTAGGAAGGGTAGACATGCGTTCAAATCTTCAGGAAAGTTAGACATGCGTTCAAATCTTCACGAAGGTTAGACAAGCGTACAAATCTTTGGAAGGTTAGACATGCGTTAAAATCTTCAGGAAAGTTAGACATACGTTCAAATCTCCAGGAAGGTTAGACATGCTATCAAATCTTCAGGAAAGTTAGACATGCGTTCAAATCTTCCGGAAGGTTAGTCATGCGTTCAAATCTGCAGGAATGTTAGACATGCGTCCAAATCATTAGGAAGGTTAGACATGCGTTCAAATCTTCAGGAAAGTTAGACATGCGTTCAAATCTTTATGAAGTTTAGACATTCGTTCAAATCTTAAGGAATTTTAGACATGCGTTCAAATCTTCTGGAAAGTTAGACATTTGTTCAAATCTTCCGGAAGGTTAGACATGCGTTAAAATCTTCAGGAAGGTTAGACATGCGTCCAAATCTTTAGGAAGGTTAGACATGCGTTCAAAACTTCAGGAAAGTTAGACATGCGTTCAAATCTTCAGGAAGGTTAGACATGCGTTCAAATCTTCAGGAAGGTTAGTCATGCGTTCAAATCTTCAGGAAGGTTAGACACGCGTTCAAAACTTCAGGAAAGTTAGACATGCATTCAAATCTTCAGGAACGTTAGACATGCGTTCAAATATTCAGGAAGGTTAGACATGCATTCAGATCATTAAGAAGGTTAGAGATGCGTTCAAATCTTCAGGAAAGTTTGATATCCGTTCAAATCTTCAGAAAGGTTAGACATGCGTTCAATCTTCAGGAATGTTAGACATGCGTTCAAACCTTTAGGAAGGTTAGACATGCGTTAAAATCTTCAGGAATGTTAGACTTGCGTTCAAATCTTTAGGAAGGTCAGACATGCGTTCAAATCTTCAGGAAAGTTAGACATCCGTTGAAATGTTCAGGAAGGTTAGACATGCGTTCAAATCTTTAGGAAGGTTAGACATGCGTTTAAATCTTCAGGAAAGTTAGACATGCGTTATAATCTTCAGGAGGTTAAACATGCTATTAAATCTTCAGGAATGTTAGACATGCGTTCAAATCTTCAGGAATGTTAGACATGCGTCCAAAAGTTTAGGAAGGTTAGACATGCGTTCAAATCTTCAGGAAAGTTAGACTTGCGTTCAAATCTTCAGGAACGTTAGACATGAGTTCACATCTTTAGGAAGGTTAGACACGCGTTTAAATCTTCAGGAAAGTAAGACATGCATTCAAATCTTCAGTCAGGTTAGACATGCGTTAGAATATTTAGGAAGGTTAGACATGCGTTCAAATAATCAGGAAAGTTAGACAAAGATTCAAATCTTCAGGAAGGTTAGACATGCGTTCAAATCTTCAGGAAAGTTAGACATGCGTTCAATCTTCAGGAAGGTTAGACATGCTATCAAATCTTAAGGAAAGTTAGACATGCGTTGAAATCTTCCGGAAGGTTAGTCATGCGTTCAAATCTTCAGGAAAGTTAGACATGCGTTCAAATATTCAGGAATGTTAGACATGCGTTAAAAATCTTTAGGAAGGTTAGACATGCGTTAAAATCTTTAGGAACGTTAGAAATGCGTTCAAATCTTTAGGAAGTTTAGACATGCGTTCAAATCTTTACGAAGGTTAGACATGCGTTCAAATCTTCAGGAATGTTGGACATGCATTCAAATCTTCAGGAAGGTTAGACATGCGTTCAAATCTTTAGGAAGGTTAGACATGCGTTCAAATCTTCAGGAAGGTTAGACATGCGTTCAAATCTTTTGGAAGGTTAGACACGCGTTCAAATCTTCATGAAAGTTAGACATGCATTCAAAACTTCAGGAAGGTTAGACATGCGTTCAAATCTTCAGGAAGGTTAGACATGCATTCAAATCTTTAGGAATGTTAGAAATGCGTTCAAACCTTCAGGAAAGTTAGACATGCGTTCAAATCTTCAGGAAGGTTAGACATATCCTCAAATCTTCAGGAAAGTTAGACATGCGTTCAAATCTTCAGGAAGGTCAGACATGCGTTCAAATCTTCAGGAAGGTTAGACATACGTCCAAATCTTTAGGAAGGTTAAACATGCGTTCAATTCTTCAGGAAAGTTAGACATGCGTTCAAATCTTCAGGAAGGTTAGACATGCGTTCAAATCTTCAGGAAGGTTAGACATGCATTCAAATCTTTAGGAAGGTTAGAGATGCGTTCAAATCTTCATGAAAGTTAGACATGCGTTCAAAACTTAAGGAAAGTTAGACATCCATTCAAATCTTCAGGAAGGTTAGACATGCGTTCAAATCTTCAGGATGGTTAGACATGCGTTCAAATCTTCAGGAAGGTTAGACATGAATTCAAATCTTTAGGAAGGTTAGTGATGCGTTCAAATCTTCAGGAAAGTTAGACATGCGTTCAAATCATCAGGAAAGTTAGACATGCGTTCAAATCTTCAGCAAGTTTAGATGTGCGTTTAAATCTTCAGGAAGGTTAGACATGCGTTCAAATCTTCAGGAAGTTTAGACATATGTTCAAATCTTCAGGAAGGTTAGACATGCGTTCAAATCTTCAGTAAAGTTAGACATGTGTTCAAATCTTCAGGAAGGTTAGATATGCGTTCAAATCTTCAGGAATGTTAGACATGCGTTCAAATCTTTAGCAAGGTTAGACATGCGTTCAAATCTTTAGGAAGGGTAGACATGCGTTCAATTCTTCAGCAAAGTTAGACATGCGTTCAAATCTTCAGGAATGTTAGACATGCGTTCAAATCTTTACGAAGGTTAGACATGCGTTCAAATCTTCAGGAAAGTTGGACATGCGTTCAAATCTTAGGAAGGTTAGACATGAGTTCAAATCTTTAGGAAGGTTAGACATGCGTTCAAATCTTCAGGAAGGTTAGACATGCGTTCAAATCTTTTGGAAGGTTAGACACGCGTTCAAATCTTCAGGAAAGTTAGACATGCATTCAAATCTTCAGCAAGGTTAGATATGCGTTCAAATCTTCAGGAAGGTTAGACATGCATTCAAACATTTAGGAAGGTTAGAGATGCGTTCAAATCTTCAGGAAAGTTAGACATGCGTTCAAATTTCCAGGAATGTTAGACATGCGTTCAAATCTTTAGGAAGGTTATACATGCGTTCAGAACTTCAGGAAAGTTAGACATGCGTTCAAATCTTCAGGTAGGTTAGACATGCGTTCAAATCTTCAGGAAGGTTAGACATGCTTTCAAATCTTTAGGAAGTTTAGACATGCGTTCAAATCTTCAGGAAAGTTAGACATCCGTTCTAATGTTCAGGAAGGTTAGACATGCGTTCCAATCTTTAAAAAGGTTAGATATGCGTTCAAATCTTCAGGAAGGTTAAACATGCGTTCAAATGTTCAGGAAGGTTAGAGATGCGTTCAAATGTTCAGGAAGGTTAGTTATGCGTTCAAATCTTTAGGGCGGTTACACATGCGTTCAAATATTCAGGAAAGTTAGACATGCGTTCAAATCATTAGGAAGGTTAGACATGCGTTCAAATCTTCAGGAAAGTTAGACCTGCCTTCAAATCTTCAAAAAGGATAGACATGCGTTCAAATCTTTAGGAAGGTTAGACATGCGTACAAATCATCAGGAAAGGTAGACATGCGTTCAAATCTTCAGGAAGGTTAGACATGCGTTCAAATCTTTAGCAAGGTTAGAAATGCGTTCAAATCTTCAGGAAGGTTAGACATGCGTTCAAATGTTTAGCCAGGTTAGACATGCTTTCAAATCTTTAGGAAGGTTAGACATGCGTTCAATTCTTCAGCAAAGTTAGACATGCGTTCAAATCTTCAGGAATGTTAGACATGCGTTCAAATCTTTACGAAGGTTAGACATGCGTTCAAATCTTCAGGAAAGTTGGACATGCGTTCAAATCTTCAGGAAGGTTAGACATGCGTTCATATCTTTTGGAAGGTTAGACTTGCCTTCAAATCTTCAGGAAAGTTAGACATGCATTCAAATCTTCAGGAAGGTTTGACATGCGTTCAAATCTTCAGGAAGGTTAGACATGCATTCAAATCTTTAGGAAGGTTAGAGATGCGTTCAAATCTTCAGTAAAGTTTGACATGCGTTCAAATCTCCAGGAATGTTAGACATGCGTTCAAATCTTTAGGAAGGTTAGACATGCGTTCAAAACTTCAGGAAAGTTAGACATGCGTTGAAATCTTTAGGAAGGTTAGACATGCGTTCAAATCTTCAGGAAATTTAGACATGCGTTCAAATCTTCAGGAAGGTTTGACATGCGTTCAAATCTTTAGGAAGGTCAGATATGCGTTCAAATCTTTAGAAATGTCAGACATGCGTTCAAATCTTCAGGAAGGTTAGACATGCGTTCAAATCTTAGGAAGGTTAGACATTCGTTCAAATCTTCAGGAAAGTTAGACATGCGTTCAAATCCTCAGGCAGGTTAGACATGCGTTCAAATCTTTAGGAAGGTTAGACATGCGTTCAAAAATCTTCAGGAAAGTTAGACATGCGTTCAAATCTTCAGGACAGTTAGACATGCGTTCCAATCTTAAGGAAGATTAGACATGCGTTCAAATCTAATGGAAGGTTAGACATGCGTTCAAATCTTTAGGAAGGTTAGACATGCGTTCAAATCTTTAGGAAGGTTAGACATGCGTTCAAATCTTCAGGAAAGTTAGACATGCGTGCAAATCATCAAAAAGGTTTGACATGCGTTCAAATCTTTAGGAAGGTTAGACATGCGTTCAAATCTTTAGGAAGGTTAGACATGCGTTCAAATCTTCAGGAAAGTTAGACATGCGCTAAAAGCTTCAGGAAGATTAGACATGCCATCAAATCTTCAGGAAAGTTAGACAAACGTTCAAATCTTCAGGAAGGTTAGACATGCGTTCAAATCTAATGGAAGGTTAGACATGCGTTTAAAACTTTAGGAAGTTTAGACATGCGTTCAAATCTTCAGGAAAGTTAGACATGCGTTCAAATATTTAGGTAGGTTAGACATCCGTTCAAATCTTCAGGAAATTTCGACATGCGTTCAAATCTTCAAAAAGGTTAGACATGCTTTCAAATCTTCAGGAATGTTAGACATGCGTTCAAATCATTAGGAAGGTTAGTCATGCGTTCAAATCTTCAGGAAAGTTAGACATGCGTTGAAATCTTCATGAAGGTTAGACATGCGTTCAAATCTTTAGGAAGGTTAGACATGCGTTCAAATCTTCAGAAAGATTAGACATGCGTTCAAATTTTATGGAAGGTTAGACATGCGTTCATATCTTCAGGAAGGTTAGAAATGCGTTCAAGTCTTTAGGAATTTTAGACATGCGTTCAAATCTTCAGGAAAATTAGACACGCGTTAAAATCTTCAGGAACGTTAGACATGCGTTCAAATATTCAGGAAGGTTAGAAATGCGTTCAAATCTTTAGGAAGTTTAGACATGCGTTCAAATCTTCAGGAAAGTTAGACATGCGTTCAAATCTTCAGGAAGGTTAGACATGCGTTCAAATCTCCAGGAAGGTTAGAGATGCTTCCAAATCTTAAGAAGGTTAGACATGCGTTCGAAACTTCAAGAAAGTTAGACATGCGTTGAAATCTTCTGGAAGGTTAGACATGCGTTCAAATCTTTAGTTAGGTTAGACATGCGTTCAAATCTTCAGGAAAGTTAGACATGCGTTCAAATCTTCAGGAAGGTTAGACATGCGTTCAATTCTTTAGGAAAGTTAGACATGAGTTCAAATCTTCATGAATGTTAGACATGCGTTCAAATCTTCAGGAAAGTTAGACATGCGTTACATTCTTCAGGAAGATTAGACATGCTATTAAATCTTCAGGAAAGTTAGACATGCGTTCAAATCTCCAGGAATGTTAGACATGCGTTCAAATCTTTAGGAAGGTTAGACATGCGTTCAAAACTTCAGAAAAGTTAGACATGCGTTGAAATCTTTAGGAAGGTTAGACATGCGTTCAAATCTTCAGGAAGGTTAGACATGCGTTCAAATCTTCAGGAAGTTTAGACATGCGTTCAATTCTTCAGCAAAGTTAGACATGCGTTTAAATCTTCTGGAAGGTTAGACATGCGTTTAAAACTTTAGGAATTTAGACATGCGTTCAAATCTTCAGAAAAGTTAGACATGCGTTCAAATCTTCAAAAAGGTTTGACATGCGTTCAAATCTTCAGGAAGCTTAGACATGCGTTCAAATCTTTAGGAAGGTTAGACATGCGTTCAAATCTTCAGGAAATTTAGACATGCGTTCAAATCTTCAGGAAGGTTAGACATGCGTTCAAATCTTTAGGAATATCAGACATGCGTTCAAATCTTCAGGATGGTTAGACATGCGTTCAAATCTTAGGAAGGTTAGACATTCGTTCAAATCTTCAGGAAAGTTAGACATGCGTTCAAATCCTCAGGCAGGTTAGACATGCGTTCAAATCTTTAGGAAGGTTAGACATGCGTTCAAAAATCTTCAGGAAAGTTAGACATGCGTTCAAATCTTCAGGACGGTTAGACATGCGTTCCAATCTTCAGGAAGATTAGACATGCGTTCAAATCTTTAGGAAGGTTAGACATGCGTTCAAATCTTTAGGAAGGTTAGACATGCGTTCAAATCTTCAGAAAAGTTAGACATGCGTGCAAATCTTCAAAAAGTTTTGACATGCGTTCAAATCTTCAGGAAGGTTAGACATGCGTTCAAATCTTTAGGAAGGTTAGACATGCGTTCAAATCTTTAGGAAGGTTAGACATGCGTTCAAATCTTCAGGAAAGTTAGACATGCGTTAAAATCTTCAGGATGATTAGACATGCCATCAACTCTTCAGGAAAGTTAGACAAACGTTCAAATCTTCAGGAAGGTTAGACATGCATTCAAATTTTCAGGAAGGTTAGACATGCCATCAAATCTTCAGGAAAGTTAGACATACGTTCAAATCTTTAGGAAGGTTAGACATGCGTTCAAATCTTCAGAAAGTTAGACATGCGTTCAAATCTTCAGGAAGTTTAGACATGCGTTCAAATCTTTAGGAAGGTTAGAGAGGCGTTCAAATCTTCAGGAAGTTTAGACATGCGTTCAAATCTTCAGGAAAGTTAGACATGCGTTCAAATCTTCAGGAATGTTAGACATGCTTTCAAATCTTCATGAAAGTTAGGCATGCATTTAAATCTTCAGGAAGGCTAGACATGCGTTCAAATCTTTAGGAAGGTTTGACATTCGTTCAAATCTTCAGGAAAGTTAGACATGCGTTCAAATCCTCAGGCAGGTTAGACATGCGTTCAAATCTTTAGGAAGGTTAGACATGCGTTCAAAACTTTAGTTAGATTAGACATGCTTTCAAATCTGCAGGAAAATTAGACATGTGTTCAAATCTTCAGGAAGGTTAGACATGCGTTCAAATCTTTAGGAAGGTTAGACATGCGTTCAAATCTTCAGGAAGGTTAGACATGCATTCAAATCTTTAGGAAGGTTAGACATGCATTCAAACCTTTTGTAAGGTTAGAGATGCGTTCAAATCTTCAGGAAGGTTAGACATGCGTTCAAATCTTCAGGAAGGTTAGACATGCGTCCAAATCTTCAGGTAGGTTAGACATCGTTTAAATCTTTAGGAAGGTTAGACATGCGTTCAAATCTTCAGGAAGGTTAGACATGCGTTCAAATCTTTAGTTAGGTTAGACATGCGTTCAAATCTTCTGCAAATTTAGACATGCGTTCAAATCTTCAGGAATTTTAGACATGCGTTCAAATCATTAGGAAGGTTAGACATGCGTTCAAATCTTCAGGCAGGTTAGAGATGCGTTCAATTCTTTAGGAAGTTTAGACATGCGTTCAAATCTTCAGGAAGGTTAGACATGCGTTCAAATCTTCGGAAATGTTAGACATGCGTTCAAACCTTCAGGAAGTTTAGACATGCATTCAATTCTTCAGAAACTTTAGAGATGCGTTCAAATCTTCAGGAAAGTTAGACATGCGTTTAAATCTTCAGGAATGTTAGACATGCGTTCAAATGTTTAGGAAGGTTAGACATGCGTTCAAATCTTCAGGAAGGTTAGACATGCGTTCAAATCTTCAGGAAGGTTAGACATACGTTCAAATTTTTAGGAAGGTTAGACATGGGTTCAAAACTTCAGGAAGGTTAGACATGCGTTCAAACCCTCAGGCAGGTTAGACATGCGTTCAAATCTTTAGGAAGGTTAGACATGCGTTCAAATCTTCAGGAAAGTTAGACCTGCCTTCAAATCTTCAAAAAGGATAGACATGCGTTCAAATCTTTAGGAAGGTTAGACATGCGTACAAATCATCAGGAAAGGTAGACATGCGTTCAAATCTTCAGGAAGGTTAGACATGCGTTCAAATCTTTAGCAAGGTTAGAAATGCGTTCAAATCTTCAGGAAGGTTAGACATGCGTTCAAATGTTTAGCCAGGTTAGACATGCTTTCAAATCTTTAGGAAGGTTAGACATGCGTTCAATTCTTCAGCAAAGTTAGACATGCGTTCAAATCTTCAGGAATGTTAGACATGCGTTCAAATCTTTACGAAGGTTAGACATGCGTTCAAATCTTCAGGAAAGTTGGACATGCGTTCAAATCTTCAGGAAGGTTAGACATGCGTTCATATCTTTTGGAAGGTTAGACTTGCCTTCAAATCTTCAGGAAAGTTAGACATGCATTCAAATCTTCAGGAAGGTTTGACATGCGTTCAAATCTTCAGGAAGGTTAGACATGCATTCAAATCTTTAGGAAGGTTAGAGATGCGTTCAAATCTTCAGTAAAGTTTGACATGCGTTCAGATCTCCAGGAATGTTAGACATGCGTTCAAATCTTTAGGAAGGTTAGACATGCGTTCAAAACTTCAGGAAAGTTAGACATGCGTTGAAATCTTTAGGAAGGTTAGACATGCGTTCAAATCTTCAGGAAATTTAGACATGCGTTCAAATCTTCAGGAAGGTTTGACATGCGTTCAAATCTTTAGGAAGGTCAGATATGCGTTCAAATCTTTAGAAATGTCAGACATGCGTTCAAATCTTCAGGAAGGTTAGACATGCGTTCAAATCTTAGGAAGGTTAGACATTCGTTCAAATCTTCAGGAAAGTTAGACATGCGTTCAAATCCTCAGGCAGGTTAGACATGCGTTCAAATCTTTAGGAAGGTTAGACATGCGTTCAAAAATCTTCAGGAAAGTTAGACATGCGTTCAAATCTTCAGGACAGTTAGACATGCGTTCCAATCTTAAGGAAGATTAGACATGCGTTCAAATCTAATGGAAGGTTAGACATGCGTTCAAATCTTTAGGAAGGTTAGACATGCGTTCAAATCTTTAGGAAGGTTAGACATGCGTTCAAATCTTCAGGAAAGTTAGACATGCGTGCAAATCATCAAAAAGGTTTGACATGCGTTCAAATCTTTAGGAAGGTTAGACATGCGTTCAAATCTTTAGGAAGGTTAGACATGCGTTCAAATCTTCAGGAAAGTTAGACATGCGCTAAAAGCTTCAGGAAGATTAGACATGCCATCAAATCTTCAGGAAAGTTAGACAAACGTTCAAATCTTCAGGAAGGTTAGACATGCGTTCAAATCTAATGGAAGGTTAGACATGCGTTTAAAACTTTAGGAAATTTAGACATGCGTTCAAATCTTCAGGAAAGTTAGACATGCGTTCAAATATTTAGGTAGGTTAGACATCCGTTCAAATCTTCAGGAAATTTCGACATGCGTTCAAATCTTCAAAAAGGTTAGACATGCTTTCAAATCTTCAGGAATGTTAGACATGCGTTCAAATCATTAGGAAGGTTAGTCATGCGTTCAAATCTTCAGGAAAGTTAGACATGCGTTGAAATCTTCATGAAGGTTAGACATGCGTTCAAATCTTTAGGAAGGTTAGACATGCGTTCAAATCTTCAGAAAGATTAGACATGCGTTCAAATTTTATGGAAGGTTAGACATGCGTTCATATCTTCAGGAAGGTTAGAAATGCGTTCAAGTCTTTAGGAATTTTAGACATGCGTTCAAATCTTCAGGAAAATTAGACACGCGTTAAAATCTTCAGGAACGTTAGACATGCGTTCAAATATTCAGGAAGGTTAGAAATGCGTTCAAATCTTTAGGAAGTTTAGACATGCGTTCAAATCTTCAGGAAAGTTAGACATGCGTTCAAATCTTCAGGAAGGTTAGACATGCGTTCAAATCTCCAGGAAGGTTAGAGATGCTTCCAAATCTTAAGAAGGTTAGACATGCGTTCGAAACTTCAAGAAAGTTAGACATGCGTTGAAATCTTCTGGAAGGTTAGACATGCGTTCAAATCTTTAGTTAGGTTAGACATGCGTTCAAATCTTCAGGAAAGTTAGACATGCGTTCAAATCTTCAGGAAGGTTAGACATGCGTTCAATTCTTTAGGAAAGTTAGACATGAGTTCAAATCTTCATGAATGTTAGACATGCGTTCAAATCTTCAGGAAAGTTAGACATGCGTTACATTCTTCAGGAAGATTAGACATGCTATTAAATCTTCAGGAAAGTTAGACATGCGTTCAAATCTCCAGGAATGTTAGACATGCGTTCAAATCTTTAGGAAGGTTAGACATGCGTTCAAAACTTCAGAAAAGTTAGACATGCGTTGAAATCTTTAGGAAGGTTAGACATGCGTTCAAATCTTCAGGAAGGTTAGACATGCGTTCAAATCTTCAGGAAGTTTAGACATGCGTTCAATTCTTCAGCAAAGTTAGACATGCGTTTAAATCTTCTGGAAGGTTAGACATGCGTTTAAAACTTTAGGAATTTAGACATGCGTTCAAATCTTCAGAAAAGTTAGACATGCGTTCAAATCTTCAAAAAGGTTTGACATGCGTTCAAATCTTCAGGAAGCTTAGACATGCGTTCAAATCTTTAGGAAGGTTAGACATGCGTTCAAATCTTCAGGAAATTTAGACATGCGTTCAAATCTTCAGGAAGGTTAGACATGCGTTCAAATCTTTAGGAATATCAGACATGCGTTCAAATCTTCAGGATGGTTAGACATGCGTTCAAATCTTAGGAAGGTTAGACATTCGTTCAAATCTTCAGGAAAGTTAGACATGCGTTCAAATCCTCAGGCAGGTTAGACATGCGTTCAAATCTTTAGGAAGGTTAGACATGCGTTCAAAAATCTTCAGGAAAGTTAGACATGCGTTCAAATCTTCAGGACGGTTAGACATGCGTTCCAATCTTCAGGAAGATTAGACATGCGTTCAAATCTTTAGGAAGGTTAGACATGCGTTCAAATCTTTAGGAAGGTTAGACATGCGTTCAAATCTTCAGAAAAGTTAGACATGCGTGCAAATCTTCAAAAAGTTTTGACATGCGTTCAAATCTTCAGGAAGGTTAGACATGCGTTCAAATCTTTAGGAAGGTTAGACATGCGTTCAAATCTTTAGGAAGGTTAGACATGCGTTCAAATCTTCAGGAAAGTTAGACATGCGTTAAAATCTTCAGGATGATTAGACATGCCATCAACTCTTCAGGAAAGTTAGACAAACGTTCAAATCTTCAGGAAGGTTAGACATGCATTCAAATTTTCAGGAAGGTTAGACATGCCATCAAATCTTCAGGAAAGTTAGACATACGTTCAAATCTTTAGGAAGGTTAGACATGCGTTCAAATCTTCAGAAAGTTAGACATGCGTTCAAATCTTCAGGAAGTTTAGACATGCGTTCAAATCTTTAGGAAGGTTAGAGAGGCGTTCAAATCTTCAGGAAGTTTAGACATGCGTTCAAATCTTCAGGAAAGTTAGACATGCGTTCAAATCTTCAGGAATGTTAGACATGCTTTCAAATCTTCATGAAAGTTAGGCATGCATTTAAATCTTCAGGAAGGCTAGACATGCGTTCAAATCTTTAGGAAGGTTTGACATTCGTTCAAATCTTCAGGAAAGTTAGACATGCGTTCAAATCCTCAGGCAGGTTAGACATGCGTTCAAATCTTTAGGAAGGTTAGACATGCGTTCAAAACTTTAGTTAGATTAGACATGCTTTCAAATCTGCAGGAAAATTAGACATGTGTTCAAATCTTCAGGAAGGTTAGACATGCGTTCAAATCTTTAGGAAGGTTAGACATGCGTTCAAATCTTCAGGAAGGTTAGACATGCATTCAAATCTTTAGGAAGGTTAGACATGCATTCAAACCTTTTGTAAGGTTAGAGATGCGTTCAAATCTTCAGGAAGGTTAGACATGCGTTCAAATCTTCAGGAAGGTTAGACATGCGTCCAAATCTTCAGGTAGGTTAGACATCGTTTAAATCTTTAGGAAGGTTAGACATGCGTTCAAATCTTCGGGAAAGTTAGACATGCATTCAAATCTTCAGCAAGGTTAGATATGCGTTCAAATCTTCAGGAAGTTTAAATATGCATTCAAATCTTTAGGAAGGTTAGAGATGCGTTCAAATCCTCAGGAAAGTTAGACATGCGTTCAAATCTTCAGGAATGTTAGACATGCGTTCAAATCTTTAGGAAGGTTAGACATGCATTCAAACCTTTTGTAAGGTTAGAGATGCGTTCAAATCTTCAGGAAGGTTAGACATGCGTTCAAATCTTCAGGAAGGTTAGACATGCGTCCAAATCTTCAGGTAGGTTAGACATCGTTTAAATCTTTAGGAAGGTTAGACATGCGTTCAAATCTTCAGGAAGGTTAGACATGCGTTCAAATCTTTAGTTAGGTTAGACATGCGTTCAAATCTTCTGCAAATTTAGACATGCGTTCAAATCTTCAGGAATTTTAGACATGCGTTCAAATCATTAGGAAGGTTAGACATGCGTTCAAATCTTCAGGCAGGTTAGAGATGCGTTCAATTCTTTAGGAAGTTTAGACATGCGTTCAAATCTTCAGGAAGGTTAGACATGCGTTCAAATCTTCGGAAATGTTAGACATGCGTTCAAACCTTCAGGAAGTTTAGACATGCATTCAATTCTTCAGAAACTTTAGAGATGCGTTCAAATCTTCAGGAAAGTTAGACATGCGTTTAAATCTTCAGGAATGTTAGACATGCGTTCAAATGTTTAGGAAGGTTAGACATGCGTTCAAATCTTCAGGAAGGTTAGACATGCGTTCAAAACTTCAGGAAGGCTAGACATGCGTTCAAATCTTTAGGAAGGTTTGACATTCGTTCAAATCTTCAGGAAAGTTAGACATGCGTTCAAATCCTCAGGCAGGTTAGACATGCGTTCAAATCTTTAGGAAGGTTAGACATGCGTTCAAAACTTTAGTTAGATTAGACATGCTTTCAAATCTGCAGGAAAATTAGACATGTGTTCAAATCTTCAGGAAGGTTAGACATGCGTTCAAATCTTTAGGAAGGTTAGACATGCGTTCAAATCTTCAGGAAGGTTAGACATGCATTCAAATCTTTAGGAAGGTTAGACATGCATTCAAACCTTTTGTAAGGTTAGAGATGCGTTCAAATCTTCAGGAAGGTTAGACATGCGTTCAAATCTTCAGGAAGGTTAGACATGCGTCCAAATCTTCAGGTAGGTTAGACATCGTTTAAATCTTTAGGAAGGTTAGACATGCGTTCAAATCTTCAGGAAGGTTAGACATGCGTTCAAATCTTTAGTTAGGTTAGACATGCGTTCAAATCTTCTGCAAATTTAGACATGCGTTCAAATCTTCAGGAATTTTAGACATGCGTTCAAATCATTAGGAAGGTTAGACATGCGTTCAAATCTTCAGGCAGGTTAGAGATGCGTTCAATTCTTTAGGAAGTTTAGACATGCGTTCAAATCTTCAGGAAGGTTAGACATGCGTTCAAATCTTCGGAAATGTTAGACATGCGTTCAAACCTTCAGGAAGTTTAGACATGCATTCAATTCTTCAGAAACTTTAGAGATGCGTTCAAATCTTCAGGAAAGTTAGACATGCGTTTAAATCTTCAGGAATGTTAGACATGCGTTCAAATGTTTAGGAAGGTTAGACATGCGTTCAAATCTTCAGGAAGGTTAGACATGCGTTCAAATCTTCAGGAAGGTTAGACATACGTTCAAATTTTTAGGAAGGTTAGACATGGGTTCAAAACTTCAGGAAGGTTAGACATGCGTTCAAACCCTCAGGCAGGTTAGACATGCGTTCAAATCTTTAGGAAGGTTAGACATGCGTTCAAATCTTCAGGAAAGTTAGACCTGCCTTCAAATCTTCAAAAAGGATAGACATGCGTTCAAATCTTTAGGAAGGTTAGACATGCGTACAAATCATCAGGAAAGGTAGACATGCGTTCAAATCTTCAGGAAGGTTAGACATGCGTTCAAATCTTTAGCAAGGTTAGAAATGCGTTCAAATCTTCAGGAAGGTTAGACATGCGTTCAAATGTTTAGCCAGGTTAGACATGCTTTCAAATCTTTAGGAAGGTTAGACATGCGTTCAATTCTTCAGCAAAGTTAGACATGCGTTCAAATCTTCAGGAATGTTAGACATGCGTTCAAATCTTTACGAAGGTTAGACATGCGTTCAAATCTTCAGGAAAGTTGGACATGCGTTCAAATCTTCAGGAAGGTTAGACATGCGTTCATATCTTTTGGAAGGTTAGACTTGCCTTCAAATCTTCAGGAAAGTTAGACATGCATTCAAATCTTCAGGAAGGTTTGACATGCGTTCAAATCTTCAGGAAGGTTAGACATGCATTCAAATCTTTAGGAAGGTTAGAGATGCGTTCAAATCTTCAGTAAAGTTTGACATGCGTTCAAATCTCCAGGAATGTTAGACATGCGTTCAAATCTTTAGGAAGGTTAGACATGCGTTCAAAACTTCAGGAAAGTTAGACATGCGTTGAAATCTTTAGGAAGGTTAGACATGCGTTCAAATCTTCAGGAAATTTAGACATGCGTTCAAATCTTCAGGAAGGTTTGACATGCGTTCAAATCTTTAGGAAGGTCAGATATGCGTTCAAATCTTTAGAAATGTCAGACATGCGTTCAAATCTTCAGGAAGGTTAGACATGCGTTCAAATCTTAGGAAGGTTAGACATTCGTTCAAATCTTCAGGAAAGTTAGACATGCGTTCAAATCCTCAGGCAGGTTAGACATGCGTTCAAATCTTTAGGAAGGTTAGACATGCGTTCAAAAATCTTCAGGAAAGTTAGACATGCGTTCAAATCTTCAGGACAGTTAGACATGCGTTCCAATCTTAAGGAAGATTAGACATGCGTTCAAATCTAATGGAAGGTTAGACATGCGTTCAAATCTTTAGGAAGGTTAGACATGCGTTCAAATCTTTAGGAAGGTTAGACATGCGTTCAAATCTTCAGGAAAGTTAGACATGCGTGCAAATCATCAAAAAGGTTTGACATGCGTTCAAATCTTTAGGAAGGTTAGACATGCGTTCAAATCTTTAGGAAGGTTAGACATGCGTTCAAATCTTCAGGAAAGTTAGACATGCGCTAAAAGCTTCAGGAAGATTAGACATGCCATCAAATCTTCAGGAAAGTTAGACAAACGTTCAAATCTTCAGGAAGGTTAGACATGCGTTCAAATCTAATGGAAGGTTAGACATGCGTTTAAAACTTTAGGAAGTTTAGACATGCGTTCAAATCTTCAGGAAAATTAGACATGCGTTCAAATATTTAGGTAGGTTAGACATCCGTTCAAATCTTCAGGAAATTTCGACATGCGTTCAAATCTTCAAAAAGGTTAGACATGCTTTCAAATCTTCAGGAATGTTAGACATGCGTTCAAATCATTAGGAAGGTTAGTCATGCGTTCAAATCTTCAGGAAAGTTAGACATGCGTTGAAATCTTCATGAAGGTTAGACATGCGTTCAAATCTTTAGGAAGGTTAGACATGCGTTCAAATCTTCAGAAAGATTAGACATGCGTTCAAATTTTATGGAAGGTTAGACATGCGTTCATATCTTCAGGAAGGTTAGAAATGCGTTCAAGTCTTTAGGAATTTTAGACATGCGTTCAAATCTTCAGGAAAATTAGACACGCGTTAAAATCTTCAGGAACGTTAGACATGCGTTCAAATATTCAGGAAGGTTAGAAATGCGTTCAAATCTTTAGGAAGTTTAGACATGCGTTCAAATCTTCAGGAAAGTTAGACATGCGTTCAAATCTTCAGGAAGGTTAGACATGCGTTCAAATCTCCAGGAAGGTTAGAGATGCTTCCAAATCTTAAGAAGGTTAGACATGCGTTCGAAACTTCAAGAAAGTTAGACATGCGTTGAAATCTTCTGGAAGGTTAGACATGCGTTCAAATCTTTAGTTAGGTTAGACATGCGTTCAAATCTTCAGGAAAGTTAGACATGCGTTCAAATCTTCAGGAAGGTTAGACATGCGTTCAATTCTTTAGGAAAGTTAGACATGAGTTCAAATCTTCATGAATGTTAGACATGCGTTCAAATCTTCAGGAAAGTTAGACATGCGTTACATTCTTCAGGAAGATTAGACATGCTATTAAATCTTCAGGAAAGTTAGACATGCGTTCAAATCTCCAGGAATGTTAGACATGCGTTCAAATCTTTAGGAAGGTTAGACATGCGTTCAAAACTTCAGAAAAGTTAGACATGCGTTGAAATCTTTAGGAAGGTTAGACATGCGTTCAAATCTTCAGGAAGGTTAGACATGCGTTCAAATCTTCAGGAAGTTTAGACATGCGTTCAATTCTTCAGCAAAGTTAGACATGCGTTTAAATCTTCTGGAAGGTTAGACATGCGTTTAAAACTTTAGGAATTTAGACATGCGTTCAAATCTTCAGAAAAGTTAGACATGCGTTCAAATCTTCAAAAAGGTTTGACATGCGTTCAAATCTTCAGGAAGCTTAGACATGCGTTCAAATCTTTAGGAAGGTTAGACATGCGTTCAAATCTTCAGGAAATTTAGACATGCGTTCAAATCTTCAGGAAGGTTAGACATGCGTTCAAATCTTTAGGAATATCAGACATGCGTTCAAATCTTCAGGATGGTTAGACATGCGTTCAAATCTTAGGAAGGTTAGACATTCGTTCAAATCTTCAGGAAAGTTAGACATGCGTTCAAATCCTCAGGCAGGTTAGACATGCGTTCAAATCTTTAGGAAGGTTAGACATGCGTTCAAAAATCTTCAGGAAAGTTAGACATGCGTTCAAATCTTCAGGACGGTTAGACATGCGTTCCAATCTTCAGGAAGATTAGACATGCGTTCAAATCTTTAGGAAGGTTAGACATGCGTTCAAATCTTTAGGAAGGTTAGACATGCGTTCAAATCTTCAGAAAAGTTAGACATGCGTGCAAATCTTCAAAAAGTTTTGACATGCGTTCAAATCTTCAGGAAGGTTAGACATGCGTTCAAATCTTTAGGAAGGTTAGACATGCGTTCAAATCTTTAGGAAGGTTAGACATGCGTTCAAATCTTCAGGAAAGTTAGACATGCGTTAAAATCTTCAGGATGATTAGACATGCCATCAACTCTTCAGGAAAGTTAGACAAACGTTCAAATCTTCAGGAAGGTTAGACATGCATTCAAATTTTCAGGAAGGTTAGACATGCCATCAAATCTTCAGGAAAGTTAGACATACGTTCAAATCTTTAGGAAGGTTAGACATGCGTTCAAATCTTCAGAAAGTTAGACATGCGTTCAAATCTTCAGGAAGTTTAGACATGCGTTCAAATCTTTAGGAAGGTTAGAGAGGCGTTCAAATCTTCAGGAAGTTTAGACATGCGTTCAAATCTTCAGGAAAGTTAGACATGCGTTCAAATCTTCAGGAATGTTAGACATGCTTTCAAATCTTCATGAAAGTTAGGCATGCATTTAAATCTTCAGGAAGGCTAGACATGCGTTCAAATCTTTAGGAAGGTTTGACATTCGTTCAAATCTTCAGGAAAGTTAGACATGCGTTCAAATCCTCAGGCAGGTTAGACATGCGTTCAAATCTTTAGGAAGGTTAGACATGCGTTCAAAACTTTAGTTAGATTAGACATGCTTTCAAATCTGCAGGAAAATTAGACATGTGTTCAAATCTTCAGGAAGGTTAGACATGCGTTCAAATCTTTAGGAAGGTTAGACATGCGTTCAAATCTTCAGGAAGGTTAGACATGCATTCAAATCTTTAGGAAGGTTAGACATGCATTCAAACCTTTTGTAAGGTTAGAGATGCGTTCAAATCTTCAGGAAGGTTAGACATGCGTTCAAATCTTCAGGAAGGTTAGACATGCGTCCAAATCTTCAGGTAGGTTAGACATCGTTTAAATCTTTAGGAAGGTTAGACATGCGTTCAAATCTTCGGGAAAGTTAGACATGCATTCAAATCTTCAGCAAGGTTAGATATGCGTTCAAATCTTCAGGAAGTTTAAATATGCATTCAAATCTTTAGGAAGGTTAGAGATGCGTTCAAATCCTCAGGAAAGTTAGACATGCGTTCAAATCTTCAGGAATGTTAGACATGCGTTCAAATCTTTAGGAAGGTTAGACATGCATTCAAACCTTTTGTAAGGTTAGAGATGCGTTCAAATCTTCAGGAAGGTTAGACATGCGTTCAAATCTTCAGGAAGGTTAGACATGCGTCCAAATCTTCAGGTAGGTTAGACATCGTTTAAATCTTTAGGAAGGTTAGACATGCGTTCAAATCTTCAGGAAGGTTAGACATGCGTTCAAATCTTTAGTTAGGTTAGACATGCGTTCAAATCTTCTGCAAATTTAGACATGCGTTCAAATCTTCAGGAATTTTAGACATGCGTTCAAATCATTAGGAAGGTTAGACATGCGTTCAAATCTTCAGGCAGGTTAGAGATGCGTTCAATTCTTTAGGAAGTTTAGACATGCGTTCAAATCTTCAGGAAGGTTAGACATGCGTTCAAATCTTCGGAAATGTTAGACATGCGTTCAAACCTTCAGGAAGTTTAGACATGCATTCAATTCTTCAGAAACTTTAGAGATGCGTTCAAATCTTCAGGAAAGTTAGACATGCGTTTAAATCTTCAGGAATGTTAGACATGCGTTCAAATGTTTAGGAAGGTTAGACATGCGTTCAAATCTTCAGGAAGGTTAGACATGCGTTCAAATCTTCAGGAAGGTTAGACATACGTTCAAATTTTTAGGAAGGTTAGACATGGGTTCAAAACTTCAGGAAGGTTAGACATGCGTTCAAACCCTCAGGCAGGTTAGACATGCGTTCAAATCTTTAGGAAGGTTAGACATGCGTTCCAATCTTCAGGAAGGTTAGACATGCGTTCAAATTCTAAGATGGTTAATCATGCGTTCAAATCTTCAGGAAAGTTAGACATGCGTTCAAATCTAATGGAAGGTTAGACATGCGTTCAAATCTTTAGGTAGGTTAAACATGCGTTCAAATCTTCAGGAAAGTTAGACATGCGTTCAAATATTCAGGAAAGTAAGACATGTGTTCAAATCTTCAGGAAGTTTAGACATGCGTTCAATTCTTCAGCAAAGTTAGACATGCGTTTAAATCTTCTGGAAGGTTAGACATGCGTTTAAAACTTTAGGAAGTTTAGACATGCGTTCAAATCTTCAAAAAGTTTTGACATGCGTTCAAATCTTCAGGAAGGTTAGACATGCGTTCAAATCTTTAGGAAGGTTAGACATGCGTTCAAATCTTCAGGAAATTTAGACATGCGTTCAAATCATCAAGAAGGTTAGACATGCGTTCAAATCTTTAGGAAGGTTAGACATGCGTTCAAATCTTCAGGAAAGTCATACATGCGTTCAAATCTTCAGGAAGGTTAGACATGCGTTCAAATCTTTGGGAAGGTTAGACATTCGTTCAAATCTTCAGGAAAGTTAGACATGCGTTCAAATTTTTAGGCAGGTTAGACATGCGTTCAAATCTTTAGGAATGTTAGACATGCGTTCCAATCTTCAGGAAGGTTAGACATGTGTTCAAACCTTAAGATGGTTAGTCATGCGTTCAAATCTTCAGGAAAGTTAGACATGCGTTCAAATCTTATGGAAGGTTAGACATGCGTTCAAATATTTAGGTAGGTTAGACATGCGTTCAAATCTTCAGGAAATTTAGACATGCGTTCAAATCTTCAAAAAGGTTAGACATGCGTTCAAATCTTCAGGAATGTTAGACATGCGTTCAAATCTTTAGGAAGGTTAGTCATGCGTTCAAATCTTCAGGAAAGTTAGACATGCGTTTAAATCTTCATGAAGGTTAGAAATGCGTTCAAATCTTTAGGAAGTTTAGACATGCGTTCAAATCTTCAGAAAGATTAGATATGCATTCAAATTTTATGGAAGGTTAGACATGCGTTCATATCTTCAGGAAGGTTAGAAATGCGTTCAAGTCTTTAGGAAGTTTAGACATGCGTTCAAATCTTCAGGAAAATTAGACACGCGTTAAAATCTTCAGGAACGTTAGACATGCGTTCAAATATTCAGGAAGGTTAGAAATGCGTTCAAATCTTTAGGAAGTTTAGACATGCGTTCAAATCTTCAGGAAAGTTAGACATGCGTTAAAATCTTCAGGTAGATTAGACATGCTATCAAATCTTCAGGAAAGTTAGACATGCGTTCAAATCTTCAGGAAGGTTAGACATGCGTTCAAATCTTCAGGAAGGTTATACATTCGTCCAAATTTTAAGAAGGTTAGACATGCGTTCCAAACTTCAGGAAAGTTAGACATGCGTTGAAATCTTCAGGAAGGTTACACATGCGTTCAAATGTTTAGTTAGGCTAGACATGCGTTCAAATCTTCAGGAAAGTTAGACATGCGTTCTAATCTTCAGGAAGGTTAGACATGCGTTCAAATCTTTAGGAAAGTTAGACATGAGTTCAAATCTTCATGAATGTTAGACATGCGTTCAAATCTTCAGGAAAGTTAGACATGCGTTACATTCTTCAGGAAGATTAGACATGCTATTAAATCTTCAGGAAAGTTAGACATGCGTTCAAATATTCAGGAAGGTTAGACATGCGTTCACATCTTTAGGAAGGTTAGACATGCGTTCAAATCTTCATGAAAGTTAGACATGCGTTCAAATCTTCAGGAATGTTAGACATACGTTCAAATCTTTAGGAAGGTTAGACATGCGTTCAAATCTTCAGGAAAGTTAGACATGCGTTCAAATCTTCAGGAAGGTTAGACATGCGTTCAAATCTTTAGGAAGGTTAGACAGGCGTTCAAATCTTCAGGAAGGTTAGACATGCGTTCAAATCTTCAGGAAAGTTAGACATGCGTTCAAATCTTCAGGAATGTTAGACATGCGTTCAAATCTTCAGTAAAGTTAGACATGCATTCAAATCTTCAGGAAAGCTAGACATGCGTTCAAATCTTCAGGAAGGTTAGACATGCGTTCAAATCTTTAGGAAGGTTAGAGATGCGTTCAAATCTTCAGGAAAGTTAGACATGCGTTCAAATCTTCAGGAATGTTAGACATGCGTTCAAATCTTGAGGAAGGTTAGACATGCATTCAAACCTTTTGTAAGGTTAGAGATGCGTTCAAATCTTCAGGAAGGTTAGACATGCGTTCAAATTTTCAGGAAGGTTAGACATGCGTCCAAATCTTCAGGTAGGTTAGACATCGTTTAAATCTTTAGGAAGGTTAGACATGCGTACAAATCTTCAGGAAGGTTAGACATGCGTTCAAATCTTTAGTTAGGTTAGACATGCGTTCAAATCTTCAGCAAATTTAGACATGCGTTCAAATCTTCAGGAATTTTAGACATGCATTCAATTCTTTACAAACTTTAGAGATGCGTTCAAGTCTTCAGGAAAGTTAGACATGCGTTTAAATCTTCAGGAATGTTAGACATGCGTTCAAATGTTTAGGAAGGTTAGACATGCGTTCAAATCTTCAGGAAGGTTAGACATGCGTTCAAATCTTCAGGAAGGTTAGACATACGTTCAAATTTTTAGGAAGGTTAGACATGGGTTCAAAACTTCAGGAAGGTTAGACATGCGTTCAAATCTTTGGGAACGTTAGACATTCGTTCAAATCTTCAGGAAAGTTAGACATGCGTTCCAATCCTCAGGCAGGTTAGACATGCGTTCAAATCTTTAGGAAGGTTAGACATGCGTTCCAATCTTCAGGAAGGTTAGACATGTGTTCAAACCTTAAGATGGTTAGTCATGCGTTCAAATCTTCAGGAAAGTTAGACATGCGTTCAAATCTTATGGAAGGTTAGACATGCGTTCAAATATTTAGGTAGGTTAGACATGCGTTCAAATCTTCAGGAAATTTAGACATGCGTTCAAATCTTCAAAAAGGTTAGACATGCGTTCAAATCTTCAGGAATGTTAGACATGCGTTCAAATCTTTAGGAAGGTTAGTCATGCGTTCAAATCTTCAGGAAAGTTAGACATGCGTTTAAATCTTCATGAAGGTTAGAAATGCGTTCAAATCTTTAGGAAGTTTAGACATGCGTTCAAATCTTCAGAAAGATTAGATATGCATTCAAATTTTATGGAAGGTTAGACATGCGTTCATATCTTCAGGAAGGTTAGAAATGCGTTCAAGTCTTTAGGAAGTTTAGACATGCGTTCAAATCTTCAGGAAAATTAGACACGCGTTAAAATCTTCAGGAACGTTAGACATGCGTTCAAATATTCAGGAAGGTTAGAAATGCGTTCAAATCTTTAGGAAGTTTAGACATGCGTTCAAATCTTCAGGAAAGTCAGACATGCGTTAAAATCTTCAGGTAGATTAGACATGCTATCAAATCTTCAGGAAATTTAGACATGCGTTCAAATCTTCAGGAAGGTTAGACATGCGTTCAAATCTTCAGGAAGGTTATACATTCGTCCAAATTTTAAGAAGGTTAGACATGCGTTCCAAACTTCAGGAAAGTTAGACATGCGTTGAAATCTTCAGGAAGGTTACACATGCGTTCAAATGTTTAGTTAAGCTAGACATGCGTTCAAATCTTCAGGAAAGTTAGACATGCGTTCTAATCTTCAGGAAGGTTAGACATGCGTTCAAATCTTTAGGAAAGTTAGACATGAGTTCAAATCTTCATGAATGTTAGACATGCGTTCAAATCTTCAGGAAAGTTAGACATGCGTTACATTCTTCAGGAAGATTAGACATGCTATTAAATCTTCAGGAAAGTTAGACATGCGTTCAAATATTCAGGAAGGTTAGACATGCGTTCACATCTTTAGGAAGGTTAGACATGCGTTCAAATCTTCATGAAAGTTAGACATGCGTTCAAATCTTCAGGAATGTTAGACATACGTTCAAATCTTTAGGAAGGTTAGAAATGCGTTCAAATCTTCAGGAAAGTTAGACATGCGTTCAAATCTTCAGGAAGGTTAGACATGCGTTCAAATCTTTAGGATGGTTAGACATGCGTTCAAATCTTTAGGAAGGTTAGTCATGCGTTCAAATCTTCAGGAAAGTTAGACATGCGTTTAAATCTTCATGAAGGTTAGAAATGCGTTCAAATCTTTAGGAAGTTTAGACATGCGTTCAAATCTTCAGAAAGATTAGATATGCATTCAAATTTTATGGAAGGTTAGACATGCGTTCATATCTTCAGGAAGGTTAGAAATGCGTTCAAGTCTTTAGGAAGTTTAGACATGCGTTCAAATCTTCAGGAAAATTAGACACGCGTTAAAATCTTCAGGAACGTTAGACATGCGTTCAAATATTCAGGAAGGTTAGAAATGCGTTCAAATCTTTAGGAAGTTTAGACATGCGTTCAAATCTTCAGGAAAGTTAGACATGCGTTAAAATCTTCAGGTAGATTAGACATGCTATCAAATCTTCAGGAAAGTTAGACATGCGTTCAAATCTTCAGGAAGGTTAGACATGCGTTCAAATCTTCAGGAAGGTTATACATTCGTCCAAATTTTAAGAAGGTTAGACATGCGTTCCAAACTTCAGGAAAGTTAGACATGCGTTGAAATCTTCAGGAAGGTTACACATGCGTTCAAATGTTTAGTTAGGCTAGACATGCGTTCAAATCTTCAGGAAAGTTAGACATGCGTTCTAATCTTCAGGAAGGTTAGACATGCGTTCAAATCTTTAGGAAAGTTAGACATGAGTTCAAATCTTCATGAATGTTAGACATGCGTTCAAATCTTCAGGAAAGTTAGACATGCGTTACATTCTTCAGGAAGATTAGACATGCTATTAAATCTTCAGGAAAGTTAGACATGCGTTCAAATATTCAGGAAGGTTAGACATGCGTTCACATCTTTAGGAAGGTTAGACATGCATTCAAATCTTCATGAATGTTAGACATGCGTTCAAATCTTCAGGAATGTTAGACATACGTTCAAATCTTTAGGAAGGTTAGACATGCGTTCAAATCTTCAGGAAAGTTAGACATGCGTTCAAATCTTCAGGAAGGTTAGACATGCGTTCAAATCTTTAGGAAGGTTAGACAGGCGTTCAAATCTTCAGGAAGGTTAGACATGCGTTCAAATCTTCAGGAAAGTTAGACATGCGTTCAAATCTTCAGGAATGTTAGACATGCGGTCAAATCTTCAGGAAAGTTAGACATGCATTCAAATCTTCAGGAAAGCTAGACATGCGTTCAAATCTTCAGGAAGGTTAGACATGCGTTCAAATCTTTAGGAAGGTTAGAGATGCGTTCAAATCTTCAGGAAAGTTAGACATGCGTTCAAATCTTCAGGAATGTTAGACATGCGTTCAAATCTTTAGGAAGGTTAGACATGCATTCAAACCTTTTGTAAGGTTAGAGATGCGTTCAAATCTTCAGGAAGGTTAGACATGCGTTCAAATTTTCAGGAAGGTTAGACATGCATCCAAATCTTCAGGTAGGTTAGACATCGTTTAAATCTTTAGGAAGGTTAGACATGCGTACAAATCATCAGGAAGGTTAGACATGCGTTCAAATCTTTAGTTAGGTTAGACATGCGTTCAAATCTTCAGCAAATTTAGACATGCGTTCAAATCTTCAGGAATTTTAGACATGCATTCAATTCTTTACAAACTTTAGAGATGCGTTCAAGTCTTCAGGAAAGTTAGACATGCGTTTAAATCTTCAGGAATGTTAGACATGCGTTCAAATGTTTAGGAAGGTTAGACATGCGTTCAAATCTTCAGGAAGGTTAGACATGCGTTCAAATCTTCAGGAAGGTTAGACATACGTTCAAATTTTTAGGAAGGTTAGACATGGGTTCAAAACTTCAGGAAGGTTAGACATGCGTTCAAATCTTTGGGAAGGTTAGACATTCGTTCAAATCTTCAGGAAAGTTAGACATGCGTTCCAATCCTCAGGCAGGTTAGACATGCGTTCAAATCTTTAGGAAGGTTAGACATGCGTTCCAATCTTCAGGAAGGTTAGACATGTGTTCAAACCTTAAGATGGTTAGTCATGCGTTCAAATCTTCAGGAAAGTTAGACATGCGTTCAAATCTTATGGAAGGTTAGACATGCGTTCAAATATTTAGGTAGGTTAGACATGCGTTCAAATCTTCAGGAAATTTAGACATGCGTTCAAATCTTCAAAAAGGTTAGACATGCGTTCAAATCTTCAGGAATGTTAGACATGCGTTCAAATCTTTAGGAAGGTTAGTCATGCGTTCAAATCTTCAGGAAAGTTAGACATGCGTTTAAATCTTCATGAAGGTTAGAAATGCGTTCAAATCTTTAGGAAGTTTAGACATGCGTTCAAATCTTCAGAAAGATTAGATATGCATTCAAATTTTATGGAAGGTTAGACATGCGTTCATATCTTCAGGAAGGTTAGAAATGCGTTCAAGTCTTTAGGAAGTTTAGACATGCGTTCAAATCTTCAGGAAAATTAGACACGCGTTAAAATCTTCAGGAACGTTAGACATGCGTTCAAATATTCAGGAAGGTTAGAAATGCGTTCAAATCTTTAGGAAGTTTAGACATGCGTTCAAATCTTCAGGAAAGTTAGACATGCGTTAAAATCTTCAGGTAGATTAGACATGCTATCAAATCTTCAGGAAAGTTAGACATGCGTTCAAATCTTCAGGAAGGTTAGACATGCGTTCAAATCTTCAGGAAGGTTATACATTCGTCCAAATTTTAAGAAGGTTAGACATGCGTTCCAAACTTCAGGAAAGTTAGACATGCGTTGAAATCTTCAGGAAGGTTACACATGCGTTCAAATGTTTAGTTAGGCTAGACATGCGTTCAAATCTTCAGGAAAGTTAGACATGCGTTCTAATCTTCAGGAAGGTTAGACATGCGTTCAAATCTTTAGGAAAGTTAGACATGAGTTCAAATCTTCATGAATGTTAGACATGCGTTCAAATCTTCAGGAAAGTTAGACATGCGTTACATTCTTCAGGAAGATTAGACATGCTATTAAATCTTCAGGAAAGTTAGACATGCGTTCAAATATTCAGGAAGGTTAGACATGCGTTCACATCTTTAGGAAGGTTAGACATGCGTTCAAATCTTCATGAAAGTTAGACATGCGTTCAAATCTTCAGGAATGTTAGACATACGTTCAAATCTTTAGGAAGGTTAGACATGCGTTCAAATCTTCAGGAAAGTTAGACATGCGTTCAAATCTTCAGGAAGGTTAGACATGCGTTCAAATCTTTAGGAAGGTTAGACAGGCGTTCAAATCTTCAGGAAGGTTAGACATGCGTTCAAATCTTCAGGAAAGTTAGACATGCGTTCAAATCTTCAGGAATGTTAGACATGCGTTCAAATCTTCAGTAAAGTTAGACATGCATTCAAATCTTCAGGAAAGCTAGACATGCGTTCAAATCTTCAGGAAGGTTAGACATGCGTTCAAATCTTTAGGAAGGTTAGAGATGCGTTCAAATCTTCAGGAAAGTTAGACATGCGTTCAAATCTTCAGGAATGTTAGACATGCGTTCAAATCTTGAGGAAGGTTAGACATGCATTCAAACCTTTTGTAAGGTTAGAGATGCGTTCAAATCTTCAGGAAGGTTAGACATGCGTTCAAATTTTCAGGAAGGTTAGACATGCGTCCAAATCTTCAGGTAGGTTAGACATCGTTTAAATCTTTAGGAAGGTTAGACATGCGTACAAATCTTCAGGAAGGTTAGACATGCGTTCAAATCTTTAGTTAGGTTAGACATGCGTTCAAATCTTCAGCAAATTTAGACATGCGTTCAAATCTTCAGGAATTTTAGACATGCATTCAATTCTTTACAAACTTTAGAGATGCGTTCAAGTCTTCAGGAAAGTTAGACATGCGTTTAAATCTTCAGGTATGTTAGACATGCGTTCAAATGTTTAGGAAGGTTAGACATGCGTTCAAATCTTCAGGAAGGTTAGACATGCGTTCAAATCTTCAGGAAGGTTAGACATACGTTCAAATTTTTAGGAAGGTTAGACATGGGTTCAAAACTTCAGGAAGGTTAGACATGCGTTCAAATCTTTGGGAACGTTAGACATTCGTTCAAATCTTCAGGAAAGTTAGACATGCGTTCCAATCCTCAGGCAGGTTAGACATGCGTTCAAATCTTTAGGAAGGTTAGACATGCGTTCCAATCTTCAGGAAGGTTAGACATGTGTTCAAACCTTAAGATGGTTAGTCATGCGTTCAAATCTTCAGGAAAGTTAGACATGCGTTCAAATCTTATGGAAGGTTAGACATGCGTTCAAATATTTAGGTAGGTTAGACATGCGTTCAAATCTTCAGGAAATTTAGACATGCGTTCAAATCTTCAAAAAGGTTAGACATGCGTTCAAATCTTCAGGAATGTTAGACATGCGTTCAAATCTTTAGGAAGGTTAGTCATGCGTTCAAATCTTCAGGAAAGTTAGACATGCGTTTAAATCTTCATGAAGGTTAGAAATGCGTTCAAATCTTTAGGAAGTTTAGACATGCGTTCAAATCTTCAGAAAGATTAGATATGCATTCAAATTTTATGGAAGGTTAGACATGCGTTCATATCTTCAGGAAGGTTAGAAATGCGTTCAAGTCTTTAGGAAGTTTAGACATGCGTTCAAATCTTCAGGAAAATTAGACACGCGTTAAAATCTTCAGGAACGTTAGACATGCGTTCAAATATTCAGGAAGGTTAGAAATGCGTTCAAATCTTTAGGAAGTTTAGACATGCGTTCAAATCTTCAGGAAAGTCAGACATGCGTTAAAATCTTCAGGTAGATTAGACATGCTATCAAATCTTCAGGAAATTTAGACATGCGTTCAAATCTTCAGGAAGGTTAGACATGCGTTCAAATCTTCAGGAAGGTTATACATTCGTCCAAATTTTAAGAAGGTTAGACATGCGTTCCAAACTTCAGGAAAGTTAGACATGCGTTGAAATCTTCAGGAAGGTTACACATGCGTTCAAATGTTTAGTTAAGCTAGACATGCGTTCAAATCTTCAGGAAAGTTAGACATGCGTTCTAATCTTCAGGAAGGTTAGACATGCGTTCAAATCTTTAGGAAAGTTAGACATGAGTTCAAATCTTCATGAATGTTAGACATGCGTTCAAATCTTCAGGAAAGTTAGACATGCGTTACATTCTTCAGGAAGATTAGACATGCTATTAAATCTTCAGGAAAGTTAGACATGCGTTCAAATATTCAGGAAGGTTAGACATGCGTTCACATCTTTAGGAAGGTTAGACATGCGTTCAAATCTTCATGAAAGTTAGACATGCGTTCAAATCTTCAGGAATTTTAGACATACGTTCAAATCTTTAGGAAGGTTAGAAATGCGTTCAAATCTTCAGGAAAGTTAGACATGCGTTCAAATCTTCAGGAAGGTTAGACATGCGTTCAAATCTTTAGGAAGGTTAGACATGCGTTCAAATCTTTAGGAAGGTTAGTCATGCGTTCAAATCTTCAGGAAAGTTAGACATGCGTTTAAATCTTCATGAAGGTTAGAAATGCGTTCAAATCTTTAGGAAGTTTAGACATGCGTTCAAATCTTCAGAAAGATTAGATATGCATTCAAATTTTATGGAAGGTTAGACATGCGTTCATATCTTCAGGAAGGTTAGAAATGCGTTCAAGTCTTTAGGAAGTTTAGACATGCGTTCAAATCTTCAGGAAAATTAGACACGCGTTAAAATCTTCAGGAACGTTAGACATGCGTTCAAATATTCAGGAAGGTTAGAAATGCGTTCAAATCTTTAGGAAGTTTAGACATGCGTTCAAATCTTCAGGAAAGTTAGACATGCGTTAAAATCTTCAGGTAGATTAGACATGCTATCAAATCTTCAGGAAAGTTAGACATGCGTTCAAATCTTCAGGAAGGTTAGACATGCGTTCAAATCTTCAGGAAGGTTATACATTCGTCCAAATTTTAAGAAGGTTAGACATGCGTTCCAAACTTCAGGAAAGTTAGACATGCGTTGAAATCTTCAGGAAGGTTACACATGCGTTCAAATGTTTAGTTAGGCTAGACATGCGTTCAAATCTTCAGGAAAGTTAGACATGCGTTCTAATCTTCAGGAAGGTTAGACATGCGTTCAAATCTTTAGGAAAGTTAGACATGAGTTCAAATCTTCATGAATGTTAGACATGCGTTCAAATCTTCAGGAAAGTTAGACATGCGTTACATTCTTCAGGAAGATTAGACATGCTATTAAATCTTCAGGAAAGTTAGACATGCGTTCAAATATTCAGGAAGGTTAGACATGTGTTCACATCTTTAGGAAGGTTAGACATGCATTCAAATCTTCATGAAAGTTAGACATGCGTTCAAATCTTCAGGAATGTTAGACATACGTTCAAATCTTTAGGAAGGTTAGACATGCGTTCAAATCTTCAGGAAAGTTAGACATGCGTTCAAATCTTCAGGAAGGTTAGACATGCGTTCAAATCTTTAGGAAGGTTAGACAGGCGTTCAAATCTTCAGGAAGGTTAGACATGCGTTCAAATCTTCAGGAAAGTTAGACATGCGTTCAAATCTTCAGGAATGTTAGACATGCGTTCAAATCTTCAGGAAAGTTAGACATGCATTCAAATCTTCAGGAAAGCTAGACATGCGTTCAAATCTTCAGGAAGGTTAGACATGCGTTCAAATCTTTAGGAAGGTTAGAGATGCGTTCAAATCTTCAGGAAAGTTAGACATGCGTTCAAATCTTCAGGAATGTTAGACATGCGTTCAAATCTTTAGGAAGGTTAGACATGCATTCAAACCTTTTGTAAGGTTAGAGATGCGTTCAAATCTTCAGGAAGGTTAGACATGCGTTCAAATTTTCAGGAAGGTTAGACATGCGTCCAAATCTTCAGGTAGGTTAGACATCGTTTAAATCTTTAGGAAGGTTAGACATGCGTACAAATCATCAGGAAGGTTAGACATGCGTTCAAATCTTTAGTTAGGTTAGACATGCGTTCAAATCTTCAGCAAATTTAGACATGCGTTCAAATCTTCAGGAATTTTAGACATGCATTCAATTCTTTACAAACTTTAGAGATGCGTTCAAGTCTTCAGGAAAGTTAGACATGCGTTTAAATCTTCAGGAATGTTAGACATGCGTTCAAATGTTTAGGAAGGTTAGACATGCGTTCAAATCTTCAGGAAGGTTAGACATGCGTTCAAATCTTCAGGAAGGTTAGACATACGTTCAAATTTTTAGGAAGGTTAGACATGGGTTCAAAACTTCAGGAAGGTTAGACATGCGTTCAAATCTTTGGGAAGGTTAGACATTCGTTCAAATCTTCAGGAAAGTTAGACATGCGTTCCAATCCTCAGGCAGGTTAGACATGCGTTCAAATCTTTAGGAAGGTTAGACATGCGTTCCAATCTTCAGGAAGGTTAGACATGTGTTCAAACCTTAAGATGGTTAGTCATGCGTTCAAATCTTCAGGAAAGTTAGACATGCGTTCAAATCTTATGGAAGGTTAGACATGCGTTCAAATATTTAGGTAGGTTAGACATGCGTTCAAATCTTCAGGAAATTTAGACATGCGTTCAAATCTTCAAAAAGGTTAGACATGCGTTCAAATCTTCAGGAATGTTAGACATGCGTTCAAATCTTTAGGAAGGTTAGTCATGCGTTCAAATCTTCAGGAAAGTTAGACATGCGTTTAAATCTTCATGAAGGTTAGAAATGCGTTCAAATCTTTAGGAAGTTTAGACATGCGTTCAAATCTTCAGAAAGATTAGATATGCATTCAAATTTTATGGAAGGTTAGACATGCGTTCATATCTTCAGGAAGGTTAGAAATGCGTTCAAGTCTTTAGGAAGTTTAGACATGCGTTCAAATCTTCAGGAAAATTAGACACGCGTTAAAATCTTCAGGAACGTTAGACATGCGTTCAAATATTCAGGAAGGTTAGAAATGCGTTCAAATCTTTAGGAAGTTTAGACATGCGTTCAAATCTTCAGGAAAGTTAGACATGCGTTAAAATCTTCAGGTAGATTAGACATGCTATCAAATCTTCAGGAAAGTTAGACATGCGTTCAAATCTTCAGGAAGGTTAGACATGCGTTCAAATCTTCAGGAAGGTTATACATTCGTCCAAATTTTAAGAAGGTTAGACATGCGTTCCAAACTTCAGGAAAGTTAGACATGCGTTGAAATCTTCAGGAAGGTTACACATGCGTTCAAATGTTTAGTTAGGCTAGACATGCGTTCAAATCTTCAGGAAAGTTAGACATGCGTTCTAATCTTCAGGAAGGTTAGACATGCGTTCAAATCTTTAGGAAAGTTAGACATGAGTTCAAATCTTCATGAATGTTAGACATGCGTTCAAATCTTCAGGAAAGTTAGACATGCGTTACATTCTTCAGGAAGATTAGACATGCTATTAAATCTTCAGGAAAGTTAGACATGCGTTCAAATATTCAGGAAGGTTAGACATGCGTTCACATCTTTAGGAAGGTTAGACATGCATTCAACTCTTCATGAAAGTTAGACATGCGTTCAAATCTTCAGGAATGTTAGACATACGTTCAAATCTTTAGGAAGGTTAGACATGCGTTCAAATCTTCAGGAAAGTTAGACATGCGTTCAAATCTTCAGGAAGGTTAGACATGCGTTAAAATCTTTAGGAAGGTTAGACAGGCGTTCAAATCTTCAGGAAGGTTAGACATGCGTTCAAATCTTCAGGAAAGTTAGACATGCGTTCAAATCTTCAGGAATGTTAGACATGCGTTCAAATCTTCAGGAAAGTTAGACATGCATTCAAATCTTCAGGAAAGCTAGACATGCGTTCAAATCTTCAGGAAGGTTAGACATGCGTTCAAATCTTTAGGAAGGTTAGAGATGCGTTCAAATCTTCAGGAAAGTTAGACATGCGTTCAAATCTTCAGGAATGTTAGACATGCGTTCAAATCTTTAGGAAGGTTAGACATGCATTCAAACCTTTTGTAAGGTTAGAGATGCGTTCAAATCTTCAGGAAGGTTAGACATGCGTTCAAATTTTCAGGAAGGTTAGACATGCGTCCAAATCTTCAGGTAGGTTAGACATCGTTTAAATCTTTAGGAAGGTTAGACATGCGTACAAATCTTCAGGAAGGTTAGACATGCGTTCAAATCTTTAGTTAGGTTAGACATGCGTTCAAATCTTCAGCAAATTTAGACATGCGTTCAAATCTTCAGGAATTTTAGACATGCATTCAATTCTTTACAAACTTTAGAGATGCGTTCAAGTCTTCAGGAAAGTTAGACATGCGTTTAAATCTTCAGGAATGTTAGACATGCGTTCAAATGTTTAGGAAGGTTAGACATGCGTTCAAATCTTCAGGAAGGTTAGACATGCGTTCAAATCTTCAGGAAGGTTAGACATACGTTCAAATTTTTAGGAAGGTTAGACATGGGTTCAAAACTACAGGAAGGTTAGACATGCGTTCAAATCTTTGGGAAGGTTAGACATTCGTTCAAATCTTCAGGAAAGTTAGACATGCGTTCCAATCCTCAGGCAGGTTAGACATGCGTTCAAATCTTTAGGAAGGTTAGACATGCGTTCCAATCTTCAGGAAGGTTAGACATGTGTTCAAACCTTAAGATGGTTAGTCATGCGTTCAAATCTTCAGGAAAGTTAGACATGCGTTCAAATCTTATGGAAGGTTAGACATGCGTTCAAATATTTAGGTAGGTTAGACATGCGTTCAAATCTTCAGGAAATTTAGACATGCGTTCAAATCTTCAAAAAGGTTAGACATGCGTTCAAATCTTCAGGAATGTTAGACATGCGTTCAAATCTTTAGGAAGGTTAGTCATGCGTTCAAATCTTCAGGAAAGTTAGACATGCGTTTAAATCTTCATGGAGGTTAGAAATGCGTTCAAATCTTTAGGAAGTTTAGACATGCGTTCAAATCTTCAGAAAGATTAGATATGCATTCAAATTTTATGGAAGGTTAGACATGCGTTCATATCTTCAGGAAGGTTAGAAATGCGTTCAAGTCTTTAGGAAGTTTAGACATGCGTTCAAATCTTCAGGAAAATTAGACACGCGTTAAAATCTTCAGGAACGTTAGACATGCGTTCAAATCTTCAGGAAGGTTAGAAATGCGTTCAAATCTTTAGGAAGTTTAGACATGCGTTCAAATCTTCAGGAAAGTTAGACATGCGTTAAAATCTTCAGGTAGATTAGACATGCTATCAAATCTTCAGGAAAGTTAGACATGCGTTCAAATCTTCAGGAAGGTTAGACATGCGTTCAAATCTTCAGGAAGGTTATACATTCGTCCAAATTTTAAGAAGGTTAGACATGCGTTCCAAACTTCAGGAAAGTTAGACATGCGTTGAAATCTTCAGGAAGGTTACACATGCGTTCAAATGTTTAGTTAGGCTAGACATGCGTTCAAATCTTCAGGAAAGTTAGACATGCGTTCTAATCTTCAGGAAGGTTAGACATGCGTTCAAATCTTTAGGAAAGTTAGACATGAGTTCAAATCTTCATGAATGTTAGACATGCGTTCAAATCTTCAGGAAAGTTAGACATGCGTTACATTCTTCAGGAAGATTAGACATGCTATTAAATCTTCAGGAAAGTTAGACATGCGTTCAAATATTCAGGAAGGTTAGACATGCGTTCACATCTTTAGGAAGGTTAGACATGCGTTCAAATCTTCATGAAAGTTAGACATGCGTTCAAATCTTCAGGAATGTTAGACATACGTTCAAATCTTTAGGAAGGTTAGACATGCGTTCAAATCTTCAGGAAAGTTAGACATGCGTTCAAATCTTCAGGAAGGTTAGACATGCGTTCAAATCTTTAGGAAGGTTAGACAGGCGTTCAAATCTTCAGGAAGGTTAGACATGCGTTCAAATCTTCAGGAAAGTTAGACATGCGTTCAAATCTTCAGGAATGTTAGACATGCGTTCAAATCTTCAGGAAAGTTAGACATGCATTCAAATCTTCAGGAAAGCTAGACATGCGTTCAAATCTTCAGGAAGGTTAGACATGCGTTCAAATCTTTAGGAATGTTAGAGATGCGTTCAAATCTTCAGGAAAGTTAGACATGCGTTCAAATCTTCAGGAATGTTAGACATGCGTTCAAATCTTTAGGAAGGTTAGACATGCATTCAAACCTTTTGTAAGGTTAGAGATGCGTTCAAATCTTCAGGAAGGTTAGACATGCGTTCAAATTTTCAGGAAGGTTAGACATGCGTCCAAATCTTCAGGTAGGTTAGACATCGTTTAAATCTTTAGGAAGGTTAGACATGCGTACAAATCTTCAGGAAGGTTAGACATGCGTTCAAATCTTTAGTTAGGTTAGACATGCGTTCAAATCTTCAGCAAATTTAGACATGCGTTCAAATCTTCAGGAATTTTAGAGATGCATTCAATTCTTTACAAACTTTAGAGATGCGTTCAAGTCTTCAGGAAAGTTAGACATGCGTTTAAATCTTCAGGAATGTTAGACATGCGTTCAAATGTTTAGGAAGGTTAGACATGCGTTCAAATCTTCAGGAAGGTTAGACATGCGTTCAAATCTTCAGGAAGGTTAGACATACGTTCAAATGTTTAGGAAGTTTAGACATGGGTTCAAAACTTCAGGAAGGTTAGACATGCGTTCAAATCTTTAGGAAGGTTAGACATGCGTTCAAATCTTTACGAAAGTCAGACATGCGTTCAAATCTTCAGGAAGGTTAGACATGCCTTCAAATCTTAGGAAGGTTAGACATTCGTTCAAATCTTCAGGAATGTTAGACATACGTTCAAATTTTTAGGAAGGTTAGACATGGGTTCAAAACTTCAGGAAGGTTAGACATGCGTTCAAATCTTTAGGAATGTTAGACATGCGTTCAAATCTTTACGAAAGTCAGACATGCGTTCAAATGTTTAGGAAAGTTAGACATGCGTTCAAATTTTCAGGAAGGTTAGACATACGTTCAAATCTTCAGGAAGGTTAGACATGCGTCCAAATCTTAAGAAGGTTAGACATGCGTTCCAAACTTCAGGAAAGTTAGACATGCGTTGAAATCTTCAGGAAGGTTACACATGCGTTCAAATCTTTATTTAGTTTAGACATGCGTTCAAATCTTCAGGAAAGTTAGACATGCGTTCAAATCTTCAGGAAGGTTAGACATGCGTTCAAATCTTTAGGAAAGTTAGACATGAGTTCAAATCTTCATGAATGTTAGACATGCGTTCAAATCTTCAGGAAAGTTAGACATGCGTTGCATTCTTCAGGAATATTAGACATGCTATTAAATCTTCAGGAATGTTAGACATGCGTTCAAATCTTCAGGAAGGTTATACATGCGTTCACATCTTTAGGAAGGTTAGACATGCGTTCAAATCTTCATGAAAGTTAGACATGCGTTCAAATCTTCAGGAATGTTAGACATACGTTCAAATCTTTTGGAAGGTTAGACATGCGTTCAAATCTTCAGGAAAGTTAGACATGCGTTCAAATCTTCAGGAAGGTTAGACATGCGTTCAAATCTTTAGGAAGGTTAGACAGTCGTTCAAATCTTCAGGAAGGTTAGACATGCGTTCAAATCTTCAGGAAAGTTAGACATGCGTTCAAATCTTCAGGAATGTTAGACATGCGTTCAAATCTTCAGGAAAGTTAGACATTCATTCAAATCTTTAGGAAAGCTAGACATGCGTTCAAATCTTCAGGAATGTTAGACATGCGTTCAAATCTTTAGGAAGGTTAGACATGCGTTCAAATCTTTAGGAAGGTTAGACATTCGTTCAAATCTTCAGGAAAGTTAGACATGCGTTCAAATCCTCAGGCCGGTTAGACATGCGTTCAAATCTTTAGGAAGGTTAGACATGCGTTCAAATCTTTAGTTAGATTAGACATGCGTTAAAATCTTCAGGAAAATTAGACATGTGTTCAAATCTTCAGGAAGGTTAGACATGCGTTCAAATCTTTAGGAAGGTTAGACATGCGTTCAAATCTTCAGGAAGGTTAGACATGCGTTGAAATCTTTAGGAAGGTTAGACACGCTTTCAAATCTTCGGGAAAGTTAGACATGCATTCAAATCTTCAGGAAGGTTAGATATGCGTTCAAATCTTCAGGAAGGTTAAATATGCATTCAAATCTTTAGGAAGGTTAGAGATGCGTTCAAATCTTCAGGAAAGTTTGACATGCGTTCAAATCTTCAGGAATGTTAGACATGCGTTCAAATCTTTAGGAAGGTTAGACATGCATTCAAAGCTTTTGTAAGGTTAGAGATGCGTTCAAATCTTCAGGAAGGTTAGACATGCGTTCAAATTTTCAGGAAGGTTAGACATGCGTCCAAATGTTCAGGTAGGTTAGACATCGTTTAAATCTTTAGGAAGGTTAGACATGCGTTCAAATCTTCAGGAAGGTTAGACATGCGTTCAAATCTTTAGTTAGGTTAGACATGCGTTCAAATCTTCAGAAAATTTAGACATGCGTTCAAATCTTCAGGAATTTAGGCATCCGTTCAAATCATTAGGAAGGTTAGACATGCGTTCAAATCTTCAGGTAGGTTAGAGATGCGTTCAATTCTTTAGGAAGTTTAGACATGCGTTCAAATCATCAGGAAGTTAGACATGCGTTCAAATCTTCAGAAAGTTTAGACATGCGTTCAAACCTTCAGGAAGTTTAGACATGCATTCAATTCTTTAGAAACTTTAGAGATGCGTTCAAGTCTTCAGGAAAGTTAGACATGCGTTTAAATCTTCAGGAATTTTAGACATGCGTTCAAATGTTTAGGAAGGTTAGACATGCGTTCAAATCTTCAGGAAGGTTAGACATGCGTTCAAATCTTCAGGAAGGTTAGACATACGTTCAAATTTTTAGGAAGGTTAGACATGGGTTCAAAACTTCAGGAAGGTTAGACATGCGTTCAAATCTTTAGGAAGGTTAGACATGCGTTCAAAACTTTACGAAAGTCAGACATGCGTTCAAATCTTCAGGAAGGTTAGACATGCCTTCAAATCTTAGGAAGGTTAGACATTCGTTCAAATCTTCAGGAAGGTTAGACATGCGTTCAAATCTTCAGGAAAGTTAGACATGCGTTCAAATCTTCAGGAATGTTAGACATGCGTTCAAATCTTCAGGAAAGTTAGACATTCATTCAAATCTTTAGGAAAGCTAGACATGCGTTCAAATCTTCAGGAATGTTAGACATGCGTTCAAATAATTAGGAAGGTTAGACATGCGTTCAAATCTTTAGGAAGGTTAGACATTCGTTCAAATCTTCAGGAAAGTTAGACATGCGTTCAAATCCTCAGGCCGGTTAGACATGCGTTCAAATCTTTAGGAAGGTTAGACATGCGTTCAAATCTTTAGTTAGATTAGACATGCGTTAAAATCTTCAGGAAAATTAGACATGTGTTCAAATCTTCAGGAAGGTTAGACATGCGTTCAAATCTTTAGGAAGGTTAGACATGCGTTCAAATCTTCAGGAAGGTTAGACATGCGTTGAAATCTTTAGGAAGGTTAGACACGCTTTCAAATCTTCGGGAAAGTTAGACATGCATTCAAATCTTCAGGAAGGTTAGATATGCGTTCAAATCTTCAGGAAGGTTAAATATGCATTCAAATCTTTAGGAAGGTTAGAGATGCGTTCAAATCTTCAGGAAAGTTTGACATGCGTTCAAATCTTCTGGAATGTTAGACATGCGTTCAAATTTTTAGGAAGGTTAGACATGCATTCAAAGCTTTTGTAAGGTTAGAGACGCGTTCAAATCTTCAGGAAGGTTAGACATGCGTTCAAATCTTCAGGAAGGTTAGACATGCGTTCAAATCTTTAGTTAGGTTAGACATGCGTTCAAATCTTCAGAAAATTTAGACATGCGTTCAAATCTTCAGGAATTTAGGCATGCGTTCAAATCATTAGGAAGGTTAGACATGCGTTCAAATCTTCAGGTAGGTTAGAGATGCGTTCAATTCTTTAGGAAGTTTAGACATGCGTTCAAATCATCAGGAAGTTAGACATGCGTTCAAATCTTCAGAAAGTTTAGACATGCGTTCAAACCTTCAGGAAGTTTAGACATGCATTCAATTCTTTAGAAACTTTAGAGATGCGTTCAAGTCTTCAGGAAAGTTAGACATGCGTTTAAATCTTCAGGAATTTTAGACATGCGTTCAAATGTTTAGGAAGGTTAGACATGCGTTCAAATCTTCAGGAAGGTTAGACATGCGTTCAAATCTTCAGGAAGGTTAGACATACGTTCAAATTTTTAGGAAGGTTAGACATGGGTTCAAAACTTCAGGAAGGTTAGACATGCGTTCAAATCTTTAGGAAGGTTAGACATGCGTTCAAAACTTTACGAAAGTCAGACATGCGTTCAAATCTTCAGGAAGGTTAGACATGCCTTCAAATCTTAGGAAGGTTAGACATGCGTTCAAATCTTCAGGAAAATTAGACATGCGTTCAAATCTTCAGGACAGTTAGACATGCGTTCCAATCTTCAGGAAGGTTAGACATGCGTTCAAATTCTAAGATGGTTAGTCATGCGTTCAAATCTTCAGGAAAGTTAGACATGCGTTCAAATCTAATGGAAGGTTAGACATGCGTTCAAATCTTTTGGTAGGTTAGACATTCGGTCAAATCTTCAGGAAAGTTAGACATGCGTTCAAATATTCAGGAAAGTTAGACATGTGTTCAAATCTTCAGGAAGTTTAGACATGCGTTCAATTCTTCTGCAAAGTTAGACATGCGTTTAAATCTTCTGGAAGGTTAGACATGCGTTTAAAACTTTAGGAAGTTTAGACATGCGTTCGAATCTTCAGGAAAGTTAGACATGCGTTCAAATCTTTAGGAAGGTTAGACATGCGTTCAAATCTTCAGGAAATTTAGACATGCGTTCAAATCTTCATGAAGGTTAGACATGCGTTCAAATCTTTGGGAAGGTTAGACATTCGTTCAAATCTTCAGGAAAGTTAGACATGCGTTCCAATCCTCAGGCAGGTTAGACATGCGTTCAAATCTTTAGGAAGGTTAGACATGCGTTCCAATCTTCAGGAAGGTTAGACATGTGTTCAAACCTTAAGATGGTTAGTCATGCGTTCAAATCTTCAGGAAAGTTAGATATGCGTTCAAATCTTATGGAAGGTTAGACATGCGTTCAAATATTTAGGTAGGTTAGAGATGCGTTCAAATCTTCAGGAAATTTAGACATGCGTTCAAATCTTCGCAAAGCTTAGACATGCGTTCAAATCTTCAGGAATATTAGACAGGCGTTCAAATCTTTAGGAAGGTTAGTCATGCGTTCAAATCTTCAGGAAAGTTAGACATGCGTTTAAATCTTCAGGAAGGTTAGACATGCGTTCAAATCATTAGGAAGGTTAGACATGCGTTCAAATCTTCAGAAAGATTAGACATGCGTTCAAATTTTATGGAAGGTTAGATATGCGTTCATATCTTCAGGAAGGTTAGAAATGCGTTCAAGTCTTTAGGAAGTTTAGACATGCGTTCAAATCTTCAGGAAAATTAGACACTCGTTAAAATCTTCAGGAAGGTTAGACATGCGTTCAAATATTCAGGAAGGTTAGAAATGCGTTCAAATCTTTAGGAAGGTTAGACATGCGTTCAAATCTTCAGGAAAGTTAGACATGCGTTAAAATCTTTAGGAAGGTTAGACATGCGTTCAAATCTTTACGAAAGTCAGACATGCGTTCAAATGTTGAGGAAGGTTAGACATGCGTTCAAATCTTCAGGTAGGTTAGACATGCGTTCAAATCTTCAGGAAGGTTAGACATACGTTCAAATTTTTAGGAAGGTTAGACATGGGTTCAAAACTTCAGGAAGGTTAGACATGCGTTCAAATCTTTAGGAAGGTTAGACATGCGTTCAAATCTTTACGAAAGTCAGACATGCGTTCAAATCTTCAGGAAGGTTAGACATGCCTTCAAATCTTAGGAAGGTTAGACATTCGTTCAAATCTTCAGGAATGTTAGACATACGTTCAAATTTTTAGGAAGGTTAGACATGGGTTCAAAACTTCAGGAAGGTTAGACATGCGTTCAAATCTTTAGGAATGTTAGACATGCGTTCAAATCTTTACGAAAGTCAGACATGCGTTCAAATCTTTAGGAAGTTTAGACATGCGTTCAAATCTTCCGGAAAGTTAGACATGCGTTAAAATCTTCAGGTAGATTAGACATGCTATCAAATCTTCAGGAAAGTTAGACATGCGTTCAAATCTTCAGGAAGGTTAGACATGCGTTCAAATCTTCAGGAAGGTTATACATTCGTCCAAATTTTAAGAAGGTTAGACATGCGTTCCAAACCTCAGGAAAGTTAGACATGCGTTGAAATCTTCAGGAAGGTTACACATGCGTTCAAGTGTTTAGTTAGGCTAGACATGCGTTCAAATCTTCAGGAAAGTTAGACATGCGTTCTAATCTTCAGGAAGGTTAGACATGCGTTCAAATCTTTAGGAAAGTTAGACATGAGTTCAAATCTTCATGAATGTTAGACATGCGTTCAAATCTTCAGGAAAGTTAGACATGCGTTACATTCTTCAGGAAGATCAGACATGCTATTAAATCTTCAGGAAAGTTAGACATGCGTTCAAATCTTCAGGAAGGTTAGACATGCGTTCACATCTTTAGGAAGGTTAGACATGCGTTCAAATCTTCATGAAAGTTAGACATGCGTTCAAATCTTCAGGAATGTTAGACATACGTTCAAATCTTTAGGAAGGTTAGACATGCGTTCAAATCTTCAGGAAAGTTAGACATGCGTTCAAATCTTCAGGAAGGTTAGACATGCGTTCAAATCTTTAGGAAGGTTAGACAGGCGTTCAAATCTTCAGGAAGGTTAGACATGCGTTCAAATCTTCAGGAAAGTTAGACATGCGTTCAAATCTTCAGGAATGTTAGACATGCGTTCAAATCTTCAGGAAAGTTAGACATGCATTCAAATCTTCAGGAAAGCTAGACATGCGTTCAAATCTTCAGGAAGGTTAGACATGCGTTCAAATCTTTAGGAAGGTTAGAGATGCGTTCAAATCTTCAGGAAAGTTAGACATGCGTTCAAATCTTCAGGAATGTTAGACATGCGTTCAAATCTTTAGGAAGGTTAGACATGCATTCAAACCTTTTGTAAGGTTAGAGATGCGTTCAAATCTTCAGGAAGGTTAGACATGCGTTCAAATTTTCAGGAAGGTTAGACATGCGTCCAAATCTTCAGGTAGGTTAGACATCGTTTAAATCTTTAGGAAGGTTAGACATGCGTACAAATCTTCAGGAAGGTTAGACATGCGTTCAAATCTTTAGTTAGGTTAGACATGCGTTCAAATCTTCAGCAAATTTAGACATGCGTTCAAATCTTCAGGAATTTTAGACATGCATTCAATTCTTTACAAACTTTAGAAATGCGTTCAAGTCTTCAGGAAAGTTAGACATGCGTTTAAATCTTCAGGAATGTTAGACATGCGTTCAAATGTTTAGGAAGGTTAGACATGCGTTCAAATCTTCAGGAAGGTTAGACATGCGTTCAAATCTTCAGGAAGGTTAGACATACGTTCAAATTTTTAGGAAGGCTAGACATGGGTTCAAAACTTCAGGAAGGTTAGACATGCGTTCAAATCTTTAGGAAGGTTAGACATGCGTTCAAATCTTTACGAAAGTCAGACATGCGTTCAAATCTTCAGGAAGGTAAGACATGCCTTCAAATCTTAGGAAGGTTAGACATTCGTTCAAATCTTCAGGAATGTTAGACATACGTTCAAATTTTTAGGAAGGTTAGACATGGGTTAAAAACTTCAGGAAGGTTAGACATGCGTTCAAATCTTTAGGAATGTTAGACATGCGTTCAAATCTTTACGAAAGTCAGACATGCGTTCAAATGTTTAGGAAAGTTAGACATGCGTTCAAATCTTCAGGAAGGTTAAACATACGTTCAAATCTTCAGGAAGGTTAGACATGCGTCCAAATCTTAAGAAGGTTAGACATGCGTTCCAAACTTCAAGAAAGTTAGACATGCGTTGAAATCTTCAGGAAGGTTACACATGCGTTCAAATCTTTATTTAGGTTAGACATGCGTTCAAATCTTCAGGAAAGTTAGACATGCGTTCAAATCTTCAGGAAGGTTAGACATGCGTTCAAATCTTTAGGAAAGTTAGACATGAGTTCAAATCTTCATGAATGTTAGACATGCGTTCAAATCTTCAGGAAGGTTAGACATGCGTTCAAATTCTAAGATGGTTAGTCATGCGTTCAAATCTTCAGGAAAGTTAGACATGCGTTCAAATCTAATGGAAGGTTAGACATGCGTTCAAATCTTTTGGTAGGTTAGACATGCGTTCAAATCTTCAGGAAAGTTAGACATGCGTTCAAATATTCAGGAAAGTTAGACATGTGTTCAAATCTTCAGGAAGTTTAGACATGCGTTCAATTCTTCTGCAAAGTTAGACATGCGTTTAAATCTTCTGGAAGGTTAGACATGCGTTTAAAAGTTTAGGAAGTTTAGACATGCGTTCGAATCTTCAGGAAAGTTAGACATGCGTTCAAATCTTCAAAAAGTTTTGATATGCGTTCAAATCTTCAGGAAGGTTAGACATGCGTTCAAATCTTTAGGAAGGTTAGACATGCGTTCAAATCTTCAGGAAATTTAGACATGCGTTCAAATCTTCATGAAGGTTAGACATGCGTTCAAATCTTTGGGAAGGTTAGACATTCGTTCAAATCTTCAGGAAAGTTAGACATGCGTTCCAATCCTCAGGCAGGTTAGACATGCGTTCAAATCTTTAGGAAGGTTAGACATGCGTTCCAATCTTCAGGAAGGTTAGACATGTGTTCAAACCTTAAGATGGTTAGTCATGCGTTCAAATCTTCAGGAAAGTTAGATATGCGTTCAAATCTTATGGAAGGTTAGACATGCGTTCAAATATTTAGGTAGGTTAGAGATGCGTTCAAATCTTCAGGAAATTTAGACATGCGTTCAAATCTTCGCAAAGCTTAGACATGCGTTCAAATCTTCAGGAATGTTAGACAGGCGTTCAAATCTTTAGGAAGGTTAGTCATGCGTTCAAATCTTCAGGAAAGTTAGACATGCGTTTAAATCTTCAGGAAGGTTAGACATGCGTTCAAATCATTAGGAAGGTTAGACATGCGTTCAAATCTTCAGAAAGATTAGACATGCGTTCAAATTTTATGGAAGGTTAGATATGCGTTCATATCTTCAGGAAGGTTAGAAATGCGTTCAAGTCTTTAGGAAGTTTAGACATGCGTTCAAATCTTCAGGAAAATTAGACACTCGTTAAAATCTTCAGGAAGGTTAGACATGCGTTCAAATATTCAGGAAGGTTAGAAATGCGTTCAAATCTTTAGGAAGGTTAGACATGCGTTCAAATCTTCAGGAAAGTTAGACATGCGTTAAAATCTTTAGGAAGGTTAGACATGCGTTCAAATCTTTACGAAAGTCAGACATGCGTTCAAATGTTGAGGAAGGTTAGACATGCGTTCAAATCTTCAGGTAGGTTAGACATGCGTTCAAATCTTCAGGAAGGTTAGACATACGTTCAAATTTTTAGGAAGGTTAGACATGGGTTCAAAACTTCAGGAAGGTTAGACATGCGTTCAAATCTTTAGGAAGGTTAGACATGCGTTCAAATCTTTACGAAAGTCAGACATGCGTTCAAATCTTCAGGAAGGTTAGACATGCCTTCAAATCTTAGGAAGGTTAGACATTCGTTCAGATCTTCAGGAATGTTAGACATACGTTCAAATTTTTAGGAAGGTTAGACATGGGTTCAAAACTTCAGGAAGGTTAGACATGCGTTCAAATCTTTAGGAATGTTAGACATGCGTTCAAATCTTTACGAAAGTCAGACATGCGTTCAAATGTTTAGGAAGTTTAGACATGCGTTCGAATCTTCAGGAAGGTTAGACATGCGTTCAAATCTTTAGGAAGGTTAGACATGCGTTCAAATCTTCAGGAAATTTAGACATGCGTTCAAATCTTCATGAAGGTTAGACATGCGTTCAAATCTTTGGGAAGGTTAGACATTCGTTTAAATCTTCAGGAAAGTTAGACATGCGTTCCAATCCTCAGGCAGGTTAGACATGCGTTCAAATCTTTAGGAAGCTTAGACATGTGTTCCAATCTTCAGGAAGGTTAGACATGTGTTCAAACCTTAAGATGGTTAGTCATGCGTTCAAATCTTCAGGAAAGTTAGATATGCGTTCAAATCTTATGGAAGGTTAGACATGCGTTCAAATATTTAGGTAGGTTAGAGATGCGTTCAAATCTTCAGGAAATTTAGACATGCGTTCAAATCTTCAAAAAGCTTAGACATGCGTTCAAATCTTCAGGAATGTTAGACAGGCGTTCAAATCTTTAGGAAGGTTAGTCATGCGTTCAAATCTTCAGGAAAGTTAGACATGCGTTTAAATCTTCAGGAATGTTAGAGATGCGTTCAAATCATTAGGAAGGTTAGACATGCGTTCAAATCTTCAGAAAGATTAGACATGCGTTCAAATTTTATGGAAGGTTAGATATGCGTTCATATCTTCAGGAAGGTTAGAAATGCGTTCAAGTCTTTAGGAAGTTTAGACATGCGTTCAAATCTTCAGGAAAATTAGACACTCGTTAAAATCTTCAGGAAGGTTAGACATGCGTTCAAATATTCAGGAAGGTTAGAAATGCGTTCAAATCTTTAGGAAGGTTAGACATGCGTTCAAATCTTCAGGAAAGTTAGACATGCGTTAAAATCTTTAGGAAGGTTAGACATGCGTTCAAATCTTTACGAAAGTCAGACATGCGTTCAAATGTTTAGGAAAGTTAGACATGCGTTCAAATCTTCAGGAAGGTTAGACATACGTTCAAATCTTCAGGAAGGTTAGACATGCGTCCAAATCTTAAGACGGTTAGACATGCGTTCCAAACTTCAGGAAAGTTAGACATGCGTTGAAATCTTCAGGAAGGTTACACATGCGTTCAAATCTTTATTTAGGTTAGACATGCGTTCAAATCTTCAGGAAAGTTAGACATGCGTTCAAATCTTCAGGAAGGTTAGACATGCGTTCAAATCTTTAGGAAAGTTAGACATGAGTTCAAATCTTCATGAATGTTAGACATGCGTTCAAATCTTCAGGAAAGTTAGACATGCGTTACATTCTTCAGGAATATTAGACATGCTATTAAATCTTCAGGAAAGTTAGACATGCGTTCAAATCTTCAGGAAGGTTATACATGCGTTCACATCTTTAGGAAGGTTAGACATGCGTTCAAATCTTCATGAAAGTTAGACATGCGTTCAAATCTTCAGGAATGTTAGACATACGTTCAAATCTTTAGGAAGGTTAGACATGCGTTCAAATCTTCAGGAAAGTTAGACATGCGTTCCAATCTTCAGGAAGGTTAGACATGCGTTCAAATCTCTAGGAAGGTTAGACAGGCGTTCAAATCTTCAGGATGGTTAGACATGCGTTCAAATCTTCAGGAAAGTTAGACATGCGTTCAAATCTTCAGGAATGTTAGACATACGTTCAAATCTCCAGGAAAGTTAGACATGCATTCACATCTTCAGGAAAGCTAGACATGCGTTCAAATCTTCAGGAATGTTAGACATGCGTTCAAATCTTTAGGAAGGTTAGACATGCGTTCAAATCTTTAGGAAGGTTAGACATTCGTTCAAATCTTCAGGAAAGTTAGACATGCGTTCAAATCCTCAGGCCGGTTAGACATGCGTTCAAATCTTTAGGAAGATTAGACATGCGTTCAAATCTTTAGTTAGATTAGACATGCGTTAAAATCTTCAGGAAAATTAGACATGCGTTCAAATCTTCAGGAAGGTTAGACATGCGTTCAAATCTTTAGGAAGGTTAGACATGCGTTCAAATCTTCAGGAAGGTTAGACATGCGTTGAAATCTTTAGGAAGGTTAGACACGCGTTCAAATCTTCGGGAAAGTTAGACATACATTCAAATCTTCAGGAAGGTTAGATATGCGTTCAAATCTTCAGCAAGGTTAAATATGCATTCAAATCTTTAGGAAGGTTAGAGATGCGTTCAAATCTTCAGGAAAGTTAGACATGCGTTCAAATCTTCAGGAATGTTAGACATGCGTTCAAATCTTTAGGAAGGTTAGACATGCATTCAAACCTTTTGTAAGGTTAGAGATGCGTTCAAATCTTCAGGAAGGTTAGACATGCGTTCAAATTTTAAGGAAGGTTAGACATGCGTCCAAATCTTCAGGTAGGTTAGACATCGTTTAAATCTTTAGGAAGGTTAGACATGCGTTCAAATCTTCAGGAAGGTTAGACATGCGTTCAAATCTTTAGTTAGGTTAGACATGCGTTCAAATCTTCAGAAAATTTAGACATGCGTTCAAATCTTCAGGAATTTAGGCATGCGTTCAAATCATTAGGAAGGTTAGACATGCGTTCAAATCTTCAGGTAGGTTAGAGATGCGTTCAATTCTTTAGGAAGTTTAGACATGCGTTCAAATCATCAGGAAGTTAGACATGCGTTCAAATCTTCAGAAAGTTTAGACATGCGTTCAAACCTTCAGGAAGTTTAGACATGCATTCAATTCTTTAGAAACTTTAGAGATGCGTTCAAGTCTTCAGGAAAGTTAGACATGCGTTTAAATCTTCAGGAATTTTAGACATGCGTTCAAATGTTTAGGAAGGTTAGACATGCGTTCAAATCTTCAGGAAGGTTAGACATGCGTTCAAATCTTCAGGAAGGTTAGACATACGTTCAAATTTTTAGGAAGGTTAGAGATGGGTTCAAAACTTCAGGAAGTTTAGACATGCGTTCAAATCTTTAGGAAGGTTAGACATGCGTTCAAATCTTTACGAAAGTCAGACATGCGTTCAAATCTTCAGGAAGGTTAGACATGCCTTCAAATCTTAGGAATGTTAGACATTCGTTCAAATCTTCAGGAAAGTTAGACATGCGTTCAAACCCTCATGCAGGTTAGACATGCGTTCAAATCTTTAGGAAGGTTAGACATGCGTTCAAATCTTCAGGAAAATTAGACATGCGTTCAAATCTTCAGGACGGTTAGACATGCGTTCCAATCTTCAGGAAGGTTAGACGTGCGTTCAAATTCTAAGATGGTTAGTCATGCGTTCAAATCTAATGGAAGGTTAGACATGCGTTCAAATCTTTTGGTAGGTTAGACATGCGTTCAAATCTTCAGGAAAGTTAGACATGCGTTCAAATATTCAGGAAAGTTATACATGTGTTCAAATCTTCAGGAAGTTTAGACATGCGTTCAATTCTTCAGCAAAGTTAGACATGCGTTTAAATCTTCTGGAAGGTTAGACATGCGTTTAAAACCTTAGGAAGTTTAGACATGCGTTCAAATCTTCAGGAAAGTTAGACATGCGTTCAAATCTTCAAAAAGTTTTGATATGCGTTCAAATATTCAGGAAGGTTAGACATGCGTTCAAATCTTTAGGAAGGTTAGACATGCGTTCAAATCTTCAGGAAATTTAGACATGCGTTCAAATCTTCATGAAGGTTAGACATGCGTTCAAATCTTTGGGAAGGTTAGCCATTCGTTCAAATCTTCAGGAAAGTTAGACATGCGTTCCAATCCTCAGGCAGGTTAGACATGCGTTCAAATCTTTAGGAAGGTTAGACATGCGTTCCAATATTCAGGAAGTTTAGACATGTGTTCAAACCTTAAGATGGTTAGTCATGCGTTAAAATCTTCAGGAAAGTTAGATATGCGTTCAAATCTTATGGAAGGTTAGACATGCGTTCAAATATTTAGGTAGGTTAGACATGCGTTCAAATCTTCAGGAAATTTAGACATGCGTTCAAATCTTCAAAAAGGTTAGACATGCGTTCAAATCTTCAGGAATGTTAGACAGGCGTTCAAATCTTTAGGAAGGTTAGTCATGCGTTCAAATCTTCAGGAAAGTTAGACATGCGTTTAAATCTTCAGGAAGGTTAGACATGCGTTCAAATCATTAGTAAGGTTAGACATGCGTTCAAATCTTCAGAAAGATTAGACATGCGTTCAAATTTTATGGAAGGTTAGATATGCGTTCATATCTTCAGGAAGGTTAGAAATGCGTTCAAGTCTTTAGGAAGTTTAGACATGCGTTCAAATCTTCAGGAAAATTAGACACTCGTTAAAATCTTCAGGAAGGTTAGACATACGTTAAAATATTCAGGAAGGTTAGAAATGCGTTCAAATCTTTAGGAAGGTTAGACATGCGTTCAAATCTTCAGGAAAGTTAGACATGCGTTAAAATCTTCAGGAAGATTAGACATGCTATCAAATCTTCAGGAAAGTTAGACATGCGTTCAAATCTTCAGGAAGGTTAGACATGCGTCCAAATCTTAAGAAGGTTAGACATGCGTTCCAAACTTCAGGAAAGTTAGACATGCATTCAAATCTTCAGGAAGTTTAGACATGCGTTCAAATCTTTAGTTAGGTTAGACATGCGTTCAAATATTCAGGAAAGTTAGACATGCGTTCAAATCTTCAGGAAGGTTAGACATGCGTTCAAATCTTTACGATAGTTAGACATGCGTTCAAATCTTCATTAATGATAGACATGCGTTTAAGTCTTCAGGAAAGTTAGACATGCGTTAAAATCTTCAGGAAGATTAGACATGCTATCAAATCTTCAGGAAAGGTAGACATGCGTTCAAATCTTCAGGAATGTTAGACATGCGTTCACATCTTTAGGAAGGTTAGACATGCGTTCAAATCTTCATGAAAGTTAGACATGCGTTCAAATCTTCAGGAATGTTAGACATACGTTCAAATCTTTAGGAAGGTTAGACATGCGTTCAAATCTTCAGGAAAGTTACACATGCGTTCAAATCTTCAGGAATGTTAGACAGGCGTTCAAATCTTCAGGAAGGTTAGAAATGCGTTCAAATCATCAGGAAAGTCAGACATGCGTTCAAATCTTCAGGAAAGTTAGATATGCGTTCAAATCTTCAGGAAGGTTAGACATGCGTTCAAATCTTTAGTTAGGTTAGACATGCGTTCAAATCTTCAGGAAAGTTAGACATGCGTTCAAATCTTCAGGAAGGTTAGACATGCATTCAAATCTTTAGGAAAGTTAGACATGCGTTCAAATCTTCATGAATGTTAGACATGCTATCAAATCTTCAGGAAAGTTAGACATGCGTTCAAATCTTCAGGAAGGTTAGACATGCGTTCACATCTTTAGGAAGGTTAGACATGCGTTCAAATCTTCATGAAAGTTAGACATGCGTTCAAATCTTCAGGAATGTTAGACATACGTTCAAATCTTTAGGAAGGTTAGACATGCGTTCAAATCTTCAGGAAAGTTACACATGCGTTCAAATCTTCAGGAAGGTTAGACATGCGTTCAAATCTTTAGGAAGGTTAGACAGGCGTTCAAATCTTCAGGAAGGTTAGACATGCGTTCAAATCTTCAAGAAAGTTAGACATGCGTTCAAATCTTCAGGAAAGTTAGACATGCGTTCAAATCTTCAGGAAGGTTAGACATGCGTTCAAATCTTTAGTTAGGTTAGACATGCATTCAAATCTTCAGGAAAGCTAGACATGCGTTCAAATCTTCCGGAAGGTTAGACATGCGTTCAAATCTTTAGGAAAGTTAGACATGCGTTCAAACCTTCATGAATGTTAGACATGCGTTCAAATCTTCAGGAAAGTTAGACATGCGTTAAAATCTTCAGGAAGATTAGACATGCTATCAAATCTTCAGGAAAGTTAGACATGCGTTCAAATCTTCAGGAAGGTTAGACATGCGTTCACATGTTTAGGAAGGTTAGACATGCGTTCGAATCTTCATGAAAGTTAGACATACGTTCAAATCTTCAGGAAGGTTAGATATGCGTTCAAACCTTCAGGAAGTTTAGACATGCATTCAATTCTTTAGAAACTTTAGAGATGCGTTCAAGTCTTCAGGAAAGTTAGACATGCGTTTAAATCTTCAGGAATGTTAGACATGCGTTCAAATGTTTAGGAAGGTTAGACATGCGTTCAAATCTTCAGGAAGGTTAGACATACGTTCAAATTTTTAGGAAGGTTAGACATGGGTTCAAAACTTCAGGAAGGTTAGACATGCGTTCAAATCTTTAGTAAGGTTAGACATGCGTTCAAATCATTACGAAAGTCAGACATGCGTTCAAATCTTCAGGAAGTTTAGACAAGCCTTCAAATCTTAGGAAGGTTAGATATTCGTTCAAATCTTCAGGAAAGTTAGACATGCCTTCAAACCCTCATGCAGGTTAGACATGCGTTCAAATCTTTAGGAAGGTTAGACATGCGTTCAAATATTCAGGAAAATTAGACATGCGTTCAAATCTTCAGGACGGTTAGACATGCGTTCCAATCTTCAGGAAGGTTAGACATGCGTTCAAATTCTAAGATGGTTAGTCATGCGTTCAAATCTAATGGAAGGTTAGACATGCGTTCAAATCTTTTGGTAGGTTAGACATGCGTTCAAATCTTCAGGAAAGTTAGACATGCGTTCAAATATTCAGGAAAGTTATACATGTGTTCAAATCTTCAGGAAGTTTAGACATGCGTTCAATTCTTCAGCAAAGTTAGACATGCGTTTAAATCTTCTGGAAGGTTAGACATGCCTTTAAAACCTTAGGAAGTTTAGACATGCGTTCAAATCTTCAGGAAAGTTAGACATGCGTTCAAATCTTCAAAAAGTTTTGATATGCGTTCAAATATTCAGGAAGGTTAGACATGCGTTCAAATCTTTAGGAAGGTTAGACATGCGTTCAAATCTTCAGGAAATTTAGACATGCGTTCAAATCTTCATGAAGGTTAGACATGCGTTCAAATCTTTGGGAAGGTTAGCCATTCGTTCAAATCTTCAGGAAAGTTAGACATGCGTTCCAATCCTCAGGCAGGTTAGACATGCGTTCAAATCTTTAGGAAGGTTAGACATGCGTTCCAATATTCAGGAAGTTTAGACATGTGTTCAAACCTTAAGATGGTTAGTCATGCGTTAAAATCTTCAGGAAAGTTAGATATGCGTTCAAATCTTATGGAAGGTTAGACATGCGTTCAAATATTTAGGTAGGTTAGACATGCGTTCAAATCTTCAGGAAATTTAGACATGCGTTCAAATCTTCAAAAAGGTTAGACATGCGTTCAAATCTTCAGGAATGTTAGACAGGCGTTCAAATCTTTAGGAAGGTTAGTCATGCGTTCAAATCTTCAGGAAAGTTAGACATGCGTTTAAATCTTCAGGAAGGTTAGACATGCGTTCAAATCATTAGTAAGGTTAGACATGCGTTCAAATCTTCAGAAAGATTAGACATGCGTTCAAATTTTATGGAAGGTTAGATATGCGTTCATATCTTCAGGAAGGTTAGAAATGCGTTCAAGTCTTTAGGAAGTTTAGACATGCGTTCAAATCTTCAGGAAAATTAGACACTCGTTAAAATCTTCAGGAAGGTTAGACATACGTTAAAATATTCAGGAAGGTTAGAAATGCGTTCAAATCTTTAGGAAGGTTAGACATGCGTTCAAATCTTCAGGAAAGTTAGACATGCGTTAAAATCTTCAGGAAGATTAGACATGCTATCAAATCTTCAGGAAAGTTAGACATGCGTTCAAATCTTCAGGAAGGTTAGACATGCGTCCAAATCTTAAGAAGGTTAGACATGCGTTCCAAACTTCAGGAAAGTTAGACATGCATTCAAATCTTCAGGAAGTTTAGACATGCGTTCAAATCTTTAGTTAGGTTAGACATGCGTTCAAATATTCAGGAAAGTTAGACATGCGTTCAAATCTTCAGGAAGGTTAGACATGCGTTCAAATCTTTACGATAGTTAGACATGCGTTCAAATCTTCATTAATGATAGACATGCGTTTAAGTCTTCAGGAAAGTTAGACATGCGTTAAAATCTTCAGGAAGATTAGACATGCTATCAAATCTTCAGGAAAGGTAGACATGCGTTCAAATCTTCAGGAATGTTAGACATGCGTTCACATCTTTAGGAAGGTTAGACATGCGTTCAAATCTTCATGAAAGTTAGACATGCGTTCAAATCTTCAGGAATGTTAGACATACGTTCAAATCTTTAGGAAGGTTAGACATGCGTTCAAATCTTCAGGAAAGTTACACATGCGTTCAAATCTTCAGGAATGTTAGACAGGCGTTCAAATCTTCAGGAATGTTAGAAATGCGTTCAAATCATCAGGAAAGTCAGACATGCGTTCAAATCTTCAGGAAAGTTAGATATGCGTTCAAATCTTCAGGAAGGTTAGACATGCGTTCAAATCTTTAGTTAGGTTAGACATGCGTTCAAATCTTCAGGAAAGTTAGACATGCGTTCAAATCTTCAGGAAGGTTAGACATGCATTCAAATCTTTAGGAAAGTTAGACATGCGTTCAAATCTTCATGAATGTTAGACATGCTATCAAATCTTCAGGAAAGTTAGACATGCGTTCAAATCTTCAGGAAGGTTAGACATGCGTTCACATCTTTAGGAAGGTTAGACATGCGTTCAAATCTTCATGAAAGTTAGACATGCGTTCAAATCTTCAGGAATGTTAGACATACGTTCAAATCTTTAGGAAGGTTAGACATGCGTTCAAATCTTCAGGAAAGTTACACATGCGTTCAAATCTTCAGGAAGGTTAGACATGCGTTCAAATCTTTAGGAAGGTTAGACAGGCGTTCAAATCTTCAGGAAGGTTAGACATGCGTTCAAATCTTCAAGAAAGTTAGACATGCGTTCAAATCTTCAGGAAAGTTAGACATGCGTTCAAATCTTCAGGAAGGTTAGACATGCGTTCAAATCTTTAGTTAGGTTAGACATGCATTCAAATCTTCAGGAAAGCTAGACATGCGTTCAAATCTTCCGGAAGGTTAGACATGCGTTCAAATCTTTAGGAAAGTTAGACATGCGTTCAAACCTTCATGAATGTTAGACATGCGTTCAAATCTTCAGGAAAGTTAGACATGCGTTAAAATCTTCAGGAAGATTAGACATGCTATCAAATCTTCAGGAAAGTTAGACATGCGTTCAAATCTTCAGGAAGGTTAGACATGCGTTCACATGTTTAGGAAGGTTAGACATGCGTTCGAATCTTCATGAAAGTTAGACATACGTTCAAATCTTCAGGAAGGTTAGATATGCGTTCAAATCTTCAGGAAGTTTAGATATGCGTTCAAATCTTTAGGAAAGTCAGACATGCCTTCAAATCTTCAGGAAGTTTAGACATGCGTTCAAATCTTTAGGAAGGTTAGACATTCGTTCAAATCTTCAGGAAAGTTAGACATGCGTTCAAATCCTCAGGCAGGTTAGACATGCATTCAAATCTTTAGGAAGGTTAGACATGCGTTCAAATCTTTAGTTAGGTTAGACATGCTTTCAAATCTTCAGGAAAATTAGACATGTGTTCAAATCTTCAGGAAAGTTAGACATGCGTTCAAATCTTTAGGAAGGTTAGACATGCGTTCAAATCTTCAGGAAGGTTAGACATGCGTTGAAATCTTTAGGAAGGTTAGACATGCGTTCAAAACTTCAGGAAGGTTAAATATACATTCAAATCTTTAGGAAGGTTAGAGATGCGTTCAAATCTTCAGGAAAGTTAGACATGCGTTCAAATCTTCAGGAATGTTAGACATGCGTTTAAATCTTTAGGAAGGTTAGATATGCATTCAAACATTTTGTAAGGTTAGAGATGCGTTCAAATCTTCAGGAAGGTTAGACATGCGTTCATATCTTCAGGAAGGTTAGATATGCGTCCAAATCTTCAGGTAGGTTAGACATCGTTTAAATCTTTAGGAAGGTTAGACATGCGTTAAATCTTCAGGAAGGTTAGACATGCGTTCAAAACTTTAGTTAGGTTAGACATGCATTCAAATCTTCAGGAATGTTAGACATGCGTTCAAATCATTAGGAAGGTTAGACATGCGTTCCAATCTTCAGGTAGGTTAGACATGCGTTCAATTCTTTAGGAAGTTTAGACATGCGTTCAAATCTTCAGGAAGGTTAGACATGCGTTGAAATCTTCAGGTAGGTTAGACATGCGTTCAAATCTTCAGGAAGATTAGACATGCATTCAATTCTTTAGATACTTTAGAGATGTGTTCAAATCTTCAGGAATGTTAGACATGCGTTCAAATCTTTAGGTAGGTTAGACATGCGTTCAAATCTTCAGGAAAGTTAGACATGCATTCACATCTTTAGGAAGGTTAGACATGCGTTCAAATCTTTAGGAAAGTCAGACATGCGTTCAAATCTTCAGGAAGGTTAGACATGCGTTCAAATCTTAGGAAGGTTAGACATTCATTCAAATCTTCAGGAAAGTTAGACATGCGTTCAAATCCTCAGGCAGGTTAGACATGCGTTCAAATCTTTTGGAAGGTTAGACATGCGTTCAAATCTTTCGGAAGGTTAGACATGCGTTGAAATCTTTAGGAAGGTTAGACATGCGTTCAAATCTTCAGGATGGTTAAATATACATTCAAATCTTTAGGAAGGTTAGAGATGCGTTCAAATCTTCAGGAAAGTTAGACATGCGTTCAAATCTTCAGGAAGTTTAGACATGCGTTCAATTCTTCAGAAAAGTTAGACATGCGTTTAAATCTTCTGGAAGGTTAGACATGCGTTTAAAACTTTAGGAAGTTTAGACATGCGTTCAAATCTTCAGAAAAGTTAGACATGCGTTCAAATCTTCAAAAAGGTTTGACATGCGTTCAAATCTTCAGGAAGGTTAGACATGCGTTCAAATCTTAGGAAGGTGAGACATTCGTTCAAATCTTCAGGAAAGTTAGACATGCGTTCAAATCCTCAGGCAGGTTAGACATGCGTTCAAATCTTTAGGATGGTTAGACATGCGTTCAAAAATCTTCAGGAAAGTTAGACATGCGTTCAAATCTTCAGGACGGTTAGACATGCGTTCCAATCTTCAGGAAGATTAGACATGCGTTCAAATTCTAAGATGGTTAGTCATGCGTTCAAATATTCAGGAAAGTTAGACATGCGTTCAAATCTAATGGATGGTTAGACATGCATTCAAATCTTTAGGAAGGTTAGACATACGTTAAAATCTTCAGGAAAGTTAGACATCCATTCAAATCTTCAGGAAGTTTAGACATGCGTTCAAATCTTCAGGAAGGTTAGACATGCATTCAAATCTTTAGGAAGGTTAGAGATGCGTTCAAATCTACAGGAAAGTTAGACATGCGTTCAAATCTTCAGGAAAGTTAGACATGCGTTCAAATCTTCAGGAAGGTTAGACATGCGTTCAAATCTTCAGGAAGTTTAGACATGCATTCAAATCTTTTGGAAGGTTAGAAATGCGTTTAAATCTCCAGGAAAATTAGACATGCGTTTAAATCTTCAGGAATTTTAGACATGCGTTGAAATCTCCAGGAAGGTTAGACACGCATTCAAATCTTCAGGAAGGATAGACATGCGTTGAAATCTTTAGGAAGGTTTGACATGCGTTCAAATCTTCAGGAAATTTAGACATGCATTCAAATCTTCAGGAAGGTTAGACATGCGTTCAAATCTTTAGGAAGGTTTGACTTGCATTCAAATCTTTAGGAAGGTTAAAGATTCGTTCAAAACTTCAGGAAAGTTAGACATGCGTTCAAATCTTCAGGAATGTTAGATATGCGTTCAAATCTTTAGGAAGGTTAGACATGCGTCCAAATCTTCAGGAAGGTTAGACATGCGTTCAAATCTTCAGGAATGTTAGACATGCGGTCAAATCTTTAGCAAGGTTAGACATTCGTTCAAATCTTCAGGAAAGTTAGACACGCGTTCAAATCTTCAGGACGGTTAGACATGCATTCCACTCTTCAGGAAGGTTAGACATGCGTTCAAATCTTTAGGAAGGTTAGACATACGTTCAAATGTTCAGGAAAGTTAGACATGCGTTCAAATCTTATGGTAGGTTAGACATGCGTTCAATTCTTTAGGAAGGTTAGACATGCGTTCAAATCTTCAGGAAGGTTAGACATGCGTTCAAATCTTTAGGAAGGTTAGACATGCGTTCAAATATTCCGGGAAGTTAGACATCCATTCAAATCTTCAGGAAGGTTAGACATCCGTTCAAATCTTCAGGAAGTTTAGACATGCATTCAAATCTTCAGGAAAGTTAGACATGCCTTCCAATCTACATGAAGGTTAGACATGCGTTCAAATCTTTATGAAGGTTAGACATGCGTTCAAATCTTTAGGAAGTTTAGACATGCTTTCACATCTTCAGGAAGGTTAGACATGCGTTCAAATCTTTAGGAAGGTTAGACATGCTTTCAAATCTTCAGGAAGGTTATACATGCGTTCAAATCTTCAGGAATGTTAGACATGCGTTTAAATCTTCAGGAAGGTTAGACATGCGTTCAAACCTTTAGGAATGTTAGAAATGCGTTCCAATCTTCAGGAAGGTTTGACATGCGTTCCAATCTTCAGGAAGGTTAGACATGCGTTCAAATCTTTAGTAAGGTTAGACATGCGTTCAAATCTTCAGGAAAGTTAGACATGCGTTCAAATCATCAGGAATGTTAGATATGCGTTCAAATATTTAGGAAGTTTTGACATGCGTTCAAATCTTCAGGAAGTTTAGACATGCATTCAAATCTATAGGAAGGTTAGAGATGCGTTTAAATCCCCAGGAAAGTTAGACATGCATTCAAATTTTCAGGAAGTTTAGACATGCGTTCAAATCTTTAGGAAGGTTTGACTTGCATTCAAATCTTTAAGAAGGTTAAAGATGCGTTCGAAACTTCAGGAAAGTTAGACATGCGTTTAAATCTTCAGGAATGTTAGACATGCGTTCAAATCTTTAGGAAGGGTAGACATGCGTTCAAATCTTCAGGAAGGTTAGACATGCGTTCAAATCTTCAGGAAGGTTAGACATGCGTTCAAATCTTCAGGAACGTTAGACATGCGTTCTAATGTTCAGGAATGTTAGACATGCGTTCCAATCTTTAAGAAGGTTAGATATGCGTTCAAATGTTTAGGAAGGTTAAACATGCGTTCAAATCTTCAGGAAGGTTAGACATCCGTTCAAATATTCAGGAAGGTTAGATATGCGTTCAAATCTTTAGGACGGTTAGACAAGAGTTCAAATCTTTAGGAAGGTTTGACTAGCATTCAAGTCTGTAAGAAGGTTAAAGATGTGTTCAAAACTTCAGGAAAGTTAGACATGCGTTCAAATCTTCAGGAATGTTTGACATGCGTTCAAATCTTTAGGAAGGTTAGACCTGCGTCCAAATCTTCAGGAAAGTTAGACATGCGTTCAAATCTTCAGGAAGGTTAGACATGCGTTCAAATCTTAAGGAAGGTTAGACATGCGTTGAAATCCTCAGGAAAGTTAGACATGCGTTCAAATCTTCAGGAAGGTTAGACATGCGTTCAAATCTTTAGGAATGTTAAACATGCGTTCAAATCTTCAGGAAAGTGAGATATGCGTTCTAATATTCAGGAAGGTTAGACATGCGTTCCAATCTTTAAGAAGGTTAGATATGCGTTCAAATCTTCAGGATGGTTAGACATGCGTTCAAATCTTCAGGAAGGTTAGAGATGCGTTCAAATCTTCAGGAAGGTTAGATATGCGTTCAAATCTTTAGGACGGTTAGACATGCGATCAAATCTTCAGGAAAGTTAGACATGCGTTCAAATCATTAGGAAGGTTAGACATGCGTTCAAATCTTCAGGAAAGTTAGGCATGCATTCAAATATTCAGGAAGGTTAGACATGCGTTCAAATCTTTAGGAAGGTTAGACATGCGTTCAAATAATCAGGAAAGTTAGACATGCGTTCAAATCTTCAGGAAGTTTAGATATGCGTTCAAATCTTCAGGAAGGTTAGACATGCGTTGAAATCTTTAGCAAGGTTAGACATGCGTTGAAATCTTTAGTAACGTTAGACATGCGTTCAAATCTTCAGCAAAGTTAGACATGCGTTCAAATCTTCAGGAATGTTAGACATGCGTTCAAATCTTTACGAAGGTTAGACATGCGTTCAAATCTTCAGGAATGTTGGACATGCGTTCTAATCTTAAGGAAGGTTAGACATGCGTTCAAATCTTTAGGAAGGTTAGACATGCGTTCAAATCTTCAGGAAGGTTAGACATGCGTTCAAATCTTTTGGAAGGTTAGACACGCGTTCAAATCTTCATGAAAGTTAGACATGCATTCAAAACTTCAGGAAGGTTAGACATGCGTTCAAATCTTCAGGAAGGTTAGACATGCATTAAAATCTTTAGGAAGGTTAGAGATGTGTTCAAACCTTCAGGAAAGTTAGACATGCGTTCAAATCTTCAGGAAGGTTAGACATGCGTTCAAATCATCAGGAAGGTTAGACATGCGTTCAAATCTTTAGGAAGTTTAGACTTGCGTTCAAATCTTCAGGAAAGTTAGACATGCGTTCTAATGTTCAGGAAGGTTAGACATGCGTTCCAATCTTTAGGAAGGTTAGATATGCGTGTCAAATCTTCAGGATGGTTAGACATGCGTTCAAATCTTCAGGAAGGTTAGATATGAGTTCAAATCTTTAGAAAGGTTAGATATGCGTTCAAATCTTCAGGAAAGTTAGACATGCGTTCAAATCTTCAGGAAGGTTAGACATATCCTCAAATCTTCAGGAAAGTTAGACATGCGTTCAAATCTTCAGGAAGGTTAGACATGCGTTCAAATCTTCAGGAAGGTTAGACATCCGTCCAAATCTTTAGGAAGGTTAGACATGCGTTCAATTCTTCAGGAAAGTTAGACATGCGTTCAAATCTTCAGGAAGGTTAGACATGCGTTCAAATCTTCAGGAAGGTTAGACATGCATTCAAATCTTTAGGAAGGTTAGAGATGCGTTCAAATCTTCATGAAAGTTAGACATGCGTTCAAAACTTAAGGAAAGTTAGACATGCGTTCAAATCTTCAAGAAGTTTAGACATGCGTTTAAATCTTCAGGAAGGTTAGACATGCGTTCAAATCTTCAGGAAGTTTAGACATATGTTCAAATCTTCAGGAAGGTTAGACATGCGTTCAAATCTTCAGTAAAGTTAGACATGTGTTCAAATCTTCAGGAAGGTTAGACATGCGTTCAAATCTTCAGGAATGTTAGACATGCGTTCAAATCTTTAGCAAGGTTAGACATGCGTTCAAATCTTTAGGAAGGGTAGACATGCGTTCAATTCTTCAGCAAAGTTAGACATGCGTTCAAATCTTCAGGAATGTTAGACATGCGTTCAAATCTTTACGAAGGTTAGTCATGCGTTCAAATCTTCAGGAAAGTTGGACATGCGTTCAAATCTTAGGAAGGTTAGACATTAGTTCAAATCTTTAGGAAGGTTAGACATGCGTTCAAATCTTCAGGTAGGTTAGACATGCGTTCAAATCTTTTGGAAGGTTAGACACGCGTTCAAATCTTCAGGAAAGTTAGACATGCATTCAAATCTTCAGCAAGGTTAGACATGCGTTCAAATCTTCAGGAAGGTTAGACATGCATTCAAACATTTAGGAAGGTTAGAGATGCGTTCAAATCTTCAGGAAAGTTAGACATGCGTTCAAATTTCCAGGAATGTTAGACATGCGTTCAAATCTTTAGGAAGGTTAGACATGCGTTCAGAACTTCAGGAAAGTTAGACATGCGTTTAAATCTTCAGGTAGGTTAGACATGCGTTCAAATCTTCAGGAAGGTTAGACATGCGTTCAAATCTTCAGGAAGGTTAGACATGCCTTCAAATCTTCAGGAAGTTTAGACATGCGTTCAATTCTTCAGCAAAGTTAGACATGCGTTTAAATCTTCTGGAAGGTTAGACATGCGTTTAAAACTTTAGGAAGTTTAGACATGCGTTCAAATCTTCAGAAAAGTTAGACATGCGTTCAAATCTTCAAAAAGGTTTGACATGCGTTCAGAACTTCAGGAAAGTTAGACATGCGTTCAAATCTTCAGGTAGGTTAGACATGCGTTCAAATCTTCAGGAAGGTTAGACATGCGTTCAAATCTTCAGGAAGGTTAGACATGCCTTCAAATCTTCAGGAAGTTTAGACATGCGTTCAATTCTTCAGCAAAGTTAGACATGCGTTTAAATCTTCTGGAAGGTTAGACATGCGTTTAAAACTTTAGGAAGTTTAGACATGCGTTCAAATCTTCAGAAAAGTTAGACATGCGTTCAAATCTTCAAAAAGGTTTGACATGCGTTCAAATCCTCAGGCAGGTTAGACATGCGTTCAAATCTTTAGGAAGGTTAGACATGCATTCAAAAATCTTCAGGAAAGTTAGACATGCGTTCAAATCTTCAGGACGGTTAGACATGCGTTCCAATCTTCAGGAAGATTAGACATGCGTTCAAATTCTAAGATGGTTAGTCATGCGTTCAAATCTTCAGGAAAGTAAGACATGCGTTCAAATCTAATGGAAGGTTAGACATGCATTCAAATCTTTAGGAAGGTTAGACATGCGTTCAAATCTTTAGGAAGGTTAGACATGCGTTCAAATCTACAGGAAAGTTAGACATGCGTGCAAATCATCAAAAAGATTTGACATGCGTTCAAATCTTCAGGAAGGTTAGACATGCGTTCAAATCTTTAGGAAGGTTAGACATGCTTTCAAATCTTTAGGAAGGTTAGACATGCGTTCAAATCTTCAGGAAAGTTAGACATGCGTTAAAATCTTCAGGAAGATTAGACATGCCATCAACTCTTCTGGAAAGTTAGACAAACGTTCAAATCTTCAGGAAGGTTAGACATGCATTCAAAACTTCAGGAAGGTTAGACATGCCATCAAATCTTCAGGAAAGTTAGACAAACGTTCAAATCTTCAGGAAGGTTAGACATGCGTTCAAATCTAATGGAATGTTAGACATGCGTTTAAAACTTTAGGAATTTTAGACATGCGTTCAAATCTTCAGGAAAGTTAGACATGCGTTCAAATATTTAGGTAGGTTAGACATGCGTTCAAATCTTCAGGAAATTTAGACATGCGTTCAAATCTTCAAAAAGGTTAGACATGCGTTCAAATCTTCAGGAATGTTAGACATGCGTTCAAATATTTAGGAAGGTTAGTCATGCGTTCAAATCTTCAGGAAAGTTAGACATGCGTTTAAATCTTCATGAAGGTTAGACATGCGTTCAAGTCTTTAGCAAGTTTAGACATGCGTTCAAATCTTCAGGAAAATTAGACACGCGTTAAAATCTTCAGGAACGTTAGATATGCGTTCAAATATTCAGGAAGGTTAGAAATGCGTTCAAATCTTTAGGAAGTTTAGACATGCGTTCAAATCTTCAGGAAAGTTAGACATGTGTTCAAATCTTCAGGAAGTTTAGACATGCGTTCAATTCTTCAGCAAAGTTAGACATGCGTTTAAATCTTCTGGAAGGTTAGACATGCGTTTAAAACTTTAGGAAGTTTAGACATGCGTACAAATCTTCAGGAAAGTTAGACATGCGTTCAAATCTTCAAAAAGTTTTGACATGCGTTCAAATCTTCAGGAAGGTTAGACATGCGTTCAAATCTTTAGGAAGGTTAGACATGCGTTCAAATCTTCAGGAAATTTAGATATGCGTTCAAATCATCAGGAAGGTTAGACATGCGTTCAAATCTTTAGGAAGGTTAGACATGCGTTCAAATCTTCAGGAAAGTCATACATGCGTTCAAATCTTCAGGAAGGTTAGACATACGTTCAAATCTTTGGGAAGGTTAGACATTCGTTCAAATCTTCAGGAAAGTTAGACATGCGTTCAAATTTTTAGGCAGGTTAGACATGCGTTCAAATCTTTAGGAATGTTAGACATGCATTCCAATCTTCAGGAAGGTTAGACATGTGTTCAAACCTTAAGATGGTTAGTCATGCGTTCAAATCTTCAGGAAAGTTAGACATGCGTTCAAATCTTATGGAAGGTTAGACATGCGTTCAAATATTTAGGTAGGTTAGACATGCGTTCAAATCTTCAGGAAATTTAGACATGCGTTCAAATCTTCAAAAAGGTTAGACATGCGTTCAAATCTTCAGGAATGTTAGACATGCGTTCAAATCTTTAGGAAGGTTAGTCATGCGTTCAAATCTACAGGAAAGTTAGACATGCGTTTAAATCTTCATGAATGTTAGACATGCGTTCAAATCTTTAGGAAGGTTAGACATGCGTTCAAATCTTCAGAAAGATTAGACATGCATTCAAATTTTATGGAAGGTTAGACATGCGTTCATATCTTCAGGAAGGTTAGACATGCGTTCAAATCTTCAGGAAAGTTAGACATGCGTTCAAATCTTCAGGAATGTTAGACATGCGTTCAAATCTTCAGGAAGGTTAGACATGCGTTCAAATCTTCAGAAAGGTTAGACATGCGTTCAAACCTTCAGGAAGTTTAGACATGCATTCAATTCTTTAGAAACTTTAGAGATGCGTTCAAATCTTCAGGAAAGTTAGACATGCGTTTAAATCTTCAGGAATGTTAGACATGCGTTCAAATGTTTAGGAAGGTTAGACATGCGTTCAAATCTTCAGGAAGGTTAGACATGCGTTCAAATCTTCAGGAAGGTTAGACATACGTTTAAATTTTTAGGAAGGTTAGACATGGGTTCAAAACATCAGGAAGGTTAGACATGCCTTCAAATCTTTAGGAAGGTTAGACATGCGTTCAAATCTTTACGAAAGTCAGACATGCGTTCAAATCTTCAAAAAGGTTAGACATGCCTTCAAATCTTAGGAAGGTTAGACATTCGTTCAAATCTTCAGGAAAGTTAGACATGCGTTCAAACCCTCAGGCAGGTTAGACATGCGTTCAAATCTTTAGGAAAGTTAGACATGCGTTCCAATCTTCAGGAAGGTTAGACATGCGTTCAAATTCTAAGATGGTTAGTAATGCGTTCAAAACTTCAGGAAAGTTAGACATGCGTTCAAATCTAATTGAAGGTTAGACATGCGTTCATATCTTTAGGTAGGTTAAACATGCGTTCAAATCTTCAGGAAAGTTAGACATGCGTTCAAATATTCAGGAAAGTTAGACATGTGTTCAAATCTTCAGGAAGTTTAGACATGCGTTCAATTCTTCAGCAAAGTTAGACATGCGTTTAAATCTTCTGGAAGGTTAGACATGCGTTTAAAACTTTAGGAAGTTTAGACATGCGTACAAATCTTCAGGAAAGTTAGACATGCGTTCAAATCTTCAAAAAGTTTTGACATGCGTTCAAATCTTCAGGAAGGTTAGACATGCGTTCAAATCTTTAGGAAGGTTAGACATGCGTTCAAATCTTCAGGAAATTTAGACATGCGTTCAAATCATCAGGAAGGTTAGACATGCGTTCAAATCTTTAGGAAGGTTAGACATGCGTTCAAATCTTCAGGAAAGTCATACATGCGTTCAAATCTTCAGGAAGGTTAGACATACGTTCAAATCTTTGGGAAGGTTAGACATTCGTTCAAATCTTCAGGAAAGTTAGACATGCGTTCAAATTTTTAGGCAGGTTAGACATGCGTTCAAATCTTTAGGAATGTTAGACATGCATTCCAATCTTCAGGAAGGTTAGACATGTGTTCAAACCTTAAGATGGTTAGTCATGCGTTCAAATCTTCAGGAAAGTTAGACATGCGTTCAAATCTTATGGAAGGTTAGACATGCGTTCAAATATTTAGGTAGGTTAGACATGCGTTCAAATCTTCAGGAAATTTAGACATGCGTTCAAATCTTCAAAAAGGTTAGACATGCGTTCAAATCTTCAGGAATGTTAGACATGCGTTCAAATCTTTAGGAAGGTTAGTCATGCGTTCAAATCTACAGGAAAGTTAGACATGCGTTTAAATCTTCATGAATGTTAGACATGCGTTCAAATCTTTAGGAAGGTTAGACATGCGTTCAAATCTTCAGAAAGATTAGACATGCATTCAAATTTTATGGAAGGTTAGACATGCGTTCATATCTTCAGTAAGGTTAGACATGCGTTCAAATCTTCAGGAAAGTTAGACATGCGTTCAAATCTTCAGGAATGTTAGACATGCGTTCAAATCTTCAGGAAGGTTAGACATGCGTTCAAATCTTTAGGAAAGTTAGACATGAGTTCAAATCTTCATGAATGTTAGACATGCGTTCAAACCTTCAGGAAAGTTAGACATGCGTTACATTCTTCAGGAAGGTTAGACATACGTTCAAATCATCAGGAAGGTTATACATGCGTCCAAATTTTAAGAAGGTTAGACATGCGTTGCAACCTTCAGGAAAGTTAGACATGCGTTGAAATCTTCAGGAAGGTTACACATGCGTTCAAATCTTTAGTTAGGTTAGACATGCGTTCAAATCTTCAGGAAAGTTAGACATGCGTTCAAATCTTCAGGAAGGTTAGACATGCGTTCAAATCTTTAGGAAAGTTAGACATGAGTTCAAATCTTCATGAATGTTAGACATGCGTTCAAATCTTCAGGAAAGTTAGACATGCGTTACATTCTTCAGGAAGATTAGACATGCTATTAAATCTTCAGGAAAGTTAGACATGCGTTCAAATCTTCAGGAAGGTTAGACATGCGTTCACATCTTTAGGAAGGTTAGACATGCGTTCAAATCATCATAAAAGTTAGACATGCGTTCAAATCTTCAGGAATGTTAGACATACGTTCAAATCTTTAGGAAGGTTAGACATGCGTTCAAATCTTCAGGAAAGTTAGACATGCGTTCAAATCTTCAGGAAGGTTAGACATGCGTTCAAATCTTTAGGAAGGTTAGACAGGCGTTCAAATCTTCAGGAAGGTTAGACATGCGTTCAAATCTTCAGGAAAGTTAGACATGCGTTCAAATCTTCAGGAATGTTAGACATGCGTTCAAATCTTCAGGAAAGTTAGACATGCATTCAAATCTTCAGGAAAGCTAGACATGCGTTCAAATCTTCAGGAAGGTTAGACATGCGTTCAAATCTTTAGGAAAGTCAGACATGCGTTCAAATCTTCAGGAAGGTTAGACATTCGTTCAAATCTTCAGGAAAGTTAGACAAACGTTCAAATCCTCAGGCAGGTTAGACATGCGTTCAAATCTTTAGGAAGGTTAGACATGCGTTCAAATCTTTAGTTAGATTAGACATGCTTTCAAATCTTCAGGAAATTAGACATGTGTTCAAATCTTCAGGAAGGTTAGACATGCGTTCAAATCTTTAGGAAGGTTAGACATGCGTTCAAATCTTCAGGAAGGTTAAATATGCATTCAAATCTTTAGGAAGGTTAGAGATGCGTTCAAATCTTCTGGAAGGTTAGACATGCGTTCAAATTTTCAGGAAGGTTAGACATGCGTCCAAATCTTCAGGTAGGTTAGACATCGTTTAAAACTTTAGGAAGGTTAGACATGCGTACAAATCTTCAGGAAGGTTAGACATGCGTTCAACTCTTTAGTTAGGTTAGACATGCGTTCAAATCTTCAGCAAATTTAGACATGCGTTCAAATCTTCAGGAATTTTAGACATGCGTTCAAATCATTAGGAAGGTTAGACATGCGTTCAAATCTTCAGGTAGGTTAGAGATGCGTTCAATTCTTTAGGAAGTTTAGACATGCGTTCAAATCTTCAGGAAGTTAGACATGCGTTCAAATCTTCAGAAAGGTTAGACATGCGTTCAAACCTTCAGGAAGTTTAGACATGCATTCAATTCTTTACAAATTTTAGAGATGCGTTCAAGTCTTCAGGAAAGTTAGACATGCGTTTAAATCTTCAGGAATGTTAGACATGCGTTCAAATGTTTAGGAAGGTTAGACATGCGTTCAAATCTTCAGGAAGGTTAGACATACCTTCAAATTTTTAGGCATGTTAGACATGGGTTCAAAACTTCTGGAAAATTAGACATGCGTTCAAATCTTTAGGAAGGTTAGACATGCGTTCAAATCTTTACGAAAGTCAGACATGCGTTCAAATGTTTAGGAAAGTTAGACATGCGTTCAAATCTTCAGGAAGGTTAGACATACGTTCAAATCTTCAGGAAGGTTAGACATGCGTCCAAATCTTAAGAAGGTTAGACATGCGTTGCAAACTTCAGGAAAGTTAGACATGCGTTGAAATCTTCAGGAAGGTTACACATGCGTTCAAATCTTTATTTAGGTTAGACATGCGTTCAAATCTTCAGGAAAGTTAGACATGCGTTCAAATCTTCAGGAAGGTTAGACATGCGTACAAATCTTTAGGAAAGTTAGACATGAGTTCAAATCTTCATGAATGTTAGACAGGCGTTCAAATCTTCAGGAAAGTTAGACATACGTTCAAATCTTTAGGAAGGTTAGACATGCGTTCAAATCTTCAGGAAAGTTAGACATGCGTTCAAAACTTCAGGAAGTTTAGACATGCGATCAAATCTTCAGAAAAGTTAGACATGCGTTCAAATCTTCAGGAAGGTTAGACATGCGTTCAAATCTTCAGGAAGGTCAGACATGCGTTCAAATCTTTAGTTAGGTTAGTAATGCGTTCAAATCTTCAGGAAACTTAGACATGCGTTCAAATCTTCAGGACGGTTAGACATGCGTTCCAATCTTCAGGAAGGTTAGACATGCGTTCAAATCTTACGATGGTTAGTCATGCGTTCAAATCTTCAGGAATGTTAGACATGCTTTCAAATCTAATGTAAGGTTAGACATGCGTTCAAATCTTTAGGTAGGTTAGACATGCGTTCAAATCTTCAGGAAAGTTAGACATGCGTTCAAATATTCAGGAAAGTTAGACATGTGTTCAAATCTTCAGGAAGGTTAGACATGCGTTCAATTCTTTAGGAAGGTTAGACAGGCGTTCAAATCTTCAGGAAGGTTAGACATGCGTTCAAATCTTCAGGAAAGTTAGACATGCGTTCAAATCTTCCGGAAGGTTAGACATGCGTTCAAATCTTCAGGAAAGTTATACATTCATTCAAATCTTCAGGAAGGCTAGACATGCGTTCAAATCTTCAGGAAGGTTAGACATGCGTTCAAATCTTTAGGAAACTTAGACATGCGTTCAAATCTTCATGAAGGTTTGACATGCGTTCAAATCTTTAGGAAGGTTAGACATGTCTTCAAATCTTCAGGAAAGGTAGACACGCGTTCAAATCTTCAGGTAGGTTAGTCATGCGTTCAATTCTTTAGGAAGTTTAGACATGCGTTCAAATCTTCAGGAAGGTTAGACATGCGTTCAAATCTTCAGGAAGGTTAGACATGCGTTCAAAGCTTCAGGAAATTTAGACATGCATTCAATTCTTTAGGAAGGTTAGACATGCGTTCAAATCTTCAGGAAGGTTAGACATGCGTTCAAATCTTCAGGAAGGTTAGACATGCGTTCAAATCTTTAGGAAGGTTAGACAGGCGTTCAAATCTTCAGGAAGTTTAGACATGCGTTCAAATCTTCAGGAAAGTTAGATATGCGTTCAAATCTTCAGGAAGGTTAGACATGCGTTCAAATCTTCAGGAAAGTTAGACATGCATTCAAATCTTCAGGAAGGCTAGACATGCGTTCAAATCTTCAGGAAAGGTAGACATGCGTTCAAATATTCAGGTAGGTTAGTCATGCGTTCAAATCTTCAGGAAAGGTAGACATGCGTTCAAATACTCAGGTAGGTTAGTCATGCGTTCAATTCTTTAGGAAGTTTAGACATGCGTTCAAATCTTCAGGAAGGTTAGACATGCGTTCAAATCTTTAGGAAGGTTAGACATGCCTTCAAATCTTCAGGAAAGTTAGACATGCGTTCAAATCCTCAGGCAGGTTAGACATGCGTTCAAATCTTTAGGAAGGTTAGACATGCGTTCAAATCTTCAAAAAAGGTAGACATGCGTTCAAATCTTCAGGTAGGTTAGTCATGCGTTCAATTCTTTAGGAAGTTTAGACATGCGTTCAAATCTTCAGGAAATTTAGACATGCATTCAATTCTTTAGGAAGGTTAGACATGCGTTCAAATCTTCAGGAAGGTTAGACATGCGTTCAAATCTTCAGGAAAGTTAGACATGCGTTCAAAACTTCAGGAAGTTTAGATATGCGATCAAATCTTCAGAAAAGTTAGACATGCGTTCAAATCTTCAGGAAGGTTAGGCATGCTTTCAAATCTTCAGGAAGGTCAGACATGCGTTCAAATCTTTAGTTAGGTTAGACATGCGTTCAAATCTTCAGGAAAGTTAGACATGCGTTCAAATCTTCAGGACGGTTAGACATGCGTTCAAATCTTCAGGAAGGTTACACATGCGTGCAAATCTTACGATGGTTAGTCATGCGTTCAAATCTTCAGGAAAGTTAGACATGCGTTCAAATCTAATGGAAGGTTAGACATGCGTTCAAATCTTTAGGTAGGTTAGACATGCGTTCAAATCTTCAGGAAAGTTAGACATGCGTTCAAATATTCAGGAAATTTAGACATGTGTTCAAATCTTCAGGAAGGTTAGACATGCGTTCAATTCTTCTGCAAAGTTAGACATGCGTTCAAATCTTCTTGAATGTTAGACATGCGTTTAATTCTTTAGGAAGGTTAGACATGCGTTCAAATATTTACGAAGGTTAGACATGCCTTCAAATCTTCAGGAAAGTTAGACATGCATTCAAATCCTCAGGCAGGTTAGACATGTTTTCAAATCTTTAGGAAGGTTAGACATGCGTTCAAATCTTCAGGAAAGGTAGACATGCGTTCAAATCTTCAGGTAGGTTAGTCATGCGTTCAATTCTTTAGGAAGTTTAGACATGCGTTCAAATCTTCAGGAAGGTTAGACATGCGTTCAAATCTTCAGGAAGGTTAGACATGCGTTCAAATCTTCAGGAAATTTAGACAGGCATTCAATTCTTTAGGAAGGTTAGACATGCGTTCATATCTTCAGGAAGGTTAGACATGCGTTCAAATCTTCAGGAAAGTTAGACATGCGTTCAAAACTTCAGGAAGTTTAGACATGCGATCAAATCTTCAGAAAAGTTAGACATGCGTTCAAATCTTCAGGAAGGTTAAACATGCGTTCAAATCTTCAGGAAGGTCAGACATGCGTTCAAAACTTTAGTTAGGTTAGACATGCGTTCAAATCTTCAGCAAAGTTAGACATGCGTTCAAATATTTAGGAAGGTTAGACATGCGTTCAAATCTTCAGGAAGGTTAGACATGCGTTCAAATCTTTAGTTAGGTTAGACATGCGTTCAAATCTTCAGCAAAGTTAGACATGCGTTCAAATCTTCAGGAATGTTAGACATGCGTTCAAATCATTAGGAAGGTTAGACATGCGTTCAAACCTTCAGGTAGGTTAGACATGCGTTCAATTCTTTAGGAAGTTTAGACATGCGTTCAAATCTTCAGGAAGGTTAGATATGCGTTCAAATCTTCAGGAAGGTTAGACATGCGTCCAAATCTTCAGGAAGTTTAGACATGCATTCAATTCTTTAGAAAGTTTAGAGATGCGTTCAAATCTTCAGTAAAGTTAGACATGCGTTTAAATCTTCAGGAATGTTAGACATGCGTTCAAATCTTTAGGTAGGTTAGACATGCGTTCAAATCTTCAGGAAGGTTAGACATGCGTTCAAATCTTTAGGAAGGTTAGACATGCGTTCAAATCTTTAGGAAAGTCAGACATGCGTTCAAATCTTCAGGAAGGTTAGACATGCGTTCAAATCTTAGGAAGGTTAGACATTCGTTCAAATCTTCAGGAAATTTAGATATGCGTTCAAATTGTCAGGCAGGTTAGACATGCGTTCAAATCTTAAGATGGTTAGTCATGCGTTCAAATCTTGAGGAAAGTTAGACATGCGTTCAAAACTTCAGGAAGGTTAGACATGCGTTCAAATCTTTAGGAATGTTAGACAAGCGTTCAAATCTTTGGGAAGGTTAGACATGCGTTCAAATCTTCAGGAAAGTTAGACATACGTTCAAATCTTCAGGAAGATTAGACATGCTATCTAATCTTCAGGAAAGTTAGACATGCGTTCAAATCTTCAGGAAGGTTAGACATGCGTTCAAGTCTTCAGGAAGGTTAGACATGCGTCCAAATCTTTAGGAAGGTTAGACATGCGTTCAAATCTTCAGGAAGGTTAGACATGCGTTCAAATCTTTAGGAAGGTTAGACACGCGTTTAAATCTTTAGGAAGGTTAGACATGCGTTCAAATCTTTAGGAAGGTTAGACATGCGTTCAAATCTTCAGGAATGGTAGACATGCGTTCAAATCTTCAGGAATGTTAGACATGCGTTCAAATCTTCAGGAAGGTTAGACATGCGTTCAAATCTTTATTAAGGTTAGACATGCGTTCAAATCTTCAGGAAAGTTAGACATGCGTTCAAATCTTCACTAAGGTTAGACATGCGTTCAAATCTTCAGGAAGGTTAGACATGCGTTCAAATCTTTACGAAGGTTAGACATGCCTTCAAATCTTCAGGAAAGTTAGACATGCATTCAAATCCTCAGGCAGGTTAGACATGTTTTCAAATCTTTAGGAAGGTTAGACATGCGTTCAAATCTTCAGGAAAGGTAGACATGCGTTCAAATCTTCAGGTAGGTTAGTCATGCGTTCAATTCTTTAGGAAGTTTAGACATGCGTTCAAATCTTCAGGAAGGTTAGACATGCGTTCAAATCTTCAGGAAGGTTAGACATGCGTTCAAATCTTCAGGAAGGTTAGACATGCGTTCAAATCTTTAGGAAGGTTAGACAGGCGTTCAAACCTTCAGGAAGGTCAGACATGCGTTCAAATCTTCACGAAATTTAGACATGCGTTCAAATCTTCAGGAAGGTTAGACATGCGTTCAAATCTTCAGGAAAGTTAGACATGCATTCAAATCTTCAGGAAGGCTAGACATGCGTTCAAATCTTCAGGAAGGTTAGACATGCGTTCAAATCTTTAGGAAACTTAGACATGCGTTCAAATCTTAAGGAAGTTTAGACATGCGTTCAAATCTTTAGGAAGGTTAGACATGCTTTCAAATCATCAGGAAAGTTAGACATGCGTTCAAATCCTCAGGCAGGTTAGACATGCGTTCAAAACTTTAGAAAGGTTAGACATGCGTTCAATTCTTCAGGAAAGGTAGACATGCGTTCAAATTTTCAGGAAGGTTAGACATGCGTTCCAATCTTCAGGAAGGTTAGACATGCGTTCAAATCTTACGATGGTTACTCATGCGTTCAAATCTTCAGGAAAGTTAGACATGCGTTCAAATGTTCAAGAAGGTTAGACATGCGTTCAAATCTTTAGGAATGTTAGACAAGCGTTCAAATCTTTAGGAAGGTTAGACATGCGTTCAAATCTTCAGGAAAGTTAGACATACGTTCAAATCTTCAGGAAGATTAGATATGCTATCTAATCTTCAGGAAAGTTAGACATGCGTTCAAATCATCAGGAAGGTTAGACATGCGTTCAAGTCTTCAGGAAGGTTAGACATGCGTCCAAATCTTTAGGACGGTTAGACATGCGTTCAAATCTTCAGGAAGGTTAGACATGCGTTCAAGTCTTCAGGAAGGTTAGACATGCGTCCAAATCTTTAGGAACGTTAGACATGCGTTCAAATCTTCAGGAAGGTTAGACATGCGTTCAAATCTTTAGGAAGGTTAGACACGCGTTTAAATCTTTAGGAAGGTTAGACATGCGTTTAAATCTTTAGGAAGGTTAGACATGCGTTCAAATCTTCAGGAAGGTTAGACATGCGTTCAAATCTTTAGGTAGGTTAGACATGCGTTCAAATCTTAGGAAGGTTAGACATTCGTTCAAATCTTCAGGAAAGTTAGACATGCGTTCAAATCGTCATGCAGGTTAGACATGCGTTCAAATCTTTCGGAATGTTAGACATGCGTTGAAATCTTCAGGAAAGGTAGACATGCGTTCAAATTTTCAGGAAGGTTAGACATGCGTTCCAATCTTCAGGAAGGTTAGACATGCGTTCAAATCTTACGATGGTTAGTCATGCGTTCAAATCATCAGGAAAGTTAGACATGCGTTCAAGTCTTCAGGAAGGTTAGACATGCGTCCAAATCTTTAGGAAGGTTAGACATGCGTTCAAATCTTCAGGAAGGTTAGACATGCGTTCAAATCTTTAGGAAGGTTAGACACGCGTTTAAATCTTTAGGAAGGTTAGACATGCGTTCAAATCTTTAGGAAGGTTAGACATGCGTTCAAATCTTCAGGAAGGGTAGACAGGCGTTCAAATCTTCAGGAATGTTAGACATGCGTTCAAATCTTCAGGAAGGTTAGACATGCGTTCAAATCTTTATTAAGGTTAGACATGCGTTCAAATCTTCAGGAAAGTTAGACATGCGTTCAAATCTTCAGTAAGGTTAGACATGCTTTCAAATCTTCAGGAAGGTTAGACATGCGTTCAAATCTTTAGGAAGGTTAGACAGGCGTTCAAATCTTCAGGAAGGTTAGACATGCGTTCAAATCTTCAGGAAAGTTAGACATGCGTTCAATTCTTCAGGAAGGTTAGACATGCGTTCAAATCTTCAGGAAAGTTAGACATGCATTCAAATCTTTAGGAAACTTAGACATGCGTTCAAATCTTCAGGAAGGTTAGACATGCGTTCAAATCTTCAGGAAAGTTAGACATGAATTCAAATCCTCAGGCAGGTTAGACATGTTTTCAAATCTTTAGGAAGGTTAGACATGCGTTCAAATCTTCAGGAAAGGTAGACATGCGTTCAAATCTTCAGGTAGGTTAGTCATGCGTTCAATTCTTTAGGAAGTTTAGACATGCGTTCAAATCTTCAGGAAGGTTAGACATGCGTTCAAATCTTCAGGAAGGTTAGACATGCGTTCAAATCTTCCGGAAATTTAGACATGCATTCAATTCTTTAGGAAGTTTAGACATGCGTTCAAATCTTCAGGAAGGTTAGACATGCGTTCAAATCTTCAGGAAGGTTAGACATGCGTTCAAATCTTCAGGAAGGTTAGACATGCGTTCAAATCTTTAGGAAGGTTAGACAGGCGTTCAAACCTTCAGGAAGGTCAGACATGCGTTCAAATCTTCACGAAATTTAGACATGCGTTCAAATCTTCAGGAAGGTTAGACATGCGTTCAAATCTTCAGGAAAGTTAGACATGCATTCAAATCTTCAGGAAGGCTAGACATGCGTTCAAATCTTCAGGAAGGTTAGACATGCGTTCAAATCTTTAGGAAACTTAGACATGCGTTCAAATCTTAAGGAAGTTTAGACATGCGTTCAAATCTTTAGGAAGGTTAGACATGCTTTCAAATCATCAGGAAAGTTAGACATGCGTTCAAATCCTCAGGCAGGTTAGACATGCGTTCAAAACTTTAGGAAGGTTAGACATGCGTTCAATTCTTCAGGAAGGTAGACATGCGTTCAAATTTTCAGGAAGGTTAGACATGCGTTCCAATCTTCAGGAAGGTTAGACATGCGTTCAAATCTTACGATGGTTACTCATGCGTTCAAATCTTCAGGAAAGTTAGACATGCGTTCAAATGTTCAAGAAGGTTAGACATGCGTTCAAATCTTTAGGAATGTTAGACAAGCGTTCAAATCTTTAGGAAGGTTAGACATGCGTTCAAATCTTCAGGAAAGTTAGACATACGTTCAAATCTTCAGGAAGATTAGATATGCTATCTAATCTTCAGGAAAGTTAGACATGCGTTCAAATCATCAGGAAGGTTAGACATGCGTTCAAGTCTTCAGGAAGGTTAGACATGCGTCCAAATCTTTAGGACGGTTAGACATGCGTTCAAATCTTCAGGAAGGTTAGACATGCGTTCAAGTCTTCAGGAAGGTTAGACATGCGTCCAAATCTTTAGGAACGTTAGACATGCGTTCAAATCTTCAGGAAGGTTAGACATGCGTTCAAATCTTTAGGAAGGTTAGACACGCGTTTAAATCTTTAGGAAGGTTAGACATGCGTTTAAATCTTTATGAAGTTTAGACATGCGTTCAAATCTTCAGGAAGGTTAGACATGCGTTCAAATCTTTAGGTAGGTTAGACATGCGTTCAAATCTTAGGAAGGTTAGACATTCGTTCAAATCTTCAGGAAAGTTAGACATGCGTTCAAATCGTCATGCAGGTTAGACATGCGTTCAAATCTTTCGGAATGTTAGACATGCGTTGAAATCTTCAGGAAAGGTAGACATGCGTTCAAATCTTCAGGAAGTTTAGACATGCGTTCCAATCTTCAGGAAGGTTAGACATGCGTTCAAATCTTCAGGAAAGTTAGAAATGCGTTCAAAACTTCAGGAAGTTTAGACATGCGATCAAATCTTCAGAAAAGTTAGACATGCGTTCAAATCTTTAGGAAGGTTAGACATGCGTTCAATTCTTCAGGAAGGTTAGACATGCGTTCAAATCTTTAGTTAGGTTAGACATGCGTTCAAATCTTCAGCAAGTTAGACATGCGTTCAAATCTTCAGGAATGTTAGACATGCGTTCAAATCATTAGGAAGGTTAGACATGCGTTCAAATCTTCAGGTAGGTTAGACATGCGTTCAATTCTTTAGGAAGTTTAGACATGCGTTCAAATCTTCAGGAAGGTTAGATATGCGTTCAAATCTTCAGGAAAGTTAGACATGCGTCCAAATCTTCAGGAAGTTTAGACATGCATTCAATTCTTTAGATAGTTTAGAGATGCGTTCAAATCTTCAGGAAAGTTAGACATGCGTTTAAATCTTCAGGAATGTTAGACATGCGTTCAAATCTTTAGGTAGGTTACACATGCGTTCAAAACTTCAGGAAGGTTAGACATGCGTTCAAATCTTTAGGAAGGTTAGACATGCGTTCAAATCTTTAGGAAAGTCAGACATGCGTTCAAATCTTCAGGAAGGTTAGACATGCGTTCAAATCTTAGGAAGATTAGACATTCGTTCAAATCTTCAGGAAATTTAGACATGCGTTCAAATCGTCAGGCAGGTTAGACATGCGTTCAAATCTTTCGGAAGGTTAGACATGCGTTGAAATCTTCAGGAAAGTTAGACATGCGTTCAAATCTTCAGGACGGTTAGACATGCGTTCCAAACTTCAGGAAGGTTAGACATGCGTTCAAATTTTACGATGGTTAGTCATGCGTTCAAATCTTCAGGAAAGTTAGACATGCGTTCAAATCTTCAGGAAGGTTAGACATGCGTTCAAATCTTTAGGAATGTTAGACAAGCGTTCAAATCTTTAGGAAGGTTAGACATGCGTTCAAATCTTCAGGAATGGTAGACATGCGTTCAAATCTTCAGGAATGTTAGACATGCGTTCAAATCTTCAGGAAGGTTTGACATGCGTTCAAATCTTTATTAAGGTTAGACATGCGTTCAAATCTTCAGGAAAGTTAGACATGCGTTCAAATCTTCAGTAAGGTTAGACATGCGTTCAAATCTTCAGGAAGGTCAGACATGCGTTCAAATCTTTAGGAAGTTTAGACAGGCGTTCAAATCTTCAGGAAGGTTAGACATGCGTTCAAATCTTCAGGAAAGTTAGACATGCGTTCAAATCTTCAGGAAGGTTAGACATGCGTTCAAATCTTCAGGAAAGTTAGACATGCATTCAAATCTTCAGGAAGGCTAGACATGCGTTCAAATCTTCAGGAAGGTTAGACATGCGTTCAAATCTTTAAGAAACTTAGACATGCAATCAAATCTTCAGGAAGGTTAGACATGCGTTCAAATCTTTAGGAAAGTTAGACATGCCTTCAAATCTTCAGGAAAGTTAGACATGCGTTCAAATCCTCAGGCAGGTTAGACATGCGTTCAAAACTTTAGGAAGGTTAGACATGCGTTCAAATCTTCAGGAAAGTTAGACATGCGTTCAAATCTTCAGGAAGGTTAGACATGCGTTCCAATCTTCAGGAAGGTTAGACATGCGTTCAAATCTTACGATGGTTAGTCATGCGTTCAAATCTTCAGGAAGGTTAGACAGGCGTTCAAATCTTCAGGAAGGTTAGACATGCGTTCAATTCTTCAGGAAGGTTAGACATGCGTTCAAATCTTCAGGAAAGTTAGACATGCATTCAAATCTTTAGGAAACTTAGACATGCGTTCAAATCTTCAGGAAGATTATACATGCGTTCAAATCTTTACGAAGATTAGACATGCCTTCAAATCTTCAGGAAAGTTAGACATGAATTCAAATCCTCAGGCAGGTTAGACATGCTTTCAAATCTTTAGGAAGGTTAGACATGCGTTCAAATCTTCAGGAAAGGTAGACATGCGTTCAAATCTTCAGGTAGGTTAGTCATGCGTTCAATTCTTTAGGAAGTTTAGACATGCGTTCAAATCTTCAGGAAGGTTAGACATGCGTTCAAATCTTCAGGAAGGTTAGACATGCGTTCAAATCTTCAGGAAATTTAGACATGCATTCAATTCTTTAGGAAGGTTAGACATGCGTTCAAATCTTCAGAAAGGTTAGACATGCGTTCAAATCTTCAGGAAAGTTAGAAATGCGTTCAAAACTTCAGGAAGTTTAGACATGCGATCAAATCTTCAGAAAAGTTAGACATGCGTTCAAATCTTTAGGAAGGTTAGACATGCGTTCAATTCTTCAGGAAGGTTAGACATGCGTTCAAATCTTTAGTTAGGTTAGACATGCGTTCAAATCTTCAGCAAAGTTAGACATGCGTTCAAATCTTCAGGAAAGTTAGACATGCGTTCAAATCATTAGGAAGGATAGACATGCGTTCAAATCTTCAGGTAGGTTAGACATGCGTTCAATTCTTTAGGAAGTTTAGACATGCGTTCAAATCTTCAGGAAGGATAGATATGCGTTCAAATCTTCAGGAAAGTTAGACATGCGTCCAAATCTTCAGGAAGTTTAGACATGCATTCAATTCTTTAGAAAGTTTAGAGATGCGTTCAAATCTTCAGGAAAGTTAGACATGCGTTTAAATCTTCAGTAATGTTAGACATGCGTTCAAATCTTTAGGTAGGTTAGACATGCGTTCAAATCTTCAGGAAGGTTAGACATGCGTTCAAATCTTTAGGAAGGTTAGACATGCGTTCAAATCTTTAGGAAAGTCAGACATGCGTTCAAATCTTCAGGAAGGTTAGACATGCGTTCAAATCTTAGGAAGATTAGACATTCGTTCAAATCTTCAGGAAATTTAGACATGCGTTCAAATCGTCAGGCAGGTTAGACATGCGTTCAAATCTTTCGGAAGGTTAGACATGCGTTGAAATCTTCAGGAAAGTTAGACATGCGTTCAAATCTTCAGGACGGTTAGACATGCGTTCCAAACTTCAGGAAGGTTAGACATGCGTTCAAATGTTACGATGGTTAGTCATGCGTTCAAATCTTCAGGAAAGTTAGACATGCGTTCAAATCTTCAGGAAGGTTAGACATGCGTTCAAATCTTTAGGAATGTTAGACAAGCGTTCAAATCTTTAGGAAGGTTAGACATGCGTTCAAATCTTCAGGAAGGGTAGACATGCGTTCAAATCTTCAGGAATGTTAGACATGCGTTCAAATATTCAGGAAGGTTAGACATGCGTTCAAATCTTTATTAAGGTTAGACATGCGTTCAAATCTTCAGGAAAGTTAGACATGCGTTCAAATCTTCAGTAAGGTTAGACATGCGTTCAAATCTTCAGGAAGGTTAGACATGCGTTCATATCTTTAGGAAGGTTAGACAGGCGTTCAAATCTTCAGGAGGGTTAGACATGCGTTCAAATCTTCAGGAAAGTTAGACATGCGTTCAAATCTTCAGGAAGGTTAGACATGCGTTCAAATCTTCAGGAAAGTTAGACATGCATTCAAATCTTCAGGAAGGCTAGACATGCGTTCAAATCTTCAGGAAGGTTAGACATGCGTTCAAATCTTTAGGAAAGTTAGACATGCGTTCAAATCTTCAGGAAGGTTAGACATGCGTTCAAATCTTCAGGAAAGTTAGACATGCATTCAAATCTTCAGGAAGGCTAGACATGCGTTCAAATCTTCAGGAAGGTTAGACATGCGTTCAAATCTTTAGGAAACTTAGACATGCGTTCAAATCATCAGGAAGGTTAGACATGCGTTCAAATCTTTAGGAAGGTTAGACATGCCTTCAAATCTTCAGGAAAGTTAGACATGCGTTCAAATCCTCAGGCAGGTTAGACATGCGTTCAAAACTTTAGGAAGGTTAGACATGCGTTCAAATCTTCAGGAAAGGTAGACATGCGTTCAAATCTTCAGGAAGTTTAGACATGCGTTCCAATCTTCAGGAAGGTTAGACATGCGTTCAAATCTTACGATGGTTAGTCATGCGTTCAAATCTTCAGGAAGGTTAGACATGCGTTCAAATCTTTAGGAATGTTAGACAAGCGTTCAAATCTTTAGGAAGGTTAGACAT
>OZ038509.1:63537212-63559712 GCA_964036315.1 Acanthosepion esculentum | reverse complement strand
GGCGACTAACATGTTGAAATGAAACTAGAGTGTATACATTTCTGTCTGGGATTCTGAACATCCCTTTCAACATAATTTCAATGAAAATACAAATTAAATAGCATATATATCTTTTATTTTTATATTTTTTCTCCTTGGTAATTCTACAGTTTAAAACTTAATAGAGATTTGATTTAGATTTCTAAATAGGTAATTTTAATTTTTTACTTTTAATTTCAAATTTTATAAATCTTTTAATATCTATGATAACCTTGCTTAGTTGTCAAATTTTTCGAATCACCCTATACTTGTATCTTGATTGGCTACTCTAGCTTATGTAACAGCGTTTACTCCTAGCTAAGGATCGTTGATTAATTTGAAACTTTTAAAACCATTTATTCTATATTCTATATCATCACTTGACAAGACACAAGAAGTGTTGAAACAAAATGGCTACTTTTGTCGTGATTTTATAACATATTTATGTTGTAATATTCAAATAAATAATTATATATATATATATATATATATAGATATGTGTACACCCTTGTGTAAATTAATTGAAACAAAACAAATAATTCTTTTAGTATTTACTTTTTTTTTTGGTGTTTTTTCAATGAAACATGATCCAGTGCACATGTTAGTACTTCGTATGTCCATTCCATGAAGTTGTTCCTTGCAGATTGACCACAGATTCTCAATTGAATTTAATCAAGAGAGTTTCCAGTCCAGCCTATAGAGCTTTGATTTGCTTACTAGTAAGGCTTGCCAATGTACTCATGAAGAGTTACAATTTTTGTATGCTTCCTTGGAGTAACGTCTATCGCAGACAATGGCCATTGAGACAATAGTGTCTGAGCGTGATAAAAATCTGAAGCAATCACAGATGTAATATTTTTCAAGGCCAAATTTCATCATACACCCTGAAAATAGATTCATATTACTGTACACCACTACAAATGACCCAATCTGAGGAAAAAATAGAAATCCATTACACCCTGTCACTCCAGTGGGTCTAAAACTGACCGTATGGTGAAAGAAAGGAAACTAAAGTGGTTGCTTCATTTAAGGTGCACAAAGGTGTATATAATGCTTTTGTAAATACCTCATGAATACATCACAGAAACTACAAGGTAACCAAAAATGTTCTGTCCGTTTTTTGATTAGTCATTGAATGAAGTTGAAATATATTCAAATTGTGCGTAGCAATTGTTTTCAAATTCGGACAGCCGGAAGTAGGAACATCAGATGTTATAAAAAACATGGGCACTGTGCCCGGCCATCAGTTATAAGCCAGACAGCTGTGAGAAGGATGGAAGTGTCTAGAGATCTCGTTCGGGGCTGTTTGCTTTACGACTTCAAAGTGGGCTTATCAGCAGCTGCATCAAGTCGCTCATATGTCAAGCGTTTGGGGATAGTGCTGTGGATGAATGTACTGCAAGGCGTTGGTTTCGAAAATTCAAGTCGGGAGATTTGTCTCTCCATGATGAGCCTCGCAGTGGACGACCACAGGTCTTGAATGACGGAGTTCCGCAAACGCTGTTGGAGGTCCACAAGGGACAACGAGTGGCAGCCTGCGTATCGCTGCTTTCTCACCACCGTACTGCATTCTTATTCAATCGAGTGCTATAACAGTGATGAAAAATGGGTTCTGTATGAAACTCCCAAGCGTTCCACACATTGGTTGTCTCCTCAGGATGCTGTCCCTCACACCGCAAGACGGCCTATGCACCCACGCAAGATTATGCTTTGTGTCTGGTGGACAGGTCGTCAAGTGGTTCATTATGAACTGCTACCAACGGGCCAAACGGTCACTGGAGACCTATACTTGCAGCAATTGAAACGTGTGCAACAGGCATTGCGCCAGAAAGAGCCAGCACTGGTGAATCGCAAAGGTGTGCTTTTCCTCCATGACAATGCCAGGACGCATGTCGCGCGAGTGGTCAGGGATACCATACAGCAACTTGGGTGGGAGACTTTGTACCATCCACCTTATTCACCTGACCTTGCACCATCCGATTACCACCTCTTCCACTCCCTGGATAATCATCTTCGTGGGAAATCCTTCACCAATGAAGCAGACTTGCGCAAAGCCCTCATGGACTTCTTTGCATCAAACCAGAGTTCTACCGCAAGTGCTTTGACTCGTTGGCAGAAGGTGCTGGATGCCGATGGCAATTACTTCGAAGACTAAATATAAGTTACACATACTGTGAAGCGTTTTCTTTTTTTCCTTTAAAAATGGACAGCACTTTTTTGGTTACCTTGTATAAACGAAAATAGATTCATATTACTGCAAATGACCTAATCTGAGGAAAAAATAGAAATCAATTACACGCTGTCACTCCAGTGGGTCTAAAACTAATCGCATGGGGAAAGAAAGAAAACTAAAAGGGTTGAATTAATTTGCACAAGTTTTATCCCTTGTTTCCTGTTTAAGGTTGGGTTTCTGGTTCCTTCTAAAGTCTTTTCATTTCCAGTATGTCCTTGTGTCTTAGTGGCATTATTATCTTGCTTGGGGTGAATTGATTAAAAAATAAAATTATTCAGGTATTGGAGGAGTCTGGAGGTACCTAGACTTTATGAATTTAAGTGTAGTACTAAATTGGCGGATAGGTCTCATCATTTTACAGCTGTAAACTTGTAGAACTCTCTTCCGGCCTCTTTCTTTCCAGTCAGTTTTGATCCTCAAAAAAATAGATGCAATGTCAATCGTTATCTTCTGTCTTCTTAATTGTTGTTCTTTTAGTGTTTTTGCTCCTTAATAATGTTTTTCTTCTCTTATAATCTTTCACACTCAGTAATCCCTTGTGTCTTAGTGGCTTTATTGCCTTGCTTAGGGTGAAATGATTAATTCTTTTGAATGTGGAAAACAATGATTATTCTAGATTTTATCATATTATAGCAATGAGAGTAGAAGTGTATAAGGTTTGGAATAATCATGGTTCTTAGGATTCTAAGAACCATGATTATTCCAAGGGAGGAAGTGAACTCAAGTTATCTGCAATATTGGTGCAATACTGCCAGTGAACCCCCCTTATATCATGATAGTGAAATAATTATGGCAAAGTCCTATATGGAAAAACACTTTCAGACTCCTCCAATACCTGAATTATATATTTTTTTTAATCAATTCACCCCAAGCAAGATAATAATGCCACTAAGACACAAGCACATACTGGAATTGAAAAGAAAATGAAAAGACTTTAGAAGGAACCAGAAACCCAACCTTAAACAGGAAACAATTACTGTAAAAGTATTTATAAAAAAGGCACAAGGAGGTTACATTACAGTGGTGGAAAAGTCACTGAAGCCAAGATGCCACCATAAAGAGACAGAAGGCCCCCCCCCAAAAAACAACCCCCAAGTTGTGAGTGAGCTGTATATTGTGGATGCCAAAGGTCAAGCAAATACAGAAATTAATTGGGTAGTTTAGTAACAAATAATAGAAAGTGTGATACAGAAATTCAAAGACAAAAATAGCAAAAGTTGCCTTTCAGAAACTAAGCAAGGTATTAAGACAGGAAAATATTGATAGAAAAAAAAAGGAGAAAAGTGTTCAACTGACATGTAATATATAATCTTCTACATTTAGTGAATGTTGGACAATCTTCTCACAAATGAAGAAGAGACTTGAAGTGATAGAAGTGGTTCTATCGATCAATGCTAAGAACACCATGGACAGAACATGTAAGCAATGAGGAAGTTTTAAGGGAAATCAGGACAACAAGGAAATTTACAATCAGGAAGAAAAATTATAGTGCAAAAAAAAAAAAAACAAAAACAAAAAAATAAAGAATAAACAAAAGGAAGGAAAAGGAAATATCAAAAAAGAAAAAGAATAAAAATGCAAAAAAAAAAAAACAAAAAAAAAACAAAGAATAAACAAAAGGAAGGAAAAGGAAATATCAAAAAAGAAAAAGAATAAAAATGCAAAAAAAAAAAAAAAAAAAAAAAAGGAAACCTGAAAAAGTTGATAGGAAACAAATAAAAATGATGAAGAAAGAAAGGGAAAAAGTTAAACGATACAAATCAAGAAAAAGAAAGTAAGAAAAATAAAGAGAGGAACAAAAGAGACAAATAAAGAAATATAGAAAGATACAAAGAAAAAGTAAAAAAGATGAAAAAAAAGCATAGAAAGTAAAAGAAAGAAATAAAGAAGTGAGAGAGAGATGTGTTTCTATCGATGCATGTTGACAATACCGGACAGAACATGTGAGCAACAATTTTGTTCGGACCTTTTTGTTTAGTGGCATATCAACACCTCTATGGGTCAAGGCTGAGATCTAAATGTGAAAATTCAAAACTCATAATTCGAAACATTATTTCAGGATTAAATTATAATTATGTACCAGCATTTTTTTTTTTAACGAATAATCTTGCAAAATCAAATGAGAAGTGAAAACTAGTTTCTCCTTATAAGAAATGGGATTAATCACAGTAATTTGTTTTTACTTTTTTGACAAATTATGTCATGTCTTCAATTTTACTATAATATATATTGTTGGTCATCTTATTACAAAATGCATTTGTCAGTCATTTTACGACAGAATGCACAGTCGGCCATTTTACTATGAAATGTATTGTTAGTAATATTTTTTTATATAAATGTATTTTTGGTAATTTCACTGCAAAAATGTATTGCTGGTATTGTTACTATAAAAACATATTTTTATACTTTCATAGTGTTTTGATTATTGTTTGGAAGCATCACTATTTACCCATAGCTGGGACCATAACAGATGCTGTCACCCCAGGTCAGGGTGTTTTTGGGAACAACAGCAATTAAGAGGTGGTTCCATGCTTCTCAAAACCTCCAATGTCTTGATCAGAGGTCTTGCTGCCAGATGTAGTTTATCATCATACCCAGGATGATGTGAGCAATGGGGGGCATTTTAAGGAAAGCAGAAAGTGCAAAGCAAATATGGCTAGCAATCAGACAGACAGCTAATAAGATCGGAATTAAAATTAACTCCCTTAGAGATTTACAAAACTTGCCTTTTTTTCTGACCCTACATCACAATTGCCAAATATTTATGGATGAACAAACTAGGAACAATAATATCTTTCCTCTGTAAGTGTTCTTAGATGTTTAAGCTTATCTTTGACTAATCCAAGGCTGCTATTTTCAGCCTTGACAGAGTTAAAACATGACTACGAGGCTGTGTGGGTGATTATTTTCTACCTCTCAAGTCTTTTGCCAAAGATGAAATATTGCAAGCCTCTTGCTACTTTATTGTCAGATAGAAATTCAGCAGTGCATAGGAAAAGAGAAAGATGCCTTTCAGAAACTGAGTAAGATATTAAGGGATCAGAAAATGTCATTGGGAACAATGAAAGGAGTGTTGAATTGCTAACAGAAGCATTAATAATGAGCGGGAAGAGGAAAAAGTAATCAGGAGGACAGTAGATAGCCATTGATATTGCATTTAAATATTTGAAGATTAAAGTTGGCTGAAAAGCATGGAGCTGGAAGGGAGTTCCACAAGCAAGGCAGTAAAGCCGCTATGACACAGGGGGTTACTAGGTGTGGAAGAATTAGGAACAGAAACATTAATAATGAGCGGGAAGAGAAAAGTGTAATCAGGAGGACAGTAGATAGTGATTGACATTTTTTACAGATTAAAGTTGGCAGGAAAGCATGGAGCTGGAAGGGAGTTCCACAAGCAAGGCAGTAAAGCCACTAAGACACAAGGGATTACAGGGTGTGGAAGAATTAGGAACAGAAACATTAATAATGAACGGGAAGAGAAAAGTGTAATCAGGAGGACAGTAGATAGTGATTGACATTTTTTACAGATTAAAGTTGGCAGGAAAGCATGGAGCTGGAAGGGAGTTCCACAAGCAAGGCAGTAAAGCCACTAAGACACAAGGGATTACAGGGTGTGGAAGAATTAGGAACAGAAACATTAATAATGAACGGGAAGAGAAAAGTGTAATCAGGAGGACAGTAGATAGTGATTGACATTTTTTACAGATTAAAGTTGGCAGGAAAGCATGGAGCTGGAAGGGAGTTCCACAAGCAAGGCAGTAAAGCCGCTATGACACAGGGGGTTACTAGGTGTGGAAGAATTAGGAACAGAAACATTAATAATGAGCGGGAAGAGAAAAGTGTAATCAGGAGGACAGTAGATAGTGATTGACATTTTTTACAGATTAAAGTTGGCAGGAAAGCATGGAGCTGGAAGGGAGTTCCACAAGCAAGGCAGTAAAGCCACTAAGACACAAGGGATTACAGGGTGTGGAAGAATTAGGAACAGAAACATTAATAATGAATGGGAAGAGGAAAGAGTAATCAGGGGAACAGTAGATAGCCATTGATATTGCATCTAAATATTTGAAGATTAAAGTTGGCAGGAAAGCATGGAACTGGAAGAGAGTTCCACAAGCAAGGCAATAAAGCCACTAAGACACAATGGGTTACCCCAGTAACCCCTTGTGGCTTAGTGGAAGAATCAGGAACAGAAACATTAATAATGAGCGGGAAGAGAAAAGACATTGCATTTAAATTTTTGCAGATCAAAATTGGCTGGAAAGCATAGAGCCAGAAGAAAGTTCCACAAGTGAGAAGTGTGAGAAAAGAAACTGTTAGCATAAAACTTACAAATACATGTAGCCAACTCAACTGTAAATTGATGAGATCTTGACACCAGTCCAGTACTACAGTTAAATTGAAGTCTAGACACCATAGTGAAGAGCTCATCTGAACAATTACAACGCAAGTATTTATAGAAAAGGCATAGACAGGGAACCTCATGGCAATGGGAAATTGACTGAAGTGGCGCTGCCAGATCAGAACTAATAGTATTGCTGATTCTTTTTTGGATTTTATCAAGGCGCTCACGGTAAATAGCAGGGGCAGCAGTATTCTAAGCATGGATATAAGTTGTGAGGAGAAGTGATGGATTCCTGCCTTCCCCAAGGGCATTAGTGCAAAAGTAAATTCAACAGACTAGGGTGGAATTGGCAAACCGAGATCAAAATCTGAATTGCTAATTCCACTTTTTGTGGAAATAACTGTTACGATAACAACATCTTTTAGGCAGGTAACAATGCCACCTCCAAAATAAATCTGTTTTAAAGCAACTTCCCAGAGATGGTGATGGGGACAAGAAAAAAAAAAAAGAAGAAAAAAAACAAGAGAGTGAGAAAGAGAACTTACCTGAATCTTGTGTCGCCTCATCTGAATTTTCAACAACAGTCAGGGCACCAGTTCCAGGTGTGGCAGACTCAACACGAGCCATACTGAATGCCCACATCATCAGCATAAAGATGCCAGCTAAACGAAAAGGTTTCGAGCCAGTGTGGAGGATTCTTCTGATCATGACGTCAAACTGGTGGGGACAGAAAAGACAAAAGAAATTTTAAGTAAATTTTCTATTCAATGAAATCATGGGCAGGATTTAACAAATATCCCGGGTGTGTGGGTGGTGTTGTCAATAGCAGATCAGAGTGAGAAATCGGAGAGCATTTTTTCCCCCCCAAAAAAATCATTTCACCCGATACAAGGCAATAAAGCTATTAAGATCCAAGGGGTTACTTTAAGGTGAAAGGACAGGAATTAAGGAGAAAGAAAATAGCGATTGACATGGCATTTAATTTTTTTTGAAGATAATGGTTGACAGGAGAGCAAGAGTTCTACAAAAGTGCAGGAAAAGAAACTTTTAGCATAGAACTGATGGTTACATGTCGCCATTTCAATTGTAAATTGATGCGAACTAGTTGCCAATCTAGTACTGCACTTAAATTCATAGAGTTGAGTCTGAATTCCAGTTCTGTTATTGTTCTTCAATAATGTTTTTCTTTTTCTTATATCAGTAACCCCCCCCCGTGTCTTAGTGGCTTTATTGCCTTGTTTGGGGGTGAAATGAATTTTAAAAAAAGAAGAAAAAAAAGTTCATTATGTTCACTGATATGCAAATAACCTTGGGGAGGGTATAACTCCATCTCATCTTCACATAGCAACAGATTAAATAGTCGGACTTCTACTTGAGGGCAAAAAATATCACCTATCCTAAAAAAAAAAAAAATTCTTACAATCCAAAATATGTTTTGGCTTTAAATAACCAACAAAGGGTTGATAATCCATAAAAAAAAGCAGTCAATCAACATTAAAAACTACTGTCTCCATCATTGGTTTCATTTAAGACTTAATATTTGTGTTTGCAGCCGTTTGTTACAAATTGGCCACTATGCATATCAACTGGTAAATAATAGCAAAATAAGAATTTTAAACAGTAAAAAACCAGGATGTGCAGGTGGTGTAATGGATTGTGGCTCAGAATGAGAAATTAGAGAACCAAGTTCAAATTCCAGCTGGGTTTGTTATATTCACTTATGTGCATATACCCTTAGGAAAAGTATGAATCCGTCTTTTCTCCCCCTAGCTGATACATATGGGCAGAGGTTGTGGTTGTTTTTTTTTTAAATTGAAGGATAAAGCAGCCAGGGCAACTTTGGAGCCACATCAAGATATTTAGAATAAACTCCATCAGAAACCGTCTTCAGCAGAGATGGACTGACCCACCACCAAATTTTTAGTGACCCATGAGGAGTAAGTGAAATGATGTCATGAAATAAGGTTTGCAATGAACTATATAAAATCAACCCTCAGGAATTGCATGCAAGACGACTCAATACCGCTGACTCAGTGACATGTGAATTATGAAAATTTTTCAGCAACTTTTTAAAAACAAATAAAAGTAATTTAAGTATCATTTTAAAAACATAACTTATGTTACTGACTCTTTTACTAAACTTATCAAATACAAATAAGTGGCCTTCATGAGCAAAAGTTTGAAAATTAAACACAATTCAGCCAAATAGGCTGTTGTGACTAATAAATCACTAAGGCAAACTTTCAAAAACTGACTCAAAGCCGATTGATGAGATGTGTACACTATGATATCCAACACTCATTGACCAGTGTTGAGTTTGCGGTGATGAAATATCCCCTCTCATCAGGAATCACCTTTGTATGGATACGAGTGCTGTATAATAGGAGAAGAAAGGTTTATACAGCCATTTGCTTTTCAATTATGGGTATTATTATTATATCTGTGATATAATAAAAAACGTTATTATTATATCTGTGATATAATAAAAGCCTGTTTGCCATTCCTTTTTCTTTCAGCCATTCTGTTCCATCTGTGTGGAATGGCTGAAAGGAAAAGGAATGACAAACAGGCTTTCTTCTCAGAGAGACTTTTAAACAACTAAGATATACAAAAAACTATACCTACACGTGTGCCAAACAGGGAACAGAGTTTTTCTAACAATTTCACCTACAAGCCGACTCCATCCAGCTTAAAGAACTAATGTTGGATAGTCTCCACCGTCCCTCTGTTTATTTCCCATATCCGCTGATGAAGACGACAGGTGTATTCGAAAATTCTGATCTTGGAACCTCAATCTCTGTGCTTCATTTTTGACACCTGGTTAATATTAATAAATGTTTTTCATTCTGATCACATTGGTATCCTTTTGTTTGACTTTGTTTTATTGACTAACTTATCTACTCTATATATATATGTTGTAACCTAGGGAAGGTTACTGAATAATCACAAAGCTTGGTAATGAATGATAATACTTAGGACAAGAACAACACACATAAGATTCACCAGCAGCGTGTAGAAGAAGTCAACTGCTAGAAGTACGTCAAGTGAATTCCACACTGAATCTACAACTGCAGAACGCAGACCTGGACATACAGTATTCACTACTGTATTTATGGAAATGGGGGCATACCGATTATCGTCCGTAGGTATGCTACAACAATATATATACACACAACTAGTAGACTGTAAGGAGAAGCACAAAGGAAGAGTCTTACATATAATATGGTGATTCTCCTGTGTTTATGGAGAAGTCATGTTTAGGACTCCATATTCAAACAGGCTGAATTTATCTACTATGCCCTAGGCAAGAACATATTCCACAACAGGAAACAGCGAGTCTTGGGTTTTCCCAAATTGAGGACTGCAAGCCGGAGTTTCTTTCTATATCTGGGGAAGCTATATTCCCAAAGGGAAACGACACTATGGACCTGTAAGCTGTAACAGACAGAAGCCCAGGTACGATGAACAAACACGTGTATCTTGACACCAATAAGCTTATTGACTGAACGACTGGCCACTTTTGTCACTGTAAGAAGTCATGTCACTAAAGGGCTGTCATGTGACTTATCTCAACCGAAGGGAGAGAATCAACCCTCTGTAACCCCTACAAATGCACATTAAACTGAAGGCAACAAAGTATGAGCCTTGAATTAAAACATTAGCAACCAAGAGGCAGCAACAAGTTTCTCATTAAAACAAATATTGGTAAATATATGAGCGACTTGTTTATGTTTATTAAAAATTTTAAAGTACCAAAGATGACCCGACAACTATATAAAGGTTTGACCTTTCTGGACCAGAGTAATTGACTCAAAGGTATTTCTAACTGGGCCCCATCCGTAATGTTATGTGCTGCTTTTAGTAAAATTTCTCACCATATCATGCTCATTTGGCTGATCTGCATGTGCCAGGTATACACTTAGCAGAGTCGGTGTGATGATGGGTACATTGGGTTTCACATGTATTTGTACTCCCCAGTGTCTTGTCGAAAACTGTCATCATTTGGCAGCATTTTTTTTTTTATGCAGGACCCACGAAAAAGCTCTCCCCTTAAGTGCTTTCTTGTAGGACTTACTAACTGAACTAAAAACATTGCCCTGAGAATAAAAGAGCGATGTTTTTTAGTTATATAATTAATTAACAAGTTATCATCAACAACAAATACTACTAATCAACAGCAAGAAGTTAGTAATAATAACAATAACTTAGTAATAACAATAAAAAGTTCCTACTACTAAATAACAAACATCCGGGATCAAAGAAATTGTTTTACTTTTTTTTTTATGCTTAAAATATCCGCTCGTCAAAACAATAGGAATTTTTTTGTTATTGTTGTTGATCAGCAGCAAACATTCATGTTTTTTTTTTTTTTTTTAGAGATCTTTACTTTCTTTGTCAGTATCGAAAAATATCGATCTCCCCAACACCAATAAGTGGGGTCCTGTTCATAATATAATCGTTCGCTGATCGTTAACTTGTTTTTAAATTTAACAAATGTCATGAAATTTGAAAGAATTTTTTTTTTTTTTTTTTGCAAGCGGGACCATTTTTATTTTTTTTTGAGTAGTTTTGAAATGTTCATGCCATAATTTTTGTTCAAAGACTTGTGACTCGGAGTATTTCTTTTTGTTACAATTTTGATACATTTTTTTTAAAACAACTTTCTAATTTCAACCATGTAACTAAAAATAACTTTCAAATTCTTCTTGTCTAAAACCGGGAGACAAACACGTAGCTCGCGTAATTAATTAAAAAAAAAATCTTATTTTTCTAAATTGTTTAGTTTACTTTTTACTTAGTATCATTGTTGCTGACGTACTAAACAAGTTCATTAAAATATTTTAAAAAAATTATATTTAAATTGAAAATTTCCTTCATCTTTCATGATTTTTCTTTCAATAAATATCCTGACATGGAAAATGAAAAATTTATTTTTCGTTTCTTCTCAATCAAGAGTTTTTGTTTTGTTTTGTTTTTAAAAAGGCTCTTTGAATCAATAAAATAAGAAAAAAAGTAGAGAAAAGTAAATGTAAGTCTTACCTTGTGATTTTTAAAGTATATTTTCTTTCCTTTGTTTTTCTTTCCTTCTTTAAGACGAGAAATATTTCCTAAATTACTAAAGTGAAACTACAAAAAAAATGTTGATTGTATCAGAACGAAGGGTTTGAAACGGTGATAAAAAATTTTCTCAGTGCTAAATAATTTTCTATATATTTTTACAGCAAGCTTTACAGAGTGATAAATGAGTAAGTACTTTCGAATGCTTATAAATACTTTAAGGATAAGGAAATCTTCATGATTATTGCGTCACATTCAATGACTTGGATTTACAGAGAAAAGACACGTCAGTAATAAACAAATGGTGGGCATAAAACAACACGTGGCTTTCAGGAGAAAAAAAAATACTGTTATTATTAAACAGAAAAAGAATAATAAACGCACAATTATAATCTAGTTATTAAAATAAAAATTAACGAAGCCACATTTTAAAAGAAAACTACGAATTACTGGATGAATTTTCGTTTTAAAGTTATCAATTTTAGTGCGGACCTTATATTCATTTTGTGCGGAACTACTTTGTAAATTTCTATCAACTTCCACTTCTAAAAAAAGTTTTTTTTTTCTTTGGTTATTGTTGATCTTTTTTTTTAATTAAAAATAATTTAAATCTTACTAGAACGCAATATAATATCAGCAGGTAGATAATTAAGAATGATCAAAAGCAGATAAATAAAAATTGCGGATAAACAAGACGGATTTACGATGTTTGTACGGAAGCACAGACGTATAATAAAATTCGCGTTAACAATTTTGTAATATTTGTGGCTTATATACGCAAAAAGGTGATTGCCTTTAGGACCGAAATTAGTAATTAATTTTTTACCATGCATTTTGAGAAAGTTTTATCTAAATTAATAAATCAATTCAATTTCTTTAGTAGTATTAGTAGTAGTACTGTAGTAGTAACAACAACAACAATAATAATAAAAATAATAATAAATCTAAAAAAATGTGGCACATGAGGACATCAACAATTCATGTTGTAGTTGGAGCCCTCGGACTGAAAAAGGTTCCGATAGACTCTTTGAAGGAATTCCTGGTAGCCCATGCTTTAAAGAGATACAAAAAACAATGTGCTCACAATTACAGTTCAGACATTAGGAAGATATGTAAAAAAAATAAAATGTAGGTGATTTTTTTTTTTTTTACAAAAATGATCAATGGAAACTGCCATGAAAATATTTCTTAGCTCTGGTTGGGACCCGGATGGAAATGTGTATACAACAGAAATCGAATAAAAAAATAATACAGTGTAACCCGGATATAAGAGAGTTGTCGGGACCGGAGAAGAAGTCTCTTATATCCGGGTTTCTCTTATATCCGAGTTTCTCTTATATCCGGGTTTGGTCTATTTTGTTTAGGTAGTATGGCTGTAATTTGGGACCAGAGAAAACCTCGCTTATATCCGGGTTTCTTTTATATCAGGGTCTCTTATATCCGGGTTACAGTGTACAGTGTAACCCGGATATAAGAGAAACTCGGATATAAGAGAAACTCGGATATAACAGACTTCTTCTCCGGTCCCGACAACTCTCTTATATCCGGGTTACACTGTAATAAAAAAACAATAACAACAACAGCAACAACGGGGGGAATAGAAAACTAAAAGGAATGATACTGTTCTGATAGTATTTGCCTACCTCCTCACGAAGATAGGTTGTGACACAAGGTCTTTTTTTTAATGTGGGATTTCCATATGAGTGCATGTGAGCCCCTGAACAAAAATTGCCCAGTCCCTGTAACCACACCGATGCTGGCGTTAATATCCCACCAATCCCACCTGTCTTAGTGCAAGATGTCGCCGCAGGGTTGGAATCCCCAGACTAGGTGCTTTGTCCATTGATTAATGAGGAAAGCACATACTACGCAATACGCATTGATTCTGATCCGAAAACTGTGACGAAAAAGAGGGCTAGAAAATGTAAATGCGAACAAATATTGCCAGGCAGCTGACGAAATAATCCTTTCCTCCTGTTAGTGTCGTCCTCCCTCGTCATATGGCTGATGTAATTTGACATCCGGATTTCGGTTTACATTATATAGAAACTATCTCACTTGTTGGCTATTGTGGCATGTGAGGGCTTCCTTACTTTGCTTGATTCAGCAGTCACAGAAACGGAAATAATCAGCAGGGTACAACCAGAAGTCCCAGAACCCATAAAAATACTGATCAAGCACTATTCGGACTCTTTCCTAATTTTACATCTCTGCGGCCTCTACCTTCACGGCCAGCACTCTTTTTCATCTTCCTATTCATCGGCCTCTACCTTCAAGCCTAGATCTAAGGACTACTCATAATCCTTGCTGCAGAAGACGAGGCCTGTCCTGGCAGCTTGACTTTAGATTTCTCGTTGCTCCCATGAAAACAGGCGGACAAATCTCCCTCCGAGACACCTACACAAAGGAAAAAATACACACAACCCTTGCTGCTTAGAAGACTCGTACCAGTCATAGCAGTTCCACACTCAGATTTGTCGCTCCTCCCGTGAGAACAAGCGGAGAAATCTCTCTCTATAAAACATCTACTCAATAACTTTGTTCATTGGGAAACCCTACTTTTCTCCGCAAAATACTACTAATTTGCACTCATTTGCAACCAGGGATAAAAGCTGTTGCACAATTATTTCAAGGCTTGTAGTTTCTTCATTCCGCTCGCAGTGAGGAGCACGCTCACACAAACACACACGCAACCGGAGAAAAATTCCTAGAACATGAGTTTGATGGTTAAAAGTTCAGAATGTGGAATTAATAAATGCTAAACTTTTCAATTACCTCGGTGTATGAATCAGTTAAAGGATTTTATCCCCCCCCATAGACAATGAATTGTACATATGGGGACTAGTTAGGATTTTCATAGAGACCATGAGGTATTATGGTGAATGTAGTAAGAAAGATAAGTAAGAATGTGTTGTTTTGGTGTTAGGAATATTGTGGTATATTTGGCTCAGTTTTTGTGGCTAGCTAAGTTTAAATTTAAGACAGAAGACCGTATTTTTCTCCATTCCCCTTTTTGGCCTTGTACCACATTTTGTAAATATTTACAAATAAATATCACTCTTCACCATGGAGCCTGGACTTTTTTTTTAATAATTTGAGCGCAGTGCTAGACTAGCGATGAGGTCTCATCAATTTACAGTTGAATTAGCTAAACCTACCCGTAAGTTCTACGCTACCAGTTCTTCGCTTGTGGAACTCTCTTACGGCTTCAAGCTTTCCAGCCAAATTTAATCTTCAAAAATTTAAATATATATATCTACTGTTCTTCTGATTACTCTTTTCTTTTGTTCTTGTTCCTTAGTAAAGTTTCTCATTTCTAATTCTTCCACGCTTAGTCACCCTTTGTGTCTTAGTGGCTTTACTGCCTTGCTTGGGGTGAAATCGATTACCCCTTCCACAGTTTTTCAGGAAAATAGGCATTTCAAGTTCATTAAATACCACGGCTCTTTCTAGTGGGGATCTAGCCATTTCAACTGTAAAATGATGAGACCTAACCGACAATCTAGTACTGTGCTTAATTTCATAAAGTCTAGGTACCATAGAGGAGAGGTCATCAGAACGATTACCATGAAAGTGTTCATAGAAAAGGCACAGGTAAGCTACGTCAAGCCGGTGAGAAAGTGACGGAAGCAGAGATGCTAGATCAAGACCAATAACATTGCAGATTCTTCTTTGGGTTGTATCAAGAATCTCTAGATGCAAGCGTAAAATTTGCCCTTTTTGAAAATGTACTTAAAAAGCACGAATATAGTTCTGTCTCAATCTAAAATTCTAATTGAACTGTTATTTTGCACTGACCATATACAATTCTTGAATGGTATTTTTTTACCTACGAATTCTTAAGATTGAGAAATGGCAAACTGATTTAATTCTGCTTGATGGGTCCGTGAACACCTGGCTGTGAACCCGTCTCTAAGGGATTTCGCAGCCTCCCATCATTGCTAACCTGATATAGGTTCGGTACACCCTGGTTTTGGAAATCTCAGTCCCGCACACCTGACTTGCATGTTAATTTCAAGGAAAGCAACTATAGTCGAGAAGCCAGGTCAGGACCAATAATATTGCTGATTCTTCTGTGGATTTTATCAAGAATCTCAAAATATATAGCAGGATCACCTGACTGTATGTGGCAGCAATTATACAAAATATTAATTAAAAGGTGAATATAAAACAATAAAAAAAATTGATACAATGAACTAAGTTAGTTTATTGCTCTTTCTCTTCAGGGGAGAATATAAAAGTATACATAAAAAAAATGAAAATTAAATAAATTATTAATTAAAAGGTGAAAATCTTAATTGCCATATTCACAACGAAGCGTTTACGCAGATATGGGTATGATCTAACGAAGATTTCTCCTGCTAAGCTGGACACAGGTTCGAATCCTACCGAAGGACGTATCTTGTCTTTAATAAGATTTCTCGAATATTCAGGCCAGTAGACGAAAATAAATGAATATACTGTTAAATAAGTAAATGGAGCGTCTACTAAAATTAGGGGGATTTGAAATAATCATAATTAAGTAATTCACTGAGTCTAAAAGAAACCTCAAGAGAATGCAGAAAGCACTGGACGGCCGTCGAGTCTAATTCGTTGCCTCTTCGTAACCGAGGCCCATTGGTACAGTTGGTATTGCGTTTGCCTCCTATCGTAACTGTTCGGGTTTCAATTCTCGGTAGTAGATGCGCACTGCTGATAAGTCCCTAATATAGGACGAAACGGCCGTTCAGTGCTTTCTGCATTCCGTTGAGGTTTCTTTTGCACTCATTAAATTACTTAATTATGATATATATGCATGCGTTTTTTTCCCCCGACTATTTATATATACGGGTCAGTAGTGCATTATGGGTTGTCTATTCTAACGATTATTTTGGCGGAAGTACTTTGTTAATTTGCTTATTATTTTACTTTATTTATTTAGATTATTTTACTTCTTTTTCTTATTTATTTTTATTTTATATATTTTTATTTATTTTTTCATTTTTCGATTTTTAAGTAATATAGTAAAAGTTTTGAAATGAGTTCAGATCATTTATTTAGTAGTTTGTTTTGGTCTAGGAAGGCCATTATAGACTACCCACAATGCACCACTGACCCGTATATATAAACAAGACAACGCATGTAGCCTGAGTGTTGACTTCAATATTCACTTTTATATTTATATATGCTCTATCTCTGATATTGAGCACTTTATCCCATAAATATAGCACACCGTAGAACTATATTTCGTCATATATATATATATATATATATATATATATATATATATATATATATATTTAGGGAGAGAGAGAATTGACTTATTCGTTTTTTACGGCTTATCGTCTCTTTGCAGGTCATTCAAAGCCAGAAAATATTTTTAGATTGTAAGAAATATAACGAAACGAAGTGGAATTGAAATTCCGAGCCATTAACTATTATCCATTACACCACCCGCGCATCCAACCTTACACCACCTGGTCTTCCCAAGCAGTCACCTATCAACGTACTGACCAGACTGAACGTTGCTTAACTTCAGTAATTGTACCCGAACCGGTTTTCCAACATGATGTGCCCGTAATCCAGAGAGAGAGAGAGAGAGAGAGAGAGAGAGAGAGAGAGAGAGAGAGAGAGAGAGAGAGAGAGAGAGAGAGAGATTTGTCATGACTGTGACCTTGTGTCAGTCTAATTAGCCAATAAATAAATAAATAAAAGCAAAAAAGAAAAAAAAACAATGGAAAGGGTAGCTAAATTGAACAAAAAAATTTATCTCGCCCTCATCCAGCCGAAATCGAGTCCGGAATGTAACACAATGCCAAATTTACAATGGAGATCCTCACGTGCACGTGCGGATAGTTCCGGGAATTTTCTACTTACGCCGACACTTACCTTTCGGGGACGCCCTTTGTATCAGGAATTAACCCGGACCCTCCAACTTTACGAGGTGCTGCCTTGCGGGGATGGATCCCTAGAATTGGATAAAGAATTTACAGAGCTTCGGGTCCAAAACCTATATAAGAAATAAACTGGGTTAACTCGACTCGTGACTGAGATGCTTTCGTATATCCCATTCGTGTGGGATCTCATTGTTGGGAAGTAGATAAAAAGGCAGAATTGCGAATGCTGATTTTCACGACAAGTCGCCCCCACTCACTTGTATTTCTATTCTAACATGACATTCCAACTCTTTACATATATACAATGGCAAGAGAGGGGAAAATGGTATTTGCAAAATATTTATTTAATATGCTTCCAATGATAAATCAGTGAAAAAAAAACAACACTATATAAGAGTCACCATATTTTACTCATAATGTTGAATATGTTAAAATAATTCAACTTTTTAACACGAAAAATCTCAAGTTGATGCTAAAAATTGCCACAGAACATTGTTGATTTATTTAAGATGGAATGATCTATTATGACATGTCTTATGACATGTCTCTAATTTGTATTTAGATTGGTTGGTTTTCTACGGCTCATCAACCATTTGCAGGTTATTTAAATTTAATTTATTATTTTTACATTGTGAGAATATTTGTTTAGATAATAATGGATTAGTAATACAAGTCTTACTAATTAACCCATAGCTGGTGGAGATGAGGTGGATTCATACCTTTCCCAAGGGTACTTGTGTGTAAATGATTAAAACGCTTCATTGCTAGCACACACACACACACACACACACACACACACACACACACACACACACACACACACACACACACACGAGTTTGATTAAAAAAGAACCTATATATAATACATATGAATAGGGCACTTCCACGTGGCGTAATGGTTAACAAGCTTGTCTCGCGAGATCAGTTACGACTGAATAGTGAGTTCGATTATCACTGGGTGCCCCATACTTTCGGCCTTATCCCACATCTAATCAACGCTGAGAAAGTAATTTCGGGCACCTCGAGGTGGTGTAATGGTTAACAAGCTTGTCTTGCTAGAACAATTACGACGAAGTAGTGTGTTCGATCATCAGTGGGTGCCCCATACTTTCGGCCTTATGCCACATCTAAGCTACGCTGAGAAAATAATTTCGGGCACCTCGAGGTGGTGTAATGGTTAACAAGCTTGTCTTGCTAGAACAATTACGACTAAAAACGTCCCACGAGGCTGGCATCCCGTTCCCACCCCTTCACCGTTGAAACTGTTAGATGTAGACGTCTCTTCTACTCCAATAGCTTCATGTCTCGCACATCTCGCCTGTGGAACTCCCTTCCTTATTCCTGTTTCCCTGACAAATATAATCTCCAACTATTTAAGTGTAACGTCAATCGACATCTCCAGCTGCCTTGATCTATCCACTTCCCTTCTCCACATCCTTTCCCCTTTCATTCCTATCTGCTCTCGCTCCAAATCTTCTGTAACCCCCTTGCCTTGATCGATCCACTATCTTTCTCCACATCCTCTCCTTTACCACTCCTATCTGCTCTTCCTCCAACCCTTCTGTAACCCCTTGCGTGCTAGTGGGCTCCAGCCTTGCTTGGGGTGATACGCTTAAAAAAAAAAAAAAAAAGTAGTGAGTTCGATCATCACTGGGTGCCCCATACTTTCGGCCTTGTGCCACATCTAATCTACGCTTGGAAAATCACTATAATACACATGAAAAAACCAAAAGCCTAAAGGTACGATTTTATGAAAGATCATTTTTGAGTTGATGCCTATAAACAGGCATTCGTTTGTCTGAAGAGAAAAAAGGTAACGTCCTCTTTGGTCAAAATTCAATCTTTGGTGATAAAACTCGAGTGACCTCTCCAGGGCGCAGGTCTAGGGCTTGGTATATGAAGGTCGTGCACTGCCCAGACTACATGCCCCCATCCCTGGTCGTATCGACAAAATCCAAAGGAATACAGGGCATTACATTTGGGGAGACGCGGTGGTGTAATGGATAGCGGCTCGGATTGAAGAATCGGAGAGCCGAGTTCGAATTCCAGTCGAATCCATTACATACACTTACGCGCTAATACCCTTGGGAAAAGTATGAATCCCCCCCCAAGCTATGGGTAACTAGCAGGACAGCCTTGGATCTACCGCAGAAAGAAATGGCAACCTGTCTCGTCAGTCATGTATCGAAAGATACATGATCGTGTATCACGCATGGCACATACTGATTGACATTTGGGGACGGCTGCAGCAGTTGCCGGAAAGTTGTCAGTGCTCACAGCCAACTGCTTTCAGGGGTCTACTTCCGGGGGTGCCGACCTCCATCTTTCCGCCTTGCTTGGGATGAAATTATTAAAAAAAAGAAAACTTCCAATACTTACATTTACTGACAAGACAAATATCTAATATAATAATAATTAATATTAAAAATCTGATCGTCCGAATTTTAAACAATAATGTAATAAAATAATGTAATAAAAATAAAGAAAACATGGTCTCATGCCTCAGTATCTGTCTATATTTCTGAGATGAGGTATTATGTACACTATTTACATTATTCGGACTATTGTCCTCATCTTTGTCGCCATATTTATTACAACGTTTCGGCCCTTCAGTATCTGTCTATATTTCTGAGATGAGGTATTATGTACACTATTTACATTATTCGGACTATTGTGCTTATCTTTGTCGCCATATTTATTACAACGTTTCGGCCGTTGTAAACTCCGGCCTTCTTCAGGTGGTTGGAATATTACTCACTGGGATAGACTGTTCTAGTTCCACGTACCATGTTTTTAATGGATGTCAGTTATCAGTTATCTCCTGTTAATTCCCCTCTGAAAGTTCTCCCCTGCCTTAAATGGGTATTGAACTCACACTCATTGGGTCCTGTCATTGGATCTAACCAACGCTTTTATCCACTGTGTCATGTGTCCTTGAGGACGTCTGTGTATTATAAACCTAATGTCTTCAGCAACTATTTTTTACCAGTGTTCATATTGTAATTTTTGCTGTTATCATCCATGTTTTTACCAGAGATCATATTGCAATTTTTTGTTGTTATTATTGCTTTTCTCTGGCACCCCTTATTACTGGTTCCCATATTGTATTCATTTCTATGATTGGTCGGCTCAGGATATTTTTGTGGCCTAGCATATGTACTGATTCCTTAAGTTTACGAATTTTCCAACGGTGTTTTTTGTCTGTGATCTCAACCTGATTCCACAGAGGACGGTAATCTCCCTTTTCTCTCCATATGTGGTCAGCCACGTCTGATTTTTCCACTTCCCCTCGTGTTACAGCTTTCTGGTTTTCTTGAAGCCTTACCTTAAGGGGTCGACCTGTCTCCCCCTTTTATTTCTTTCCGCAGCGGCACGGGATAGCGTACACACAGTCTTTAGTCATGTTCTCCTCTATGGTGGGTCTTACCGGGGAGAGATACCTTTCCCAAGTAAGTCCCACGTAAGGGAATGTAATGGATTCGACTGGAATTCGAACTCGGCTCTCCGATTCCTCAATCCGAGCCGCTTTCCATTACTCCACCGTGCCTCCCTCAGTAAATATACTAAAATAAAAAAGGGTGTAAGACAAGGATGTGTCTTCTCGCCGGACTTAAACAGATACAGCAAAAGCGATTTTGAGAGAATTAAAAAATTCTAACAAGTATTAGTTATTGGCGGCCACAATCTTAACAACATTCACATGATTCAGTGGTGATAGCAGACACAGAAGGAAAACAACAAAAACTCTTACAGAAGGTAGTGAAGGAAAGCGAGAAGAAAGGATTAAACATCAACTGCAAGAAGACAGAATGCGTGGTTGTTAGCAAAAGGAACACACCAAAATGCAAACATACAAAAATAGAAAGAGGCGCCTTCTCAACGGATTTATTCAACCTGTACAGTTAGTTGATCCTGAGAAAATTAGAAGTCCTACCAGGATTCATTACTGTCGGCCACAATCTTAACACCATAAGATATAATGATGACACAGTATTGATAGCAGACCTAGAAAAGAAACTAGAAGAACTCCTACAGAAGGTAGCGAAGGAAAGCGAGAAGAAAGGATTAAACATCAACTGCAAGAAGACAGAATGCATGGTTGTTAGCAAAAGGAACACACCAAAATGCAAATATACAAAAATAGAAAGAGGCGCCTTCTCAACGGATTTATTCAACCTATACAGTTAGTTGATCCTGAGAAAATTAGAAGTCCTACCAGGATTCATTACTGTCGGCCACAATCTTAACACCATAAGATATAAGGATGACACAGTATTGATAGCAGACCTAGAAAAGAAACTAGAAGAACTCCTACAGAAGGTAGTGAAGGAAAGCGAGAAGAAAGGATTAAACATCAACTGCAAGAAGACAGAATGCATGGTTGTTAGTAAAAGGTCCAAATTCCAGATTACAAATTGGAGATACTAAAATCAAGCAAGTACTACAATTTAAATATCTGGGAGGTGTGACACAAATCCAAAGGCGTATTGGGATATCCAAAGATGCATTCACAAAGCTAAGCAACATATTAAGAAAAAAGATTCGCTGGAAACAAGGAAAAGAGTATTAAACTGCTATGTGATATCTGTCACCTTGTATGGCAGTCAGTGCTGGACAATATCTTCAAGGATGAAGAAGAGACATGAAGCAACAGAAATGTGGTTCTACAGAAGGATGTTGAGGATACCATTAACTGATTATTTGAGCAACGAGGAAGTTTTAGAGAAAATGGGAACCAAAAGGAAACTTATACTTAATATCAGGAAGAGACATTTGAGATTTCTAGGGCGCATAATGAGGAAAGAGGGCTTGGGAAATCTGATACCCACAGGAAAAAAAGCGCGTAACATACTTAGTGAGCTTGAGTAAATGGATGGCAGAACAAGGTTTAGAAGAAATAAGAAAAAGACAAAATTTATTAAGAGCAACAAAGAGGAAAATGTGGAGAGCCATGATCGCCTACGTCATGA
>OZ038509.1:63509712-63532212 GCA_964036315.1 Acanthosepion esculentum | reverse complement strand
CACCCTCTCTCTTTCCCCGTTTTCCCCTTCTCATTCTCTATTTTTCTCATCCTCTCTTTCTCTCTCCCCCTCTCTCTTTCTCCACTTCCTCTCTCTCTTTCTGTCTCTTTATATCTTTCCTATTTCCCTATTTTCTTAATGTGATCAACATTTTGATTAATTGAACTCGTAATATGTCCGCTAAACATTATCCTATCTACCTTTTAATCTATCTTAGTACTACATACGTCTGACCTCCATTAGTCGAAGTTAAGCAACGTTGAGCCTGGTCACTATCTAGATGGGTAACCGCTTGTGAATACCAGATGCTGTAAGCTTGGATGTGCGGGTGGGTAATGGATAATGGCTCGGAATTTTTAATCGGAGAGCCGAGTTTCAATTCCCGTTGGGTAAGTTATATTCACTTGCGCGTATATACCCTGGGGAAAGTTATGAATCCATCTCTTCTACCCCTCAGCTATGGGTTAATTAGTAAGAATTTTATCACTAAACCATTATTATCTCAAATGTAAATAAAATTGCGCACAAAATACTTAGATTTCGGTATTAAATAACCCATAGAGGTGTTGATATGCCACAAAACAAAATTCCTCCATTTACTGTTTGTATTTGACATGAGGAATTAGAAAACAATTTATAGGTTTTACTTATCGTACTTCGTCCTGGGTAAGACGATAAGTCCATCTCGAGGTTCTCGACAAAATCCAAAGAAGAATCTGCAATGTAATCGGTCCTGAATTTGCTTCTCGACTTCAGACACTTTCTCACAGATGTGATGTGGCTTCCCCCTGTCTTTTCTACAAATATTTTCATGGCTACGACTCTGATGAGTTTTTTCCCCTGATGCCCCGAGTACATGAATTTAACCGTGCTACTAGATTGGCATTTAGGTCCCACCCATTTACTGTAGAAATAGTTAAATATAACCGTCTCTTCTACTCAGTTTCTTACCTCGCACTTCCCGACAGTGGAACTCCCTTCCTCTTACTTGCTTCCTTGATAACTATAATCTCCAAAAGTTTAAATGCAGCATCAATCGTCATCTTTTGTTGTCTTGATATATGTCCTTTTTTCCTTTCCAAAACCCCTCCCACAGTCATTCATTTTCTCTCACTTTCACTCTCTGCAACCCCCTGCGTGCTAGGGGCCCTTCTGTCTTGCTTAGGGTCAAATGCTTAAATAATATATAAAATATATAATAAACAAAAATAAGTATAAATAAATAGAAGACAGAATAAGGAGAACAACTGAAACATTTTTCGGTATAGATACGTAACAGACAAAATGGGTTCTGTTTGAAAAGCAATACCTCAGCGATGTAAACACGTGCGAACAAGGATAAACGGAAATCGGAGAAAGGCAAAAACATTGCTAATTCTTCATTTATATCAGGCATTTGTAGATTTTAAGCGGCACACGTAGTGAATGACGACGTCCTGCTGTCCATGAAGCAGCAGAAAAGAATCTAGCCTACGGGAGGTAGGTTAAAGTTCGCTTACCTACCTGTACTCTTTTAAGGTTAGCCAAAGGTACCGTGAGAATGTAGGCAGACCAGGGAGGGTCTTCTTCTTCTTTATGTGCCGTGTCCCCTCAGGACGTAGTCGATCATGGCTCTCCACAATTTCCTGTCCTTTGTAACTCTTTGTGAATAATTTTTTTTCTTTTTGTTATTTCGCCTAAACCCTGTTCCGTCATTCATTTACTCAAGGTGATTCCTCTTCTTCGCTGTGCCGTGTCCCTTCATGACGTAAGTGATCATGGCTCTCCACAATTTCCTGTCGTTTGTTGGTCTTAATAATTTTTTTCTTTTTTTTATTTCTCCTAAACCCTGTTCTGTCATTCATTTACTCTGGGTGATTCCTCTTCTTCGCCGTGTCGTGCCTCTTCAAGACGTAAGCGATCATGACTCTTCACAATTTCCTGTCGTTTTAACTGTTAATAATTTTTTTCATTTTGTTATTTCTCCTAAATCCTGTTCCGTCGTTCATTTAATCAAGTTCGTTCTTCTAGGTTCCGTTTCTCCTCAGGACGTAGACGATCATGGCTCTCCACAATTTCCTGTCCTCTGTAGCTCTTAATAAATTTTGCATTTTTGTTATTTCTCCTAAACCCTATTCCGTCATCCATTTACACAAAATCATTCTTCTTCGTCTTCGGCTATGTGTCGTATCGCTTCAGGACGTAGGAGATCATGTAACTCTTTGTAAATAAATTTTGTCTTTTTCTTATTTCTCCTAAACTAACTCTGTTCCGCCATCCATTTGCTCAAGCTGATTCCTCTTCTTCTATGTGCCATGTCCCTCCAGGACGTAGGAGATCATGGCACTCCACAACTTCCTGTCCTTCGTAGCGCCTAATAAATTTTGTCTTTTCGTCATCTCTTCTAAACTCTCTTCCGCCATCCATTTACAGAAGCTGATTCATCTTCTATATGCCATGTCTCTTCAGGACGTAGGAGATCATGGCTCTCCACAACTTCCGGTCCTTTGTAGCCCTAATAAATTTTGTCTTTTCGTTATCTCTTCTAAACCCTATTCCGCCATCCATTTACTCATGCTGATTCCTCTTTTTCTATGTGCCATGTCCCTTCAGGACGTAGGAGATCATGGCTCTCCACAACTTCCTGTCCATTGTAGCGCCTAATAAATTTTGTCTTTTCCTTATCTCTTCTAAACCCTTTTCCGCCATCCATTTACTCATGCTGATTCCTCATTTTCTATGTGCCATGTCCCTTCAGGGCGTAGGAGATCATGGCTCTCCACAACTTCCTGTCCTTTGTAGCGCCTAATAAATTTTGTCTTTTCGTTATGTCTTCTAAACCCTGTTCCGCCATCCATTTACTCAAGCTGATTCCTCTTTTTCTTTGTGCCATGTCCCTTCAGGACGTAGGAGATCATGGCTCTCCACAACTTCCTGTCCTTTGTAGCGCCTAATAAATTTTGTCTTTTCGTCATCTCTTCTAAACCCTGTTCCGCCATTCATTTACTCAAGATGATTCCTGTTTTTCTTTGTGCCGTCTCCCTTCAGGACATAGGAGATCATGGCTCTCCACAACTTCCTGTCCTTTGTAGCGCCTAATAAATTTTGTCTTTTCGTTATCTCTTCTAAACCCTGTTCCGCCATCCATTTACTCAAGATGATTCCTCTTTTTCTTTGTGCCGTCTCCCTTCAGGACATAGGAGATCATGGCTCTCCACAACTTCCTGTCCTTTGTAGCGCCTAATAAATTTTGTCTTTTCGTTATCTCTTCTAAACCCTGTTCCGCCATCCATTTACTCAAGCTCACTAATTATGCTATGCGTTGTTTTCCTCTGTCACTATTGCCTTTAATCTGCCCTGTGAGTATCAGATTTCCCATGCGCAATGTTTATCATCTACCAATTTATAAAGAAGTAAATATGGAAAAAATAATATTAAAAATTAAAAAAACATCTATTAAATTATATGATTCAAGAAATCTTTATTATTTATCATTTTATAAAGTTTGAATCGATTGGCAATTAGCCGAGGTTTCGCAACCATTCCAACATAAAGACCGAATTTGGTCTCCAATTGGCCAGATCTGTCACGTGGTATGCCGATTTTGTTTCCCCACTGGACAGATCAGTCACGTGGAAGGCCGAAAGTTATGCTCATCAGGATGCTACATAAAATCCAACGGATCGCTGATATTAAAAAAAATACTTCAGAGATGGTACGAATATATCGGAGTGTGACACTGAGGCCCTGAGCTCGTTAACTGTCAATTCTGAGCAGTTCTTTGGTTAAGCCCAAAATGAAATATAAAATGGAAGGAGAGACTTATGGCATAAAGCTATACTGGGGTCAATAGCTAAAGGCAAAGCCGGGTTGGTTTTTTTTTTCCAGCCCACAAACCAACGTTGCCAAAGGCAAGGAAAGGCGCCAACTCATCCTAGATGAAGTCCGTGCAAGCGTAGAAGAAGCACGGCACTGCAGAATAGGTAGTTTAAGTCAGCAGGGAGCCTGGACGAAATGGGAGAACCTTGATCAGAAAAAAATTACCTGGTCAGAGTGCTGGCGATCAGATTTCAGGCAGATTAGATTTCTGATCAGATCAGTCTACGATGTTCTTCCGAGCCCAACTAACCTGAACATATGGGGGAAGAGCGTTACCCCCCAGTTGCCAACTATGTGCAAAGAAAGGGTCATTACAACACGTCCTGAGTAGTTGCCCAAAAGCTTTGGGTGATGGTCGGTACCGATGGCGCCACGACCAAGCCCTTAAAGTGATTGCAGATGAGGTGACCAAAGCAATAAGGGCTAATAAACATCAACCAGGGAAGACGCTGAATCAAATTAACTTCATCAAAGCTGGAGTCAAGGTTCAGAAACAGAGCAGAGAGAGAACGAGTCTGTTATCTTCCGCAAATGATTGGCAGTTGACAGTGGACTTAAAGACCCAGCTGAAGTTCCCCAAACACATAGCCGTAACATCACTTAGACCAGATATGATATTACACTCCGACAACACGAAGCAGTGTATAATTTGGGAGCTGTCGGTGTCGTGGGAGGGGTTTATTACACTGGCTAATGAGAGGAAGAGGTCCAAATACTTGTCGGACAATGTCGTCGCAAGTCATGGAGAATATGTTATGATCCGATAGAAGTTGGTCGCAGGGGCTTTGCAGGTCAGTCGCTGTGTAGAGCCCTAGCAAAAATAGGCATAGGGGGTACAGCGAGGGCGAGAGCGTTGAAGGACATTACCAGTGCAGTTTTAAATGCTTCCAAGTGGATTTGGCTTAAGAGATCAGAGCCGTGGAAGAACGAAAAGTGGGAGCAAAGAAGAGGGTGGAAAGAGAAAGAAAAAACCAGTCCCAAATATACTTAGGGAAATGGAGGAGGGTTTTAATCTATAAGGGGATATTGAGGGAATGTTAATTCGGGGTAGTTATTAATCAAGGATGGATGGGAGTTGAGAAGTGTTAACGCACGTTGGGGGAGAGTCAAAGGAGGTTTTTTTTTTCTGGTACCGATTACCATTTCTCCGTGCTTATTTGATTGTTTTTTTTTTCTTTCTTGTTATCATCTTCAACCCTAATTCTTATGTATGTAAAGTTAGATCGTAGTATTCATAGTTTAAAAGTTAGTGGTAATTCTAGTATTAATTCGCTAGATTCATTTCGACTAATATTTAACAGAAAGTAAATGTGAATATGTTACTTATTTGAGTAGTTTAGGTTTCCTTAGCTATTTAGGTTTTTTTACTTATTTAAATATATTATTTTTCCTTGCTTAGATTAGGCCATCGTATTATTTTAATTGATAGGTTACAAAACTAGTAAGAAATTTCAAATAAATAGTACGAGATAAGTTTGTAATGAACGGTTTCGTAAATTAATGTAAATGGGAAATAGGTTTGATCCGAGCGTCTGTGTGTGTAGGAGTGTATGTGAGAGTACATATGTAGAGGCTTGAACGTGCATCGCATTTTTCTAATTTCGTTTGATTAAGTGTATAGGGTTAGACTTAAAGATTTTTATATAATAGTAAGAATTATGAATGTATTTTTTTTGAAAAGTAATGTAAGTGGTAAGGTTTAGTTATCGAATTAGTATTTAAATGTAAAACATTGGAATGAACTTTGCAAGAACACGTCCAGCTTACCTCGTTATGAATTCCGGGGAAAATAGCGTGAATCAATATTTATTACTGTAAACAATACAGTAAATGTGGCACAAGGCCGAAAAAGGGGATGGGGAAAAGAGACGGTCATCATCTGTCTTAATTTATAACTTAGCTAGCCACAATCACTGACCCAATCGTACAAAACAATAATCCTAGCACCGAAACAACCCATTCATACATAGCTTTCTTACTACATCCACCAAAATACCTCATAGTCTCAATGTAAATCCTAAATAGTCCCCATATGTACAAAACGTTGTCTGTGGAGGGAGGGGGGATAAAAATAACAAGCTAAAAACACTCCAATGATATATATACAATATGCTTATAACTTATAGACAAGAAACTAAACAAAATCATGTTAGTAATAACCCCCCCCCACAAACCTTAAATGTGGCAGAAAAATCAGTTAACTAGACGAAATCGATGCGGGACTATAAGAATATATAAACATTCATCCACCCCAAGCACTCACACAGACATGAACTCATTCAGACACAAAAAACAAATACGAAAAACACGCACGCGAAACGAAAGGCGCCCCGCATCTACCAGAGAACTGAAATCACTGACCACCTAACAAGGGAGGGGATGGGGTGTTAAACTAAAGGTAAAAAAAGGGGGAACGAAAAAAAAAGGGGCCAATGAGCAAACGCACCCTAGGTAAGTTTACTGGAGAAAAAACTAAAGAGTCAAAAAAACCTACTTCTAGCCTAAATCAAGGGATGGGTTACCTAAGTTTAAACCAGGAAAACAATATCCTGATGCCTAACCGGCATCAAAATGCCACTCCAGGTCAGCCACTTTTACTCGACACATACGCACAAGATTCACCTACCTTTTGCCAAATTCTGATGAGGTGAGCCGCCGTCTTTCCGTCCTGATCTTGACTTTAAGCTGATGCTTAAAGAACAAGATCAGTTAGGAAGAAGTGAACTTCTCGCCCTCAAAGAATTCCTTCTGACGCGTCGTCCAAATCACGACTCTCAGAACACCTAGTAAGCAACAGAACACATAATGTTCAGCCTTCGTCATCTGCGGCACCACATTGCTACAAACAGAACTGGCCTCAAGGACAAAGAACTTTCCCTGCAGCATGCGAACCATGAGGCCTTCAACAACGGAACTACCACCTTGCAGTAAAAGAAGGCGTGACCAATGGTCTCGACTTCCCCAGTACAGCGACGGCAGTTTGGATATTTCTCCAAGCCTGCTGAACAAAGTCTCTTGGCGACCCAGAGGGCTCCACGAATCACCAGCCAGGTGAGTGATGCCTCATCATTATTGAGGCATTTTAATCCAGGCGCCCAAGGCCATATCGAGCGAGCCTCCTGCTTCGTAAGACCGAGCTCATCAATCAGATCATCCTGAACGGCTCCCTGACTAACACTTGATACAATACCCTACGAGGCAACGCCTGGACATTGGAGAGGCCATCCGACGCCCGTAAGAGGTGTTTCAGAGCACGGTGACATTCGCGGTAGAAGGAGCATTCGGTTCGGGGTGTACGGCCGGCCTCCTCCCGGCACGAGTGCACACTTCTCAGGGATGGGAAATGTTTACGGACGTCTTCCTTCCAGAAGGCGCCATCCTCATCCGATCCGCGACACATTCGGTCTAGAAAGTTGATGCGAAGCATATATTGACGAATCTCAATGCTAGGCATATCCAGACCGCCCTCAGAGGGATGAAGGCAACAGATCTCGCGAGATACCATAGCGGCCTTGTCTCTCCACAAGAAAGAGATCAAGAGCCTTACTAATAATATTAGTCTGGCAGACGGAAGTGGAAGTACAGAGAGTCGCTAAAGGAGAATCGGGTAGATGTGTGAAACACATACTTCCGCCCTCCCCTTCAAGGAAAGCCTCCTCCGAGACCACAGATTAACCACGATCTCGGCCTTCCCTTGTACCTCTGACCAATTCATTTCCAACTGGAGATCAGGACCGAACCAGACACCGAGTATCTTGATCGGCCCATCCGTCCAGAGGAAAGGTCTGGGAAGAGAAACTCCCTTTCACGCACCCAACCGCAAGCCAACAGACTTATCGCGGTTGATCTTGGCCCCTGTAACCATCTCATACCCACTGATCTCTTTGCTGACTTCGTCAATCTCGGCTCTGCTCGACACAAGAACCGAAAGGTCGTCAGCATAGGAAGAAAACCTGGCTGAGGTGGTAGCCACAGGCAGGGAAATTCCGCGCAGGACCGGATTCGCCTTTAATTTGCGAAGGAATGGTTCCAACGCAAGAACGTAAAGCAAAGGCGAAAGCAGACAACCTTGACGAATGGAGCGATACAATACGAAAGGCTTCGATCTTACGCCATTCACCTCCACCAGCGCACCGGGGGTCGCATACAAAAGTCGGATCCAGGAGCAAAAGTCCTCTCCGAAACCGGCCGCTGAAAGGACAGCCTCCAGAAAGCGATGGTCAACCTTATCGAAGGCCTTGGACTGATCGAAATTGATCAGCGCGGCTTCACTGTCGACTAAGATCAAGCGTACCATATGCAGGTTATCCTGAATAGTCCTGCCCTTCACAGCACAAGTCTGTTCGGAGCCAATCAGACTAGACAGGACAAGTTGGCTAAGATCTTCGCCAAAATCTGTAACTGTGTTTAACATAGTCAAAGGGCGAAAGTTATTTATCCTATCCCCACCGTTCTTGTCCTTACGCAGTAACTTGATCACACCCCTGGTGAAGCGTTGGGGTATAGACCCCTGCTTCATCCAGTTGTTGAAGATCAGCTCCATCAAAGAAACAAAAACGGGCGACTGCCTCAAGTAAACTTCATAGGGAAGACCATCTAGTCCCGGAGATTTATCCAGGTCAACCTGTTTCAGCGCTTCCCAGATTTCCGACTCTGTGATGGGACACTCGCACCCAGCCGCTTCAGCTGCCTCGAGGCACGGAAAGTCGGTTAAATAGGCGTCGAACCGAGCAGGGCTCAGACCGGGCTCCCTGGTAAAAAGATCCTGAAAGTAATCCCGAAAAACCTCGCATATGCCCGCGTTTGTAGTCACGGTTCGATTATCCGGCAATGTGACGCACGCGATATGTCGCCGAGCTGCACTCCGATTTTCCTCTGCACGCAATTCAGCGGCCATATTCATCGCCTCAGAGGACATTCTTTTTAACCTAGCCCTAACTACCAGAGCTTGATCCTTCTTGATAAGCAAGGAGGACAACTCTGCCTTAGCTAAGACTATTTCCCCACTATTACGGGATTTCACTGCCCGATCAACTTTATCTTCTAAAGCCGTTTGCGCCGCTAATCTATCTAAATTGAGTCGACGACTAAAGTCGGCAGCAAACGTTCTAATTTTCGATTTTAAATTATCCCACCAGGCGTTCTCAACAACCGCTCCCGTCAATTCCCTCTGTATCATTAGTAGCAGCTGGTCCCGGAAATCCTGCTCACCAAATAGGGAACAGTTTAATTTCCAGTACTCAGCCAACCTAACCTTAGACTTATCTAAGTTTACACAAGACCCGGACAAGCCTGTGATCAGTATAAACTATATAATGGAAGCTTGGACACCCTAAGAGCCCTACATCGACTCTCCTAACTAAGACTCGGTCGAGGTAGCTAGCAAGCGTCCCACGATCCGAGTTGCCACTATTTGTCCAAGTGCATGCTACCTCCCGAGGGTGCCCATTCCGGTACTTATCGACAAAATCAAACTCATCGATAAAGTCCCGAAATGGTTTCACGTCCCGGTTGTTAGTACCCGAATTGTGCCCTAGAAAGAAAGAGTAACGACATACAAAAGAAATAAAAAGAAAGGAAGACAAAGGGATGAAAGAAAGAAAAAAAATAGACAAAAAGAAAAATACGAGAGGAGAATAAAATAAAGAGAGTAAGAAAGAAAACAGGACAAAACGAAAAATGAAGAGGATATTATAAAGAAATAAATACAAATAAGACAGGGGAACAAAAGGGAAAGAAAGAAAGAAAGAAAGAAAGAACAAGGAAGAACAAATAAAAGGAAAAGAAGGAGTGGATAAAAGAAAGGAAGAAAGAAAGAGAGGAAGGAAGAAAGAGAGGAAGAAAGAGAGGAAGGAAGAGAGGAAGGAAGAAAGAAAGAACAAGGAAAAACGAAAAGAAAAGAAAATGAAAAAGAAAAGAGTGGATAAAAGAAAGAACAAGGAAAACAGATAAAGGGAAAAGAAAGAGTGGATAAAAGAAAGAAAGAAAGAAAGAAAGAAATAAAGAAAGGGACAAAAGACCAAGAAAAAACAAATAAAAGGAAAAGAAAAAGTGGATGAAAGAAAGAAAGATAGAAAGAAAGAAACATATGGAAAAAGAAATAAAAAAAATTCTCAGTGAAAATACTAAAAGACAGATGTAAGAAAAGAAAGACGAAAGAAATAAAAAGAAAGAAAAAGCAATTAAGAATGAAAGATATACGGTAAAGAGATAGAAACGAAAAAGAAAAAGAAAAAACAAAGAAAAAAGAGAGAATGATGGAGGAAACAAGAAAGAACGGAAGAAAATTGGTCGAAACAGTAAAAAAAGAGATTCAAGAAACAATGGCGAAACGATGGAAAGAAAGAAAAATAAATTTAGAAGGACGAAAATAAAAAGAAGAGAAAACGAACTTGATAGGGTGATGTTAAAAAAGAAACAATAAAAACAAACATTTTAACGAGATATGCAGAAGGAATAGTATACGATCCGATTTTGGACGTTTAAGAAGAAATAAATTATATATATATATATATATATATATATATATATATATATATATATATATATATAATAAATTAAAAATTTAAGAACATGATGAAGATACCCCCTCGATTATTCCACCAATGCAATCTCTTCTTTCCTGGGTATAAAATTCGATACATCCTCATTTTTCCTCAAGGGACTTTCACTAACCTTGCGTCCAGGTCGCGTTAATGTGGCGAGACTTCGCGAGATCTGACAAGGGAAGATCACTCTATCTTATCAAATCATGCTTATTTCTGTTCTGCCTGTTTTTTCTTTGACTTCGCATTTACAGTATTATAAACACTAGTTGAAAACCCACTCGATGTAAGGAAGGATACTCCCCGTGAGAGGCATGGACGGGGTTTTTGGCCCTCAGTAAGAAGTCATAGATTTGAATAGTGGTGATTTTTCAAGCGTAGCTTAGACGTGGTACAAGGCCGAAAGTATGGAGCACCCGGTGAGAATCGAACTCACTTTTCAGTGGTAACTGATCTAGCGAGACAAGCATGCTAATCATTACATCACGTCGTAGTACCCGTATAGATTTGAATATGTCTCGTGAATTTGAAAATCATCAAAATCATGAACTCTGAGATCACATTTATTTAAATGTCTCGGAGGATTTCATAAAAGTTTTCCACCATTTCTGGGAAATGTACCGTATTTTCCCGTGTATAATACGACCCCGTGTTTCTGAAGTTAAAAACAGGGGATAAATGACATCCTTGAGTATAATATAACTCCGTCGTACTGCTGTAGGAATCCTTCTACCAGTGGCGATTCTGCAACTCTGAAAGTGGAGGCAGGGCTTGTGGGGGTGGGGTCGTAATTTTTCTGTGGAGGAGGGGGATGCAAATTCAAGCAGCGTCTTTATTTTCATACAACACCACATACTTAGGACTGAGTTTTAGTATAAATATGTTACTTCATTAAATTAAACGGAATAACTTTTCATTCATAGTAGTGGAGTTCTAATTTATTCTTGCCCTCTTCTCCACTCTCAAGCTGTTGGACAACAAGAGAGGTTAACTTCAAAACAAAATCAAAGGGTTAATACTAACGTCAACACTAGCAGAAGAGTGTAATCTGATTTTTTTCCTCTACAAAACTTAAAAAAGTGAGAGGGGCCAACCAAGGGGCCAGCTAAAATTGACCAATGCACCCCCCGTAGAATCGCCACTGCCTTCTACTCGGTTTTTCGTTGAATGTTAAAATTCGGAGTGTCGGGATTCGATACAATAACAAAATATTGTTGCTGGGTTGCTTGCAATTTGGCCGTCTAGAATAATCACACGATTTTCATTGAAGGAATAAAATTCAGTAGAAAAGACAACGTAGTTTCAACAAATAAACATTAATCTAATATAACGACAAGAATACAAACAGTTGATGATAGATTGGAAAGTAATGTCTTTTTGTCTGGGTTAATAAAGTCCTGAAATAAAATATAAAATGTCTTTGTGTACGTATGTGAGAAACAATAAAATGTTGTGATATGTGTGTTTGTATGAAAAAGTCAACACGTGTGCGTGATTCATAGTAAAGAGATAGTTAGAAATTGTTTCTTACTGTTGGCGGTGTTGCCGTAGTCTGAAGTTTGTCAACGCTTACGCTTTTAGCATGAGGTTGTGAAGATCATAAGGGAAATTTGCGTGGAGTTTGATGACAGCTGTGCGTATCCTTTTTGGGGCCGAATTTCGTATGTTTTTATACACTTTTTCGTAACAAAATCGGCTCCAGAATGAAATTATTTCTTTCTTCCTAATTGGCCCTAAAAAGCCACGTGGTATGTCTTCTACTACGTCCGCACGATATTTTGACGGTATCTACCTAAATCATTATGACTAATACAACAAACTTTCTGATTGGTATTCTATGATTTTATTGGTGTGTTTAAAGATGTAAGTGTTTTCTTGAGTGTGATTGGTTTATAAATATTGTAGTTGATATTTTAGTGGACACGACACTGCGATCCCTATCTAAGTTTAAAAAAAAAACTTATACCATATTATCCATTAAAATTTCAATATCGCGCGTATATTTCATAATATTAAAAAATAGAAATGAACGGGATGTTTGGCCATTGGGCGCTTCTTTTAATTTCCGTTTCAAACCTAAATTTTGAATTTTCGAGGAAAGGTACTAACGAGACAAACTCTGTATTATATTTTAAGGTGTTAATTATTCTATAGTGGTTTATCAGTTATAGTGAAGTGTATGAGTGTTGAAGCAGATTAGTTTGATTTGGCCTTGTTAGTTAAATAGCCCATCATAAGAGGGGTATAAAACAAGAAAATTAAATTGTAAAGTGAAACAACAAATTTATATACATATAAATCAATTAAGGTCTTTACAAATAAAATCAATGTATTTTAGTTGATACAAGGCCGTCAAAATGTTCGTAGTAGTCCTTGCAAGAATGAGTTTATGTGAACGTAGGCAGGAACGTATGTGTGTATGTATGTATGAGCGTTATCGTAGGATAGGAATGTCTTTGAAGTAATCGCTCAGTCTTAAAATGTTCCGTTCGTTTATCAAGTATAAAAGAGGTGAGGGAGAAAGGTAGAGATAATAACGATCGCTTGACGTTTGTCAAGGGACATGTTAATATGCTCGTCTCCTCTCTGGTGACAGGCGAACTTGCCCGTCTTTTATTTTGTTTGTGGGGCTTGAAAAGGTCATTTGGGAATTCACTCCCCAATATGATTCGGGCCTTTCCATTGGATGGTGAACAAATTTTCACGTCGGCTCGCGAAAAGGTCTGTAAAAGAATTTGTTTCTGAGAATTGAAGATTATTTGAATTTTGTTTTCAAATGTTTCCTAGTTTTCTATTGGCCGAAAAACATTTCGCATCAAGGTGTGAGATTTCACGAGATTTGTTTTGGATTCGCTTTTGCGCGTGTGTTAAGCAAAGTTTATAAATTCGAGTCTTCAATTTCTAACAAAATCAATGAGTCAGTGCTTAGCATTTGAATTTTAAATTTAGATCTTGTTTTGTTCACTACAATTCTATCATACCTTTCTGTTCCATATATATTTATTATATTTCTATATATTAATAAACTATGAATAAAAATGACTTTCATTAAGAATGACAGGAGAAACAAATATTGCCGACAACATATTTTGCCTTCTTTGTATCTTATTATCTAGTAGTGTACTAGTTGTCGTACGATCACCGAATTTAAGCAACATCGACCCTAGTCAAAACGTAGATAGTCGACCGCTTGGGAATGCCAAGTGCTTGGGTGTGCGGTTAGTGCATAATTATCAGTCGTTTTTGTAGGCGAGTTATTTGTTAAAAATATGGCTGTCGATAATCATACGCTCTGGAATAATCATTTAAAAATGTCATCGTTGAATTGTTATATTTCTTTCTTCATAATAAATATGGTTTAAAACGCCTGATAATTATGCACCAACCCAATATAATGGCTAGGAATTGTTAATGGGAGAGCCGAGTGCCAATTCCAGTTGGGTTCGTTATATTCACCTACGCTCAAATACCCTTGGGAAATGTATGAATCCACCTCTTCTCCGCCCAGCTATAGGTTAATTAGTAAAACTTGTATCACTAAAACCATTATTATCTCCAAGATATCTATCGTGCGGTTCACCCTCCTCACTCCTGTTTTTTGAACATGAGTAGAGATTTATCTCTTGTTCCCTGTTTAGGGTCAGATTTCTAGTGCCTTCTAAAATCTATTTCAACTCTATGCTTCTAACACTTCCGTCTAAACCCTGAACTTTTATTTATTATTGAATTTTTCTTTTCTCAATAGGAGTAGATAGGTTTGCCTATCGTCCGGTTCACACTCCTCCCCGTCTTTTAAGCAGGAGTAGAGGTTGATCTTTTGTTTCCTGTTTAGGATCTGGTTTCCGGCTTCTTCTGAAGTATATTTCAACAATATAATTCTAAAGTCTTCGCCTAAAATTCTGAAATTTTATTTACTATTTAATTACTTTTCTTTTCTCAATAGGAATTGATAGGTTCGAAGTATCGCCCGGTTCATACTCCTCCCCGTCTTTGAAACAGGAATAGAGGGTGATCACTTGCCAACCTAGTAGCACGCTTAAATTCATGCAGTCTGGGAACCAGAGAAAGCAACTCGTTGGAACAGTTGCCGTGAAAATACTTATAGAACAGACAGAGGGAAGCTACGGTACGTTTGTGAGAAAGCGATTGTAGACTAGATGCCAGATCAGGACCTATCTCATTGCATATCCGTTTCTGGATTTTGTCGAGGACCTCAAGATTTACAGCGGGAGCACCAGACCATATATGACAGCAAATATTCCATACAAGGACAGATGGTTGATTTATAAATTTGAGTTATATAATTTTTGTTTTTGTATTAATAAACTGCTTATTCTTTTTTATTACTTTTTATATGTTTTGATATTGAATTATTTTTTTGCAAAATAAATAAATAGATAAATAAATAAATAGTCAACTTTTATTATATTCATTATATACATCGTTTCCGGTATAAATTAATATTACCACAGAATATTACAGTTGCGTGACATATTGAGGAAAAAAATGCTGGTCCGCCACATCCGATAGTCTGAGAAGCACTGGTCTCTACCATTTTTCCTCGCAAGTATCTCGACTTTCCATATAAAGCCCGGGTGATGTCGGGAGACCATTTTTTTCTTGTCATTAGATACAGTGAAAGGTTAACGAGCTAGAATGTTATTTTTGAGTTAGTTATCTAGACGGGCCTCATTAGCTCAGATGTTTGGAAAGGGGGTGTAATTTCAATATCTATCATCTTCTTTACGTTTCGTGTCCCCCCTCAGGACGGAGGCGATCATGGCTCCCCACAACTTCCTATCCTTTCGTTGTAACCTAGAAAGGGTTACTGAATGAGGAATAACCAAAACGAGGTTGGAAATGAAATGGTAATTTTTATAACATCAACAAAATACAATACTCGCCAGCGGCGTGAAGTAGATAAACCACTGCTAGTGGTGGATTACTAAGACAGCATATTACCCCCACTTACAATAGTGTCCAACGGATTTATGAGGATTGGGACATACCCATTAGTGTTTATAGGTACGGTATATAACAGATAAACTGATAATCTTAATCTTTTCAATCGGATAATGTTGTAACCTAGAAAGGGTTATGTGAATGAGGAATAACCAAAACGGAGGTTGGAAATGAAATGGTAATCTTTATAACATCAACAAAATACGATACTCGCCAGCGGCGTGAAGTAGGTAAACCACTGCTAGTGGTGGACTACTTAGACAGCATGTCACGATATTTACCTGCCTCCCCAGCAGGTAGGATGCAGCACAAGGTCAAATTTAATGTGGGGAATTCCTAGCCCGTGGCTTCGGGCAAAAATTGCCCGTAGACCCCGCATACGCGGGATCTGGTATCTGTCTACCTCCCCGGACGAGACTCTGCTCTTCGTCATAGCCTTGTTCGGGTTCCTCTCTGTCCGAAGACAGCAGATTACCTCTACTTACAATAGTATCCAACGTATTTATGAGGATTGTGACATACCCATTAGTGTTCATAGGTACGGCATATAACACCTTTGTAGCTCTTAATATTTTTTGTCTTTCTGTTATTTATCCTAAACCCTGTTCCGCCATCTATTTACTTAAGTTCACCAAGTATGTTATGCCTTGTCTTCTCCCGTTCCTCTTGCTTTCAATATGTCCTGGGAGTATCAGATTTTCCAAGCCTTCTTTTCTCATTATGTGCCCCCAAAACGTCAACTGTCTCTTCCTGGTGTTAAGTATAAGTCTTCTTTTTGTTTCCTTTTTTAAAAACTTCCTCGTTGCTCACATGTTCGGTCTATGGTATTCTCAACATCCTTCTGTAGAACAACATTTCTATTACTTCAAGTCTCTTCTTCATCTGCGAGAAGATTTTTTAGCATTCACTGGAGGACAGACATCACGCAACAGTTCAGTACTATTTTCTTTGTTTCTAACGAGTATTTTCTGTTTCTCTTAATACTCTGCTTAGCTTTTTGAAGGCACCTTTGCCCATTCGAATGCACCAGTTCAGTACTATTTTCTTTGTTTCTAACGAGTATTTTCTGTTTCTCTTAATACTCTGCTTAGCTTTTTGAAGGCACCTTTGCCCATTCGAATGCCCCAGTTCAGTACTATTTTCTTTGTTTCTAACGAGTATTTTCTGTTTCTCTTAATACTCTGCTTAGCTTTTTGAAGGTACCTTTGCCCATTCGAATGCGCCAGTTCAGTACTATTTTCTTTGTTTCTAACGAGTATTTTCTGTTTCTCTTAATACTCTGCTTAGCTTTTTGAAGGCACCTTTGCCCATTCGAATGCACCAGTTCAGTACTATTTTCTTTGTTTCTAACGAGTATTTTCTGTTTCTCTTAATACTCTGCTTAGCTTTTTGAAGGCACCTTTGCCCATTCGAATGCGCCAGTTCAGTACTATTTTCTTTGTTTCTAACGAGTATTTTCTGTTTCTCTTAATACTCTGCTTAGCTTTTTGAAGGCACCTTTGCCCATTCGAATGCACCAGTTCAGTACTATTTTCTTTGTTTCTAACGAGTATTTTCTGTTTCTCTTAATACTCTGCTTAGCTTTTTGAAGGCACCTTTGCCCATTCGAATGCGCCAGTTCAGTACTATTTTCTTTGTTTCTAACGAGTATTTTCTGTTTCTCTTAATACTCTGCTTAACTTTTTGAAGGCACCTTTGCCCATTCGAATGCACCAGTTCAGTACTATTTTCTTTGTTTCTAACGAGTATTTTCTGTTTCTCTTAATACTCTGCTTAGCTTTTTGAAGGCACCTTTGCCCATTCGAATGCACCAGTTCAGTACTATTTTCTTTGTTTCTAACGAGTATTTTCTGTTTCTCTTAATACTCTGCTTAGCTTTTTGAAGGCACCTTTGCCCATTCGAATGCACCAGTTAAGTACTATTTTCTTTGTTTCTAACGAGTATTTTCTGTTTCTCTTAATACTCTGCTTAGCTTTTTGAAGGCACCTTTGCCCATTCGATTGCGCCAGTTCAGTACTATTTTCTTTGTTTCTAACGAGTATTTTCTGTTTCTCTTAATACTCTGCTTAGCTTTTTGAAGGCACCTTTGCCCATTCGAATGCACCAGTTCAGTACTATTTTCTTTGTTTCTAACGAGTATTTTCTGTTTCTCTTAATACTCTGCTTAGCTTTTTGAAGGCACCTTTGCCCATTCGAATGCGCCAGTTCAGTACTATTTTCTTTGTTTCTAACGAGTATTTTCTGTTTCTCTTAATACTCTGCTTAGCTTTTTGAAGGCACCTTTGCCCATTCGAATGCACCAGTTCAGTACTATTTTCTTTGTTTCTAACGAGTATTTTCTGTTTCTCTTAATACTCTGCTTAGCTTTTTGAAGGCACCTTTGCCCATTCGAATGCGCCAGTTCAGTACTATTTTCTTTGTTTCTAACGAGTATTTTCTGTTTCTCTTAATACTCTGCTTAGCTTTTTGAAGGCACCTTTGCCCATTCGAATGCGCCAGTTCAGTACTATTTTCTTTGTTTCTAACGAGTATTTTCTGTTTCTCTTAATACACTGCTTAGCTTTTTGAAGGCACCTTTGCCCATTCGAATGCACCAGTTCAGTACTATTTTCTTTGTTTCTAACGAGTATTTTCTGTTTCTCTTAATACTCTGCTTAGCTTTTTGAAGGCACCTTTGCCCATTCGAATGCACCAGTTCAGTACTATTTTCTTTGTTTCTAACGAGTATTTTCTGTTTCTCTTAATACTCTGCTTAGCTTTTTGAAGGCACCTTTGCCCATTCGAATGCGCCAGTTCAGTACTATTTTCTTTGTTTCTAACGAGTATGTTCTGTTTCTCTTAATACTCTGCTTAGCTTTTTGAAGGCACCTTTGCCCATTCGAATGCACCAGTTCAGTACTATTTTCTTTGTTTCTAACGAGTATTTTCTGTTTCTCTTAATACTCTGCTTAGCTTTTTGAAGGCACCTTTGCCCATTCGAATGCACCAGTTCAGTACTATTTTCTTTGTTTCTAACGAGTATTTTCTGTTTCTCTTAATACTCTGCTTAGCTTTTTGAAGGCACCTTTGCCCATTCGAATGCGCCAGTTCAGTACTATTTTCTTTGTTTCTAACGAGTATGTTCTGTTTCTCTTAATACTCTGCTTAGCTTTTTGAAGGCACCTTTGCCCATTCGAATGCACCAGTTCAGTACTATTTTCTTTGTTTCTAACGAGTATTTTCTGTTTCTCTTAATACTCTGCTTAGCTTTTTGAAGGCACCTTTGCCCATTCGAATGCACCAGTTCAGTACTATTTTCTTTGTTTCTAACGAGTATTTTCTGTTTCTCTTAATACTCTGCTTAGCTTTTTGAAGGCATCTTTGCCCATTCAAATGCACCTCCGGATTTCAGTTTCGCACTTTACATTCTCTGTTAAAACACTTCCTAGATATTTAATTTTTGTACTTGTTTGATTTTGCCATCTCCGCGGCGTTATTTTCCGTAAGTTCGGTAAGTACGCCCCTGAGAGAGTTGTTAAAATACTTCATGGGTACAGTATGCGCATACGATTGTCAGTAAGACTCCCATAGACTTATTTTCTGATTAAGTCCAATGTCTGTCCGGAAACAACATTCTTAGAGGAAGATTGAATAAAATCCCGAAGTATTTCATCCGGACACACATCGCAAATATTTGCAAAGTCTTGTGGGTAACTAGGTCTGCTATTAACGGTTCTGTTTCTCTCTCTCTCTCTCTCTCTCTCTCTCTCTCTCTCTCTCTCTCTCTCTCTCTCCCATTTCATTATTTTATTTTATTATTATTTCTTTTTAAGTAGCAGCTGCGCGGGTGAAAAATTGAAAGACGTGACAATTCTCTCTGCGCATGTGTGATGTCAGTTTGTATTTTTCTTACAAATTGGTTATACGCAGTTCAAAGAGAGTGATTAAAAAATCCTTTTAGTTCTTTGGACTTCCGCAATTCAACGTACCTTAAGAAAGTGGCCACTTCCTGTATACATACATACATATATATATATATATATATATATATATATATATATATATATATATATATATATATATATATTTTTTTTTTCAGGAATATATATTTACCCAATCAATCTATCTATCTATACGATAAAAATAAAATATAGCTTTAGGATATGCTATATGTAAAAGTGCTCAGAGATAGAGCGTGTGAAAAAAGTATAAAAGTGGACACTGAGGTCAACAGATTGTTGCCACTTAATATTGGCTTCAGTATATATATATATATATATATATATATATATATATATATATATATATATATATATATATATATATATATATATATAGCAATCTTCTATGTTAACATAACAGAATATCATCTTTGATGGTGAATATCTTATCGTTTAAATGCCCGTATACCCACTCAGAAGTTGGCTCATGTGAGCCGAAAGCTTAGATCAAGGAACAGCTTAATAAAAAATATCCAAATGGACAATTTTTGTCTCTATTTTCACCCAAAATTAAAGCAACCATACGAAGCTTAGAACGACTCATGATCAAAGATAATAGACATTCGTTAGTGTGTTATAGAGTTGTTTTTAAATTCCGAATACGGTTAGCACATTGTGGCCTTGTTCGTAGTTAATATTGTTAAGAGTTAGCTTTTTCTTTTTTATTATTAAAGCGTCCATAATTTTTAATCTTTTTTTACAGGTGGATGAAGTTATTATATTTCTGTTGTCTACTATTTTCTTTAAATAAAAACTTATCCGGAGTACCTTGTCTGTCGTTTTGAATTAAACATGCATATATATATATATATATATATATATATATATATATATATATATATATATATATATATATATATATATATTTACATTAACGCGCAGAGGGTTGGCCTAGGATGTGATGTCTCCGGACATTTATATCGGTAGGGCATCCAATAATAATTTAGTGTTTATTTCATATTTCATCTGTTTATACATATTTAAGATGTCTACTTTTCTCACATTTCTCAGTAGTAGGCCCTACAGGCCCCACCTACTTGAATTTTAGAGGCATACAATCAAGGAGTTTGCCCCGGGCATTACCAAACCTTTGCACATCACTCAAACGTTATTTTTACCTAATGCTTTAGAAATATATATATATATATATATATATATATATATATATATATATATATATATATATATATATATATATATATATATAATTTAAAGGAAAAACAGACCACTTTAAGGCTCCATGTAATAATTTATTTCGCCAAGCCCTTTATTAAAGGACACTGGCTCATCAGACTCCACTTCCAAACGGTGAAACGAATAACGATAAATTTTGTCTGGCGCCTTAGGGTTATCTTAGGTTTTGCTTTACTTAGTGTATTGAGCACTTTCTACTTGCCTTGTTTTTTTTTTCTTTGGACTTGTTTTAATGTTCTTGGTTATTTTTTTTTTTATTCACTATTTTTTATCGGCTACCGATTTGTTCTACTGCAAGTTGAGCTATCCGAGGTTTTTCAAAACGAGTATTACCATTTATATATATATATATATATATATATATATATATATATATATATATATATATGTGTGTGTGTGTGTGTGTGTGTGTGTGTGTGTGTGTGTGTGTATTGAGTGTGAATTTGTGCGTGTATTAGTTTTCCGAGTGCACAGTTATTACACTCAGGTGCTAGGTCGAGGTGCTGATTCGTAGTTAATAATTAATCATGTTATTTTTTATGGGTACTATACTGGTGGAGAGACTATTTAAGAATGACGTTTATGATGAGTCGACTGCTTGTACTGAATTTGCCACTTGAACAAAAGATGTCAGTCAGTTAAATATAGCTCAAGTGTTTCTGTTCCATTAATAAAGTCCTTCAGGAGGGATCTGGCATTTATTCACCATCGAATGTGCTTCAGACGTTCAGATCAGACAACGGAAATTATAAATGAATTTTTTCTTTAAATGTAACTTGTATTCAATCTTGCATTGGCGTACAACTTTTGGGAAAGAAATTATGGCAGATTTCCGTGAAAAAATAATTGTTTTTTTATTAAAGTAATTTAAATTATCTTACTTATTCTCCAGGTTATATTCATCTTCTTTCTCTAACTAGTTTTCCACCAAGTACTAATAGTCTTAAGTTGTCTGAATTTCTTAGATGAAGCCTTGTCAATTATTATTCATTTTTCACTAGTATTTCTTTCATCTTATTTCTCTTGCTTTTTCACCAAGTACTAATAGTCTTAAGTTGTCTGAATTTCTTAGATGAAGCCTTGTCAATTATTATTCATTTTTCACTAGTATTTCTTTCATCTTATTTCTCTTGCTTTTCCAAGAAGTACTAATAGTCTTAAGTTGTCTGAATTTCTTAGATGAAGCCTTGTCAATTATTATTCATTTTCACTAGTATTTCTTTCATCTTATTTCTCTTGCTTTTCCACCAAGTAGTAATAGTCTTAAGTTGTCTGAATTTCTTAGATGAAGCCTTGTCAATTATTATTCATTTTTCACTAGTATTTCTTTCATCTTATTTCTCTTGCTTTTCCACCAAGTAGTAATAGTCTTAAGTTGTCTGAATTTCTTAGATGAAGCCTTGTCAATTATTATTAATTTTTCACTAGTATTTCTTTCATCTTATTTCTCTTGCTTTTCCACCAAGTACTAATAGTCTTAAGTTGTCTGAATTTCTTAGATGAAGCCTTGTCATTTATTATTCATTTTTCACTAGTATTTCTTTCATCTTATTTCTCTTGCTTTTCCACCAAGTAGTAATAGTCTTAAGTTGTCTGAATTTCTTAGATGAAGCCTTGTCAATTATTATTCATTTTTCACTAGTATTTCTTTCATCTTATTTCTCTTGCTTTTCCACCAAGTAGTAATAGTCTTAAGTTGTCTGAATTTCTTAGATGAAGCCTTGTCAATTATTATTTTTTTTTCACTAGTATTTCTTTCATCTTATTTCTCTTGCTTTTCCACCAAGTACTAATAGTTTTAAGTTGTCTGAATTTCTTAGATGAAGCCTTGTCAATTATTATTCATTTTTCACTAGTATTTCTTTCATCTTATTTCTCTTGCTTTTCCACCAAGTAGTAATAGTCTTAAGTTGTCTGAATTTCTTAGATGAAGCCTTGTCAATTATTATTCATTTTTCAC
>OZ038509.1:63492212-63499712 GCA_964036315.1 Acanthosepion esculentum | reverse complement strand
CAAGATTAACCCCGACAAGTCTCCCGGCTTGCGGTTAGGTGCCTTGAAGGGGATCGGTCTTTCAGGGCTATACTCATTCTGGGAGTGTGGTTCGGGCCAGACTCCACCTGGAAAAAAATTGGTCAAAAGTACAGGCGCATTTGTCGAGATTTGGCGCCGGTTGTCCTTGAGGGGTAGGGCTGAGGCGTGTGCCACTTACGTCTGTCCTCCCATCCTTTACCAGCTGGCAGACTTCCTCTCTCTAAGGAATGTATAAAGGTGATCGAGCACTTTCTCTCCTCCCCCTTGTAGGGTGGTCACAAGCATCACGTCGACAGAAATGTCTGTACCCAACGTCTGTGTCTTGGGGGACTGGCAATGCCACACTTGGTGAGTTACCGATACGCTTCGAGGTTGACTATCCTACGTCGCGCGTTGACAGAGGATTAGATCTTGAAGGACAGCATTTCCTCGCCTTACCATTACTCCTCCTGTTTTCTGAATGCCATCATAGGCCCCGAGATCAAGAAAATTTCCTCCTTGAGTTTTGATCGGCCTTGCGGGTCATTCCTAGGTCCTGTGACCTTTCTCGGCCTAGAAGAGTCTTGTATCGAGAATTAGTGGAGAGAGTCGCGAATGATCCGCTCTGCGAACGGTTTGTCGGTGATTGGTTCGCAGTAGGCTACCTCTCAATGACGTAGCATTCAGATGAGTCTTGGAGGATTTTGTATGACTGTCATAGGTGTGACCTTGGCTTAGAGGAAAAGGCTTCGCACGCCTTCTACCATTGTCCTCGAGTGCGCTCCCTCTGTGACTATGTCGGTGAGTTGACGGCTCGTATTGACCCCGAAAAGCTCGTGCTCATTGATCTCGCATACGCGTATGACAATGTGTTGCCCGCATATTCTGGGGTGAAAGAGATGGTGTTTCTGACGTTGCTGGCCACGGCTAGAATGGTGATTTGGACGACGCGGATGGAGGAAATCTTGTGATGTGATCGCTATTCTCATCAGGATCTGATCAAATTCTTTGATCATCAGCTCAGGATGAAGATTAGAACTGAATAAAAGCTGTTGGTATTGACAGATTTCAGCGAAAGGTGGGTAAATGTGGCGAGCCTGGTTTGCGTGAACGAGGCTAGCTTTGATTTTCTTTTTTTTAAGTCCGCCTATGTCACAACGGGGCGATTTCCTGTGATACCATCCTCTGGTTTAAGATAGACTAGTTAATGTGAATAAGTTCAGTTCCGGCCTGTGACCGGCTTCTCCCAACGATCCAAGTCGAGATTCCCAACCTCCCCAGTTTGTTTTGGCCCGCGTTTTTCATCTCGACTGGGTCAGATTTTTGAGTTTTCTAATCCCCATAATTATTTTTATTTACTCTCTCCCTCCCTTAGACAGAGAGAGTCTCTTGATTTTGTCGGAAGACAGAATACAGCGGCAACTCTTATTTTTGAGGGGTGGACGGGTTTTAATATTATTGTTCTTTTTTCAGCTTGTTTTCGGGGTCATCATCCCCGCCATCATTTCTTAACATTGATAGAATTTTTATAAAATTGTAAATATTGAAATTATAAGTCCTAGTGTGTTTTTCAGTAGGGTCCCTCTGTGTGTGTGTGTGTGAGAGAGAGAGAGAGAGTGAGGTATTTTGGTGTATGTAGGGGCGAGTAGTGACGGTAGTTTCTGATGGTGAATGAGTAAATTGTAACGAATGAATGGGTCGTGAAACTGATTAGCTATTTATTTGATTTATAAGATAAATAGTGTCGACCAGCCTTGACCCATCTCCCTTTTTTAGGCCTTGTGTCACAATTACTAAATCGCCCAGACTTCGTGATCAAAGACCACAAGAACAGAATGTGCTTTCTTATTGACATGCCAGTCCCTGCAGAATGTAAAATATCTTTGAAGACCTTTAAAAATCTATCAAAATACGACGATCTTGAAGTAAAGATCTAAAAAAATCTAAATTATTAATGGCACATGAAGCCATTAATAATTCCAGTTCTGATTCGACTGGAAAAGATTCTGATAGACTCATTGAAAGGATCCCTGATTTCCATGCCTTAAGGAAATACAAAAAATGTTCTCACAAGTACAGCTCATAACTTACGAAGGACTTTATCAGTCTAAAATGTGTGTGCTCTTAGGTTAAAAAATGTCCAGTGAAAATGTCATGAAGCCATTTCTGAATTTAGGTCTCTGGTTGGGACCCGGAAGGAAATGTGTATATAACAAACATGAAAGGAAATAATAGTTGTAGTTGGAGCCCTCGGATTGATTGGAAAAGGTTCAGATAGACACACTGAAGTGATTCCTTGTAGTCTATACTTTAAAGAGATGCAAAAAATTGTACTCACAAGTACAGCTCATAACTTACGAAGGACTTTATCTATGTAAAATGTGTCTTAATTTTTTTTAAATGGTCAGTGAAAATGTCATGAAGCTATTTCTGACCTTAGGTCTCTGGTTGGGATCCGAAAGGGTTTGTATATACAACAGAAATCAAAGGAAATACTACTACTACTACTACTACTACTACTACTACTACTACTACTACTACTACTACTACTACTAATAATAATAATAATAATAAAGAGTGGGCCAATATCTGCACTGGAAAATTTGCAACTCCTACGGGAAGGAAACTGAAAGAAACTGGTACGAACACCACCCTGACCCGGTTAGGGAGATAGGACCTGTTACAATTCTATGGGACTACACAATACACACTAACAGAACAATCAAAGCCAACCGCCCAGACATTGTTATTAAAGATCACAGACAAAATAAGTGCGTCCTTATTGATATGGCAGTCCCTACAGACTGCAATGTATCTTTGAAGATATTCGAAAAGCTGTCAATATACAAGGATCGTGAAATAGAAATCTCAAAAAAATCCCTGTTGTAGTTGGAGCCCTTGGACTGGTTGGAAAAGATTCCAGTAGACTAATTGAAGGGATCCCTGGAAGTCCATGAGATACAAAAAATTGTTCTGACAAGTACAGCCCACACTTTACGAAGGGCTTTATCTATGTAATTAATTATTTATTTATTTTTTTGTTTCTTTGTAGTGGAAAGTGTCACGATGCCATTTCTAACTTTAGGTCCCTGGGCAGGACCGGAAAGAAATGTGTAAACGCCAGATATCAAAGAAAAAAAATCCCTACAGATTGTAATGTATCTTTGAAGATCTTCAAAAAACTATCAAAATGCAAGGAACTTGAAGTTGAAATCTCAAAAATGTGGCACGTGAAGACATCAATAATACCAGTTGTAGTTGGAGCCCTCGGATTGATTGTAAAGGTTTCCGATAGACACACTGAAGGGATTCCCGGTAACCCATGTTTTAAAGAAATACAAAAAAATGTACTCACAAGTACAGCAGCTCGCCCATTACGAAGGACTTCATCTGTGTAAAATGTGTTTGATCTTAGTTTGTTATTATTTTTACAAAAATGCTCAGTGAAAAATATTATGAAACCATTTCTGACCTTAGGTCTCTGGTAGGGACCCGGAAGGAAATGTGTATACAACAAAAATCAAAGAAAACAAACAAACATGGGTTCTGATGTTAACTGATTGTGGCTGTTACCATGTACATGTTTTGCGTTGTTGAATAAAGATGGACTGCAGGAAATATCCCGTTCTGTTTTCCTAGATTTGTTTGTCAGTCGCTTGACCTTAACAAGTTTGGCACGCGTGCCTTAGAAACACTGACGTGTACCCTGGAGATCTCTGCGCATGGATTGAAGCAGTGGGACGATATTGTCTCATTTCAAGAGGTTTGCTTCTTTTTATTTTTATTTTTAAACTCTGAAGGACAGAACGGTCACCTAATTATTATACCATTTCTTTACTAAATTAATCCTACCTACCCCCTCCCCGCAAAATTTTCCAACCTCCCAGTTGATTCCAAACACGCCTGATTATTACATTAAAAAGCCCGCTTTTATTCAAGACATAAGAGTAAGGAAACTTGTTTACCTTTGATGTTGTTGAGGTAATTGGACGGTTAAGCGTTTTCTGGTGGTGGTGGTGGTGGGGGGGAATTTAATGTTTGAATCTTGATTTGGAAATAGAGCCATTAAAAAAATAGCCTACCTGCTCGGAACATTGAGGACATTCCAGAAATTATTGGATACAGTCTGTCGATGAAAAACAAATGAAAGATTTATTTTCTCAAGTAAAGAGAGGCTAACTGGAAATAAATTCTCACTAACAACTAGCATCACTGGGATGTATGAACGTGGAATAATAATAATAATAATAATAATAATAATAATAATAATAATAATAATAATAATAATATTAATGATAATAATAAAGATAATAATAATAATAATAATAATGATAATAATAATAATAATAATGATAATAATGATAACAATAATAATGATATTAATGATAATAATAATCATAATAATAATCATAAGAAGAATGATAATAATAATAAAATAATATTCAAGACAATAATAAAGATAATAATGATAATAATAATAATGATAACAAGGATGATAACGATAATAGTAATAATGATAATAATAATATCAATGATAATAATAATAATAATAATAATAATGATAATAAGGATGTTAATAACGATAACAGTAATAATAATAATAAAATCAATGATAATAAAGATAATAATAATAATGATAATAATAATATTGAAGAATGATAATAAAAATAATATTAATGACAATAATAAATTAATAATAATATTAATGATAATAATAAAAATAATAATGATAATAATGATATTATGATGATAATAAAGATAATAATGATAATAATAATAATGATAAAATAATTATAATATATAAAAATAATATTAATGATAATAATAATATTACTACTACTACTACTACTACTACTACTACTACTACTAATAATAATAATAATAATCCTTTATTCAGTTAGCTCATTTTGCGCCGCTGTCGTCGCCATACCCCATTATTATATTTCTGTCGCAATTGTGGTTTATAGGGATATTCAAGACAAAATAGGGCAATGATGTGCCAGTTACTTTTGTACCGGGGATATTAAGTTCATCTGCTTTCTAGTAAAGCCGTTGACCTCTGACGTTCAGATCTTACGTTTAGGCTGGCAAGTCGCCGATAGCCGCTTGGCACAGGTGAGTTGTAGAGAGGCATTATCCTTTACCGGTCGGCTAGGGAAACCCTTCCGACTGCCCTCACACAGTTTGAACGGGGTGTGGTCGCCGCAGTGACTATGCGAGTTCTTAGAGCCAAGGGTGAGAGTTGGAGCTAGGCCATGGACCAGTACAGTTACACATCCCAATTCACCTGAGGAAAGCAGGGTCGACCGCTTCGCTGCAAAGGTGGTACCACCGACGATACACCCCATACACAATAATAATAATAATAATAATAATAACAATAATAATAATATCTCGTCATCGATATAGCTGTTCCTTCATACTATCAAGGTCAAAGAAATTGAAAAGCTTAAATAGTACGCTGATCTCTGGACTGAGGTTGCCAGAATGTGCGAAGTTCGGTCCACTATTGTCCTGGTTATCATTGTAACATTGGGGTCTATACCACAGAAACTAAAGTCATACATTAATAAAATGAAAATAAAGCTTAGTACCCGTCGCTTCAGAAGTCCGCATTGCCTGGCACTGCAAATATTATACGAAACATGGTATCTGTTTAATGTCTTACGACTTATTGGAGAACATCCATAATACAAGCTTCCAGGTTGAAAAGAAAAAAAGAAAAAGAAAAAAACAAACCCAAAAACACGCGGATAATAATAATAATAATAATAATAATAATAATAATAATAATAATAACAACAACAACAACAAAGATAATCGCCCATACACCGTGATTAGAGACCGCAAAGACAAAAAGTGCCTCCTTATTGATATGGTGGTCCATGCAGACTGCAATATATCCTTGAAGATCTTCAAAAAGCCGTCAAAATACAAGGACCTTGAAATCGAAATCTCAAAAACGTGGTACATGAAATCATCAAACATTCCTGTTGTAGTTGGAGCCCTCGGATTGGTTGGAAAAGGTTCCGACACACTAATTGAAGGGATTCCTGGTAGCCCATGTCTTAAAGAAACACAAAAAATTGTTCCCACGTGTACAGCCCACGCCTCACGAAGGGCTTTGTCTATGTAAATTATGTGTGATTGTGTTTTAAGTGCTCAGTGAAAAATATCATGATGCCATTTCTGACCTTAGGTCTCTGGTCAGGACCAAGAAAGAAATGAGTATACACCAGAAATCAAAGGATATAATAATAATAATAATAATAATAATAATAATAATAATAATAATAATAATTAATAATAATAATAATAATAATATTAATAATAATAATAATAATAATATTAATAATAATTAATAATAATAATAATAACATTAATAATAATAATTAATAATAATATTAATAATAATAATAATAATATTAATAATAATAATAATTAATAATAATAATAATAATATTAATAATAATAATAATAATATTAATAATAATAATAATAATAATAGTAATAATAATAATAATAATAATATAAAAAAAGCTATCAAAATACAAGGACCTTGAAATCAAAATCTCAAAAATGTGGCACATGAGAATATTAACAATCCTTGTTGTAGTTGGAGCGATCGGATTGATTGGAAAAGATTCCAATAGACTCATTGAAGGGAATCCTGGAAGCTCATGCCTTAAAGAAATACAAAAAATTGTTTTGATAATTACAGCACACACCTTACGAAGCTCTTTGTCTCTATAAAATATGTTTTTTTTGTTGTTTTCTTTTGTTTTTAATTGGTCAGTGAAAAATGTCATGATGCCATTTTTAACCTTAGGTCTCTGGTTGGGACCCGGAGAGAAATGAATATACACCATAAATCAAAGGATATAATAATAATAATAATAATAATAATAATAATAATCATGATGATGATGATGATGATGATGATGATGAGAAGAAGAAGAAGAAGAAGAAGAAGAAGAAGAAGAAGAAGAAGAAGAAGAAGAAGAAGAAGAAGAAGAAGAAGAAGAAGAAGAAGGCGGTGGTGGCGGCGGCACGGTGGAGTAATGGATAGCGGCTCGGATTGAGGAACCGGAGAGCCGAGTTCGAATTCCAGTCGAATCCACTACATTCACTTATTTGCTAATTGCCTTGGATGGCAACTGGTCGTCTACCTAACGTGGGAAAAATCTGCCTCGTCAGTCATGTATCGAAAGATACATGATCGCCTCTGTATCACGCATGGCACATAACTGAATTGCTACTTTCTTAAAAACCGCCTTTTCTCTGATACTGAGGATTCCGAGGCAGGCACTCATAGACCTGTTAATTGTTTTCCATATAGACAACTTACTACGAGCCATTGGGGTTGAGTGAGGCTTCTCTTTCTAGGGTGCGTTATTAATATGATCAAAGATCCATTAATCCTGCAGCTAAAAGTCCGACTAATACTTCTGGAGCTACTGTTAACGAGCGTTGCTGTAAGTTTTAAAGAATGGCTGTTTT
>OZ038509.1:63382212-63487212 GCA_964036315.1 Acanthosepion esculentum | reverse complement strand
GAAAACCTGGAAAAAGAAACTGAGTTTAGTTCAGTGTTTTTTTTTGTTTTTTTTTTTTTTTTAGATATTAAAGCTTTTTGTGGGATGGACAATTATGCTGTTGCCCGATTTGAATAATTTTACTGTCACACCCGGTATATTTAGAGAAAAGAGTACTGAACTGCTATGTAAAATCATTCCTCTTATATGGCAGTGAATGCTGGACAATCTTTTCACAAATGAAGAAGAGACTTGAAGCAACACAAAGAAAAGTGTACTTAACTGTCATGTAATATAATTCCTCTTGTATGGCAATAAATGCTGTGCAATCTCCGCATAGGTTAAGAAAGTACTTGAAGCAACAAAAATATAATTCTACAGAAAATACCATAGACTAAACATGTGAATAATGAGGTAGCTGTTCGGCAATTTAAATATCTGGGAAGCGTTTTAACAGATAACGAAAAATGTGGCACCGCAATCCGAAGAAGTATTGGCAGAGCGAAAGATGTCTTTCAAAAAGTAAACAAAATATTAAGAAACGGGAAAATATTTTTCAGAAACAAAGAGAGTGCTCATGTATTATGCAATATCAATCTTCCTATAAGGTAGATAATGCTGGATAATTTTCTCACAGATGAAGATGAAAATTAAGACAACTGGGATATGGTTCAAGAGGAAATATTGAGAATACCATGGACAGAGCATGTAAGCAATGAGGAAGTTTTAAGAAAATCTGAAACCAGAGGGACATTCTAAGAAAGAGACAGTTGAAATATATGGGACAGATATTTCAATTGTCTCCTGTTGAGGAAGAAAGGCAAGGAAAATTTGACACTCAAAGGGCATATTGAAGGTAAGAGGGATGAGGGTAAACACCGAGTAATCTACCTAACAAATTTGATAGCAGAAGAGATAGGGAGAAGTACAGTAAAAAATAGAAGTAAACATTGTTAAGAGTTACAAAGCATAAGAAGTTGTAGAGAGCCATGATCGCCCACGCCCTGACTTGAACCTTGGACAGTTTGAGTTTATTAATTCTGTACATCGCTTCGGAGGCAATTTGCGCTGGTTAACTAAAACCAGTATTATTTTTTTTCTTTTCGTCGTTTCATTATGACCAGTTATATTTATACTTCATAATTTACAGTTATTTTTACGACTTTCATTTATAACCGGAAGTTGTAGAGAGCCATGATCGCCCACATCCTGAAAGAACACGGCGCAGAGAAGAAGAATAAGAAGAAGAAGAAGAAGAAGAAGAAGAAGAAGAAGAAGAAGAAGAAGAATTGGATTCATAACATTTTAGCAATTTTTCATTACACTGAAATGATTATTATTATTAATATTATTATTAATAAAAATGTTATTATAATTATTATTATTAATATTATTATTAATATTATTATTATTATTAATAATGTTATTATTATTAATATTATTATTTTTAATATTATTATTATTATTATTATTAATATTAATATTATTATTATTAATAATGTTATTATTATTATTATTATTATTATTATTATTATCCAGAATTTTTTTTGTTTCGAAAGGAGGTCGAAAAAAATAAATAAAAAAATAGATAAAAAGCCCGTGAGAATCCACCCTGTTCTAAATGGAGCAGGTTCATTCTCCGCTTTGTTGAAATTATCACTCGGCACCCCCGGTTAAGGTCTGTTTACTGTAAATGGAATGCCTCTCCATTCATCAGACATCTATTGGCTGTCTGCGAAGAAGCGTGGCGACGGGTGGGGCGGACTCGGAACGCTTCCCATCACGTTTTTGCTTTCATAGATTTTTTTATGATTTTGCCTCTTGTTATTTCCATTCAGATATTGGGAATGACAATTTTTAACCTATAATTTTTTTTTCGGGTCTTTATTAAGGGTCCTATTGAAAAATTAGGCACACACACACACACACACACACACACACACACACACACACACACACACACACGTACGCACACATCCACACACGCACACAAACATAGGTAGTACTTGCATCTATCTAGCGGATAAATTCCGAGATAGACAACGGATGTTAAAACAGTGAATACTTTTTTTTCAATACACTTATATCGACGATTAAGGTTATAAATTACTCATAAAACATTATCAACAATAAACAGAGTAATAATAATAACAATAATAATAATATTAAAAAGAGGAATTTCAAAAATACATTGCGTTATGTGACGGATAGAAGAGTTGTTCTTACCGTAGATCTTATTAGGCTCAAGAAGCTATTAACAACGATGTCAAATAATAAAATAGAACAATTGTAAAAATAGACTGTAATAAAAGTAATGTGACGGAGAGAAGATTTGTTCTTACCGTAGATCTTATTAGGCCCAAGAAGAGATTAACAGCTATACCTAATAATAAAATAGAACAATTATAAAAATAGACTAATAAAAGTAATGTGACGGATAGAAGATTTGCTCTTACCGTAGATCTTATTAGGCCCAAGAAGACATTAACAGCTATACCTAATAATAAAATAGAACAATTGTAAAAATAGACTAATAAAAGTAATGTGACTGATAGAAGATTTGTTCTTGCCGTAGATCTTATTAGGCCCAAGAAGAGATTAACAGCTATACCTAATAATAAAATAGAACAATTGTAAAAATAGACTAATAAAAGTATTGTGACTGATAGAAGATTTGTTCTTGCCGTAGATCTTATTAGGCCCAAGAAGAGTTTAACAGTTATACCTAATAATAAAATAGAACAATTGTAAAAATAGACAAATGAAAGTAATGTGACTGATAGAAGATTTGTTCTTACGGTAGATCTTATTAGGCCCAAGAAGAGATTAACAGCTATACCTAATAATAAAATAGAACAGTTGTAAAAATAGACTAATAAAAGTAATGTGACGGATAGAAGATTTGTTCTTACCGTAGATCTTATTACGCCCAAGAAGAGATTAACAGCTATACCTAATAATAAAATAGAACAGTTGTAAAAATAGACTGTAATAAAAGTAATGTGACGGATAGAAGATTTGTTCTTACCGTAGATCTTATTAGGCCCAAGAAGAGATTAACAGCTATACCTAATAATAAAATAGAACAGTTGTAAAAATAGACTAATAATAGTAATGTGACTGATAGAAGATTTGTTCTTACCGTAGATCTTATTAGGCCCAAGAAGAGATTAACAGCTATACCTAATAATAAAATAGAACAATTGTAAAAATAGACTGTAATAAAAGCAATGTGACTGATAGAAGATTTGTTCTTACGGTAGATCTTATTAGGCCCAAGAAGAGATTAACAGCTATACCTAATAATAAAATAGAACAATTGTAAAAATAGACTGTAATAAAAGCAATGTGACTGATGGAAGATTTGTTCTTACCGTAGATCTTATTAGGCCCAAGAAGAGATTAACAGCTATACCTAATAATAAAATAGAACAATTGTAAAAATAGACTAATAAAAGTAATGTGACTGATAGAAGATTTGTTCTTACCGTAGATCTTATTACGCCCAAGAAGAGATTAACAGCTATACCTAATAATAAAATAGAACAACTGTAAAAATAGACTAATAAAAGTAATGTGACTGATAGAAGATTTGTTCTTACCGTAGATCTTATTAGGCCCAAGAAGAGATTAACAGCTATACCTAATAATAAAATAGAACAATTGTAAAAATAGACTAATAAAAGTAATGCGACGGATAGAAGATTTGTTCTTGCCGTAGATCTTATTAGGCCCAAGAAGAGATTAACAGCTATACCTAATAATAAAATAGAACATTTGTAAAAATGGACTGTTTTAGCAAAACAAAAAACAAAAAAACTCCTTCCACTCAATATAAATTAGTTTTTGAAATACAGTAAAGTATTTAGCTTAATGGAAATATTAAATTTAATTTATTAGCTTGAAATTAAAACTAAAATAAAAGCATAAAAAAGATTCATTTTAAACCTTAGGTATTGCGTTTTTATTTGTTGGATCCTACATAATAGTCAGCATAACATTATAATAGTCTTTTCTTTGTTTCAAATAACACTCTCTGCCTTTCTGTCTGTTTTCTCTTCTTGTTGATCAAATTATTATTTTCTGGGTTTGGTTAAGGTCCGAGGATAATGCTAATTTCCATCATATTTACTAAATTCAGGAGACTAACGCAACCCAATCTTCCCTCAACTCTACAATCAGTCTACTTTTAGAACCTAAAGTATAAATATTTATTTGACAATGTCGTCGCGATCTGAGTTCTAGGACCAGCAATTGCCGTTCGAAATCAGTCGCTGATTTTCATGGCAAGAGAGATTACAAGTTTACTTTAAAGCAACAGAATTTTCATTCAGCATTAAGTACATACGGCTCCTTGTAAAATCTGAGTATCAGACATTTTTAAATATCTGTTTCCGTTTGTTCAGGTTAATAAGAGCGAAGCTGACGAGCAATAAAGAAAATGCCAATTGCAAGTACGACGCCCAGTTGGCGAAAAACTTGCAGTATCATTTTTGCACTGACAGTCCTCAATAAGCGACCAGAAGTCGATGTTTCTTCTTTTGCAAAAGAACGAAACTGGTCAATAAGTTTTATTTTCATAAAGATTTCATTGGAAAAGATGTGTTAGAAAATATAGCTAAGTCGATAAATAATAATAATAATAATAATAATAATAATAATAATAATAATAATAATAATAATAATAATAATAATAATAATAATAATAAAGCCTTGGTATTTTATCAGGCATAGCTCTTCATGGTTTCTGATCATGATTGAAGAATATAGCATGTACATCTTTTGTCTCGGAGAATTAAATACGGTAAATATCCGGTTCAATACCCCAGATTTGATTGTCAGTTGTTTGACATTAACCAGTTTCTGCATGTCTCCTAGTTGCTGATGCATGATAAATCTCGATTCAGCGTCATAGCCAGGTGTCAAGGCTTGGAGAATGAGGCAGCCTGTGCTTTCTTATTGACATGCAGTCTGTTATGTATCTTTGAAGATCTTCAAAAAATATCAATGTACAAGGATCTTGAAACTGAAAACTCAAAAATGTGGCACGTGAGGACATTAATAATTCCAGTTGTAGTTGGAAGCCTCGATTTGATTGGAAAGGGTCCCAATAGAGACATTGAAGTGATCTCCTTAGCCCATGCCTTAAAGTAATACAAATACTCGTATTTACTAAACTCAGAAGACCGACGCAACACAATCTTCCCTCAGATCTGCAATCAATCTACTTTTAGAAACTAAAGTATAAATATTCATTTGACAATGTGGTCGCGAACTGAGTTCTAGCGCCAGCAATTGCCGTTCAAAATCAGTCGGTGATCTTTATGCCAGGAGAGATTAAAAGTTTATTTTAAAGCAACAGAATTTTCATTCAGTATTCAGTACATACGGCTACTTGTAAAATATGACCTGTTGTTACTGGGGCCCTGGAAATGATAGCAGAAGGAGAAAACAAATATGAGGATTAAATTCTTGGAATCCCTAAAATATATGAATTTCCGAAATCATACTTATTGAGTACTTTTCACACTTTGCGAAGATCTCTCTCCATTCTGTGACCACGATTATAATTTTTCTCTCTGATTAAATGTCACCATATCACATTGAATCTTCTAATACAAAAAGATTGTCGTCTGTTGAAGTTTTCGATTGAGACTTGCTACACAAAACAAGAGCGAAACAACAACAACAACAACAATAATAATAATAATAATAATAGAAATAATAGAAATAATAATAATAATAATAGTAATAATAATAATAATAGTAATAATAATAATAATAGTAATAATAATAGTAGTAATAATAATAATTGTAATAATAATAATAGTAATAATAATAATAATAATAATAATAGTAATAATAATAATAATAGTAATAATAATAATAATAGTAATAATAATAGTAATAATAATAATAATTGTAATAATAATAATAATAGTAATAATAATAATAATAATAATAGTAATAATAATAGTAATAATAATAATAATAGTGATAATAATAATAATAGTAATAATAATAATAATAGTAATAATAAAAGTAATAATAATAATAGTAATAATAATAATAGTAATAATAATAATAATAGTAATAATAATAATAATAATAGTAATAATAATAGTAATAATAATAATAATAGTAATAATAATAATAATAATACTAGTAATAATAATAATAGTAATAATAATAGTAATAATAATAGTAATAATAATAATAGTAATAATAATAGTAATAATAATAGTAATAATAATAATAATAGTAATAATAATAATAATAGTAGTAATAATAATAATAATAGTAATAATAATAATAATAATAATAGTAATAATAATAATAATAATAGTAATAATAATAGTAATAATAATAGTAATAATAATAATAATAATAGTAATAATAATAGTAATAATAATAATAATAGTAATAATAATAATAATAATAATTATAATAATAATAATAATAATAGTAATAATAAGAATAATAATAATAATTCATGGTTACAAGTATCTGGATTAAAGGCTGAAAAGGAAGGCTTCATTTTTGCAGCGCAAGACCAGAGTCTTTTCACTAGAAACTTTCGAGCGAATATCATACATAAAAGCGTGGATCCAAAATACAGGTTCTGTGACAAATATCAGGAAACCAAAGACCCTCTAATCTCAGGATGTTCTGTACTTGCGCCAAATGAATATGAAAATCGTCACGATAGAGTGGGGCAATACTCACACTGGACAATGTGCAAATACTTCGGAAAAGATGTTAGCAAACACTGGTATGGACATCACCCAGCACCAGTTGCAGAAATAGAAGACATCACAATTCTACGAGATTACGCCGTCCTTACAGACAGGAAGATTGAAGCAAAAAGGCCGGACATAATTGTCAAAAACTGAAAAGAAAAAACTTGCCTCCTAATTGATATGATTTGCCCAGCGGACTCTAACATATCAACCAAGGAATTTAAAAAACTATCGAAGTATAAAGACTAGAATAGTACCAGTCAAAGTAGGTGCGCTTGAAATGCTAAAAAAAGGAACACAACAACACATTGAAAAAATCCCTAGAGATCCCAGCTTAAGAGAAATACAAAAATTGACTTGATAAGTACAGTCCACATACAAAAAAGAACTTTGTCCATGTAACGCTAGTGATATCATGGGAGTTAGAAAAACAAATCATGAAATGTAACCATGACAACATACCACTACATGCCTTAAGTCTTCCCGCAGACTTAGAAGACAGTGTGACTCTTATATGCCGTATCTGTGAACACTATTGGGTATATCCCAATCCTCATAAATACGTTGGACTCTATTGTAAGTCAGGGTAATATGCTGTCTTAGTAGTCCACCACTAGCAGTGGTTTATCTACTTCACGCCGCTGGCGAGTATTGTAATTTTTATTGCTGTTATAAAGATTACCATTTCATTTTCAACCTCCGTTTTGGTTATTCTTCATTCAGTGATCCTTTCTAGGTTACAACAGTGACCATGACAGAAATCGAGATAAGTACAGCCCTCAAGAACTTTGTCCATGTAACGCTAGTGATGTTATGTGTTGTGGAGTTATTTCCACAATAGAACTTGTAGTCGGACTAAATGCGTCCTAAATGGGGTAAACGTACAGAAACGTTAGGAACTGGTAAATAAGTGTTACGCAGAGTAATCGAGTTGTGGTTGCTGATAACTTACTCCTTCCTCGACTACCTACTGACTCCTACTTATAATAGGTGGGAGAGTCTATTATCTAGACAATGTGTCTTCCACTATAACATTATGGAAGTTAGAAACACAATGCACCACCACCTGGCTTAGGTCTTCCCGCAGACTTGGTAGGTAACGTGATCATAGCAGAAATCGAATAATAATAATAATAATAATGATAATAATAATAATAATAATTCTAGCGTCAATAATAAAATAACTAATTATTTTTAAGGATACAATTACCGAAATAAAAAATGCTGTCATTGTACCTTGAGCAACAATAGCTACTATTTACTTATAATACAATCATACATAATTGCGAAAAATCATATTGAAAATATGTCTTCGGATAGATGTTGCATCATCATCCGGCAAAGTTGTTTGAGAAACTAAATTAATCCAAGAGCCTCGAGATAAAAATCCGTAGAATGTGTCATCTGAAGAAAGCAACACACCTCATTTTGCTATTGGAGCACTGGCGACGATATCAAAAGGAGTAAAAAAGAATATTTGGAGCAAATCCCCGGAAGTCCTAAATTGTAAAAAAATCATACTCATAACTACCCACCGCATAGATTTATCACCATACAATGACCACCATTACATATCTTTTCTCCATGGTTCTAGGGCACCATATCTATTTTCGTCTTCTCATCCAACAAACTTATTGCCTCTTGAAGACTCTGATTGTGTGTGCTCTTAGGTTAAAAAGTGTCCAGTAAAAATGTCATGAAGACATTTCTGACCTTAGGTCTCTGGTTGGGACCCGGAAGGAAATGTGTATACAACAGAAATGAAAAGAAATAATAGTTGTGGTTGGAGCCCTGGGATTGATTGGAAAAGATTCTGATAGACTCATTGAAGGGATGCCTGGTAGCCTATACCTTGAAGAGATGCAAAACACTGTACTAACAAGTACAGCTCATAACTTACGAAGGACTTTATCAATCTAAAATTTGTGTGCTTTTAGGTTAAAATATGTCCAGTGAAAATGTCATGAAGCCATTTCTGAACTTAGGTCTCTGGTTGGGACCCGGAAGGAAATGTGTATACAACAGAAATGAAAGGAAATAATAGTTGTAGTTGGAGCCCTCAAATTGATTGGGAAAGGTTCAGATAGACACACTGAAGTGATTGCTTGTAGCCTATACCTTAAAGAGATGTAAAACATTGTACTCACAAGTACAGCTCATAACTTACGAAGGACTTTATCAATCTAAAATGTGTGTTTTTAGGTTAAAATATGTCCAGTGAAAATGTCATGAAGCCATTTCTGAACTTAGGTCTCTGGTTGGGACCCGGAAGGAAATGTGTTTACAACAGAAATGAAAGGAAATAATAGTTGTAGTTGGAGCCCTCGGATTGATTGGAAAAGGTTCAGATAGACACACTGAAGTGATTGCTTGTAGCCTATACCTTAAAGAGATGTAAAACATTGTACTCACAAGTACAGCTCAAACATTACGAAGGGCTTTATTTGTGTAAAATGTATGTGATGTTAATTTTTTTTTCTTTTTTTACAAAAATAGTCAGTGAAAATGTCACGAAGCCATTTCTGACCTTAGGTCTCTGGTTGGGACCCGGAAGAAAATGTGTATATAACAGAAATCAAAAGAAATAATAATAATAATAATAATAATAATAATAATAATAATAATAATAATAATAATAATAATAATCACGGATACGGAGATAGGACCTGTGACAATTTTATGGGACTATACACAATACACACAGACAGAACAATCAAAGTTAACCGCCCAGACATTGTTATTAGAGACCGCAAAAAAAATGCCTCCTTATTGATAAGGCAGTCCATGCAGACTGCAATGTATCTTTGAAGATCTTCCAAAAGCTGTCAAAATACAAGGACCTTGAAATAGAAATCTCAAAAATGTGGCACATGGGAACATCAACAATCCCTGTTGTAGTTGGAGGCCTCGGATTGGTTGGAAAAGAATCCAGTCGACTAATTGAAGGGATTCCTGGAAGTCCATGTTTTAAAGAAAAGGAAAAAATTGTTTTCACGAGTACGGCCCACACTTTACGAAGGGCTTTATCTATGTAAAATATATATTTTTTTTTCAGTGAAAATGTCATGATGCCATTTCTAACCTAAGGTCTCTGAGCCGTACCTGGAACGAAATGTGTACAGACCAGAAATCAAAGAAAATAATAATAATAATAATAATAATAATAATAATAATAATAATAATAAATGATGGAGACGTATTTATTTTTTCCTTTATTTTGTACGTTTCTGTCTACCATTTTCATGTTTCCCTTTTGTAAGTTTCTCTCTAATTGTCTGCTTCTCAGACAAGAAAACTCCGTTTAAAACAAAGTGAACGTTGAACTGCTATGTGATATACGACCGAAATCAAAGGAAATAATAATGATACTAAAGACCTAACAGTCACTGACAAAGCAACAAGAAAATGCCTTATTGATGGAGTTGTTTCTGGTGATCATATTATGACGGCAAATGAAACAAGCTCAATAAATATACGAACATTTTGATTGAAGTTGCTAGAATATGGCAAGTTCAGGTCACTATTGTCCACACCAGTTATCATTGGGGCGCTGGAGTCACCGAACTTAAAGTCCTTCATTGAGAATATCGGAACTTAGTCTTCCGAAGTCTGAATTGCTTTGGGTTTAAAATATTCTGCAAAAGGTGCTTTCCGCTTGGACGATTTAACCCATAATGCAACAGCTAAGCTTTTCGAATCATTTCACTCCCAAGCACGGCAATAAAGCCACTAAAAATTTACTGAGTGTGAAGGAACAATAAAAGAACAGAAATGACGGAATTGATTTAACATAGATCTATCTATCTATCTATCTATCTATCTATCTATCTATCTATCTATCTATCTCTGTTTCATATCTATCTATCTATCTCTGTTTCATATCTATCTATCTATCTCTGTTTCATATCTATCTATCTATCTATCTATCTATCTATCTATCTATCTATCTATCTATCTATATATCCTCTCCCTTTCCCTTTAAACCTGTATCATTCCGATCTTGAATGTGCGTATCTATTTATTTATCCTGCGACAAACACCGGAAACTTATTATTTCACGTCACGAGCTTTACTCCCGCAGTGTTGTCCTTTGTCACCTGAAGGTGTACAGACAGAAACGGTCCCTTTTGGTGTCGCTCAACAATAAAAGTTGCCTGTCAAAGGAAGTGAACAAGAACAGGAAAGACACACAAGGCGGGGTGGGTGCGGGTGTTGGTGTTGAAATCCCGCAATGAACGCAACGCAGTAGACGAACTGATTTCGTTTTTATCTTGAGGCACGTTGCCCGGTCTTTTAAGTCACATCAACACATTCATCATTTAGAGGCACTCAACGATCTCACCTTTTCCTCCTTTCTTATATATATATATATATATATATATATATATATATATATATATATATATATATATATATATATATATATATATATATATATATATATTGTGTGTGTGTGATTCCCCACCAGGTCTCTTAATATAAGGTGTATTGTGTCGAAGTAATAGTAATCTTACGCACTTTATGGCATGAACATGGAAAAACAGTAACAGCGGAACCCTTGGAAATGGCTAATGAATTGTGAAATGACTGAAACCAGTTGTGACACTAACAACTACGGGCAGTTTATGCACTCCCCTAGACCCGCCATATACCCTTTATATATATATATATATATATATATATATATATATATATATATATATATATATATATATATATATATATACGAACAGAATGAGATAGATAGATAGATAAATAGCTAGCTAGCTCTGTGTGTGTGTGTAAATATTCACAGATAGAATGGGTATTTCTAGAGGAGACAAAATGATTAAAACGAGGCAAGAGGATAATCTTAATCGACGCGTTTCGTCTTCTGAGGGACTTTATCAAGGTAAAAAGCAATTTAAATACATCACCTCATTTTGTTCGCTCGATACTTAGCCAGTTTGACTTTTTTTCCATTCGTCATTTGGTCTTTTGACATTTTTTCCTTCGATATTTTGTTCATTCATCATTTCATTTTTGGACACTTTTTCCTTCAACATTTTGTCCATTCGTCACTTGATCTTTTGACACTTTTTCCTTCGACATATAGTCCATTCGTCATTTTGTCTTTTGACACTTTTTACATCGACATTTTGTCCATTCGTCATTTTGTTCATTCGTCATTTTGTCTTTTGACACTTTTTACATCGACATTTTGTCCATTCGTCATTTGGTCTTTTGATACTATTTCCTTCGACACTCTGAACACAGTTTTCATGTACCTCTTCACCTTTAGTACATGTTTAGCATTGTGATATTTACTTGAACGTCGTAGTTTAGTTACTTTCATTCCGTTAGCCAATGTTCTTAATATTCTTGTATTCCTTCCTCTGCTTATGTTTGCAACACCTGCTTCAAATAATTTTCTTTTTTGGTCAGTCTACTTTTCCTTTTAACTTTTCTTAATTATGCTTTTGTTACATACTCGAAACGAATTTTATTTTATCCTTCTTAATGAAAAAAGTGACACCGAAATCCAAAGTGCGTATTGCACCAACGAAAGAAGCATTCCAAAAACTAAGCAATGTATTAAGAAACAAGAAAATCATGTTAGAAACAAAGAAAAGAGTGCTGAACTGCTAGGTAATATTTTTTTTTTCATCAGAGGTTTTTTTTTTATATTAGTTTAAAATTTAAAAATAATTATTTACGTGCAGGATGCTTGCATGCTAAGTAAAAGGTATTCTATTTTAGACATATTCCGGCCTTTCGTCATTTAATCAGTTCGACTGTTTTTCGGTTCGACACTTTGTCCGTTTGACACTTTGCTTGTTCGACATTTTGTCTATTCGACATTTTGTCTATTCGACATTTTGTCCTTCAACACACTGTGCACGAATTTTTAGAAGGATTAAAAAATTAAGAAACAATGTGTCAAGTGTGTTGAATTGCGAGGTAAATAAGTGAAATAGCATGAATATTTCTCATGTGTAGGTCAACGGTAATATCCCTTGAGGGCAGGTCGCTGCGAACACTCCAGAGGAGCAGTAGGTGTTCGAGGGACCAGCAGGGCACCTTATAATTTTAACAGGGCTGTACAGTTATGTAACTTTTGATATACAATTGCTCACCCACTACAAGGCCAGAGAGCCATTCATGGTAGAGGGTTACTGAATGAAGTTTAAAGAAGCTAGCAATAGGTGCATATTATCGGGATATGTAGAATAGATAACGGCTGACGCTAGACTTGAAAGGGCTAAGATTGTAGTAGTCGGAGATGTATCCTTTCGGGAGTCTGTTTCACAGCGTAACAGTTCTGGTGAAGAAAAAAAAAGCAGTTCGAGTGAAACTTCTTCCTTACAAATGGAATACGGATGGAATGAGAACGAGTTGACGCTTCGGCCGTGGTAGTGTAGCAGTAGTGGAACGAAGGAATGTAGTCCGTCTGAACATATGCCATAAAAATAGGGACAGAGTGGCGAGAGGTTAGCAAGGTATCGTTTGTGGAAAAGGGGTCATAAGCTAAAAAGCCGCGAAAAACTCTTTTGACTCCTGACAAGTCTGGTACGTGAAAATTGGCTAGCTCCAGCCCAGATATGGCGGTAGTAATTCATTTTGGATAAACACCATGATAGTTGGCATTTATCAAAGATGTATTATTGTTGCCAGATCTAAATATCTTTCCAGACTTGAAAGGGTTCCAAAGGGTTTTTCGCGGCTTTGAGTTACGCGATATCTGTCTTCCTATGTGACAGGGAATACTGGACAAACTCCTCAAAGATGAAGAAGAGAATTGAAGTAGCAAAAATGTGGTTCTACAGAAACATGCTGAGGATGCCATGTGCCGAACATGTGAGCAACGACCAGGTTTTAGAGAAAATGGAAACAAAAATGAAACTTATAATTAACATCAGGAAGAGACAGTTGAAATTTCTAAGGTACATAATGAGGAAAGAAGGCTTGGAAAATATGATACTCACAAGGCAGATTGAGGGAAATAGGGACATAGAAAAGCAACGCGTAACATATTTGATGAGCTTGAGTAAATGGATGGTAGAACAGGGTCTGGGAGAAATAGCAAAAAGACAAATTTAATAAGAGCTAAACGGAAGGAAAGATGTGGAGAGCTATGATCGCCTACGTCCTGAAGTGACACGGCACATAAAGAAGAATCCATTTTTGGTTTGATCTTTTATCCCATGTGCAGTTAGCTTCATCGAATGAGCTGAATTAAAATTCCAGTGTGTTCGCTTTCACACCTATGCGTCGATACAGAGCCTGTAAGGTAAACTCCGGTAGCTTCTGTGGTCCGGCAGGGAAATCATTGCTGGGCTGTTTCCGCCGCAGCTTACATCCGGTGGTGAAGATGTAAGATTAACTTTGTTCTGTTATCTTTCTCCCATTTATCAGTGCAACTGTCTGATAAAGGGTTCACCAAAAATTTGGCGCTCGGAAAGAATACGTTCAGAGACCTTGCTCTGGGCCATTTTTCTACATTTAACAACCACTCGTTTACCCGTTTAAACTATCGTCTGCCTGCGCCATAAGAATGGCGCACGCAGACGATAGTTTAAACTGCGGTTTCAAACCGTCTTTTACTTTATGTTTCTTGATACCATAGGAAGTGACAACAGTAGTCGTTACGGCAACGTCCGAGCCGAATTACAAATATAACGCAATCAACCAGACTCGGCCATCTTTAGTCCTGACGATAAACTACATCTGGCAGCAAGGCCTCTGGGAGATTGTAGGTTTTGATGAACGTGGAACTACCTTTTAGTTGCTCTTGTTCCCTGGTCCACCCTCAACCCCGGAATAGTAGCACCTGTTAGAGTCCCAACTATGGTCAAATAATAAAACCCTAAACAAAATCAAAACACTACAAAAGTATATATATATATATATATATATATATATATATATATATATATATATATATATATATATATGAAGAAATATTGTTTTAAGGTGTGCTATATTTATGGAATAAAGTGCTCAATATCAGAGACAGAGTGTATGTAAATATAAAAGTAAACATTGAAGTCAACACTCAGAGGCCAGATGATTGCGTCTAGCATGAAAGTCTGTCGTCTCTGAGTGTTGACTTCAATGTTCACTTTTATATATATATATATATATATATATATATATATATATATATATATATATATATATATATATATATGTATGTATATATATATATATATGTATGTATATATATATATGTATGTATATATATATATATATATATATGTATATATATATATATGTATATATATATATATATGGCCACTCATATTTGGTTTATACTGCAACTATGCTGAACAGATCTTAGTTACAGTTTCTGGGAAAGAGTGTTTTAATTAACCCACAGTCCGATAAAATCTCCTTCCTGACAATCGATCATGGTGAGATTTGAACCCGGATCTTATTGTCAGAATGCGAACGTTCTAACCACTAATATATAAAAATACATATTTATAACAAAATGACCAACAATACATTGTATCTGTAGTTGGAGGTATCCAAAGGCGTTCAGAATATATTCAGCTGAAGCCGTAAAAGTATTTTTTATTTTTACTCTTGTCTTTTTTTTTTCGTTCAACAGCTTGATTCAGCGAGGGGAGTGCTTTTTCTATCTTACAGCTCCCTGTCATTTTACTAGCAGCTTGATTCCTGGGTATGACGATAGACTACAGCCGGCAGCATGATCTCTGATCGGAAGATTGGAAGTTTTGAAGAACGTGGAACCATCTCTTAATTGCTGTTGTTCCCAGGTCCTCTCTGACCTGGGGTAGTAGCATTTGTTAGGGTCTCAGCTATGGGCAAACAAAACCCTCCAAACAAAAACAAGATAGAAGTATAAAAATACATTTTTATAACAAAATGACTAATCATACCTATTTATAGCAAAATCACCAGCAATATTTTTATAGCAAAATGACATTTAATCTGTAGTTGAAGGCATGCAATTGCGTTCAAAATATATTTAGTTGAAGCCATAAAATTGTGCTCAAATTATTTAGATTTCGGCATTGAATAACCCATAGAGGTGTTGATATGCTACTAAACACAACCAACTAAACAATCAACATGAATTCTTTCATGAAATTTGTCCATATAATATCGTACAATTTCTTAAACAAATCAAACATATCACTGTCTCTAGTAATTATTTCCAGACAAGTATGTATATGCACAAAAGCTGAGTATCATCTACCATGTATTCAACTGTGAAAGCAGAATAATATATATCATATTTCTATTGCTTCAAAGCTCCCAAGAAAATTAAATTTCGGCATTAAATGGAGTTGATATGAAATTAAATATATATATATATGATATATTTGGCAAACAGAGACTGAATGCTTATTTGGCAAGCGGATATTCTGAATGCTTATTTGGCAAACAGAGACTCTGTATGCTTAGTTGGAAAGCGGATAAGGAGTTGATGTGATATTAAACAAACAAATAAATTCACCCATCTTGGAAATTAAGCATGTCAAAAACTTTCAACCAGTATTTCAACCGAAATTGATTTGTAGCATAATAAACGTCGTGATATGTTGTGTGTATTCTCCAATCAGGACAATACGAATAACATTAAAAAAGTATACCAACTCTTACTAGATGAGATAGGTAATAAAATAAAATAAAATAAAATACGAATAGGAATATAATAGATTTTCTCTCGTCTTTTTGGAGATAAAGTCATATTGGCAAGTTGGGATCTGAATGCTTATTTGGCAAACGGAGATTAAATGTTTATTTGGTCAGCAGAGACTCTGAATGCTTACTTACAAGTCACGACTGAAAGCTTATTTGGCAAATGGAGACTGTAAATTCTTATTTGGTGAGTGGCCACTATAAATGATTATTTGGCAAGTTATGAATGAATGCTTATTTGGCAAACAAAGACTCAATGTTTATTTGACAAGCGAAGAGTCTGAATGTTTGAATCTTGTTGATGTTATTTTCGTATAAACTTCGTGGTTTTTGTTGGAAGAAGTTTGTCAGTCAGTTTTCGACTGACTGCACAGACTGCAATTTTTACCATTTAAATTGTTCTATAGAGATCAGAACAAACGAAAAGCCGAAGGAACGAAGTCAGAAGAATACGGTGAGTGCTGGAGGGATTCACACTTCAACTCATGACTAAATACTTATTTAGCAAACGGAGACTTTATATGCTTTATTTGGCAAAGGAGACTCTGAATGCTTATTTGGCAAGGGAGAGTCTGAATGCTTATTTGGCAAGAGCGACTCTGAATGCTTATTTGGCAAGTGAGACTTTGAATGCTTATTTGGCAAGCGGAGACTCTGAATGCTTATTTGGCAAGCGGAGATTCTCAATGCTTATTTGGCAAACAGAGACTCTGAATGCTTATTTGGCAAGGGGAGATTACCAATGCTTATTTGGCAAACAGAGACTCTGAATGCTTATTTGGCAAGGGAGACTCTGAATGCTTATTTGGCAAGGGAGACTCTGAATGCTTATTTGGAAAGGGAGACTCTGAATGTTTATTTGGCAAGAGAGACTCTGAATGTTTATTTGGCAAGTGAGACTTTGAATGCTTATTTGGCAAGGAAGTCTCTGAATGTTTATTTGGCATGTCATGACTGAATGCTTATTTGCTAATTTGGAACAAGAATTTGGAAACGGTTTGTTAATTTTAATGCTATTAAAACCAAACTTCGCTCTTTTAATCATATTAGTGAACCTTTTTTTTTATCTTCCATCAGTATGGCTGATGCTAAACTCCAAGAGAGTGACTTGTTGAACCTTTTCGGGCAAACGCTATCCGCTGACATGAAGTGTAAAGATTATATGGAATCTATTGCCAGGTCTGTGGCTAGGAAAATAGGCTCACTACGTCGTGGTAGACAATTTTTCTTGTCAGAATCTATCTTCCATAATTATAAGTCTACCATTCATCCTTGCTTTGAATATTTCTGCCACATCTGGTCTGGTGCTACTGCTATATATTTAGAGATTCTTGATAAAATCCAAAGAAGAATCTATCTTACATATTTATAAGTCTACCATTCATCCTTGCTTTGAATATTGCTGCCACATGTGGTCTGATGCTTCTGCAATATATTTAGAGATTCTTGATAAAATCCAAAGAAGAATTTATCTTACATATTTATAAGTCTACCATTCATCCTTGCTTTGAATATTGCCGCCACCTTTTTCTATGTATTTAAAGAGGCTTAGTAAAATCCAAATAAGAATCTAAAACATTTTTGGCTGTGAACTTGCATCTCGGCTTCAGTTTCTGTCCCACCAACCAAATGTAGCTTCCCTGTGCTTTTTCTATAAACATTTCAATGGCAATTGTTCTGATGAGCTTTCCTCTTTAGTACCTAGATTTATGAATTTAAGCGCAGCCCTAGATTGGCAGCTCGGTCTCACCTTTTACGGTTGAAATTGCTGGATATAGCCGTAAGTTCTATGCTAAGAGTTTATTCTGTTGCCTTTATTGCCTGTTGAACTCTCTTCAGGCTTATTGCTTTCCATTCAACTTTGATGTTCAAGAATTTAAATCTGATGTCAATCGTTATCTTTTGTCTTGTTAATTCCAGTTCTTTTATTGTCCTCTCTCATTAATAGTAGTTTTTCTCATATTCTCTAACACTCAGTAACCCCTTGCATGCTAGTGGCTTTATTGCCTTTGATCTTCAAAGATTAAAATGCAATGTCAGTTGTTATCTTCTGTCTTCTTAATTCCAGTTCTTTTATTGTCCTCTCTCATTAATAGTAGTTTTTCTCATATTCTCTAACACTCAGTAACCCCTTGCATCCTAGTGGCTTTATTGCCTTCGATCTTCAAAAATTTAAATGCAATGTCAATCGTTATCTTCTGTCTTCTTAATTCCAGTTCTTTTATTGTCCTCTCTCATTAATAGTAGTTTTTCTCATATTCTCTAACACTCAGTAACCTCTTGCATCCTAGTGGCTTTATTGCCTTTGATCTTCAAAAATTTAAATGCAATGTCAATCGTTATCTTCTGTCTTCTTAATTCCAGTTCTTTTATTGTCCTCTCTCATTAATAGTAGTTTTACTCATATTCTCTTACACTCAGTAACCCCTTGCATCCTAGTGGCTTTATTGACTTTGATCTTCAAAAATTTAAATGCAATGCCAATCGTTATCTTCTGTCTTCTTAATTCCAGTTCTTTTATTGTCCTCTCTCATTAATATTAGTTTTTCTCATATTCTCTTACACTCAGTAACCCCTTGCATCCTAGTAATCCGTTTGCGTTTTAGTGGCTTTATTGACTTTGATTTGTAACATACTATACTTAGTGATACCGCACTTGTAGTTTTTTGCGGAGCTCATGCGGATAACTTGAGAAAAGTAAACCAACTCTTACAAAACGAGATAGATAATAATAAAATAAAATAAATACGAATAGGAATATAGTAGATTCTCATCCTTCTTGTTGAAGAGCGATGACAGAAGAAATGGGTGCCTTAGTGTGGGGTCGGCCGTCCCAGACCACAGCGAACAGGCGAAGCATGTGTTAAGGATTGCCAAAAGGATCGCTATGCGTGGAATGCCAAAGTAACGTGCTCAAATAAGTACCTGCAGTAAGAGACGAGAATCACACATACACACACATGGAAGCAGATAGATGCACACAAACATATATAAACGTACACATAACGTAGAGATGCACACAATCATATGTACACGTTTAGAACACATATGAATATGACCAATGGCCCTGATGGGGGATACGCCACTAAACACACCCAACCAAATAACCAACATGAATTCTTTCATGACATCTGTCCATATAATATCCAGCAATTTCTGAAAGAAATCAAACATATCACTGCCTCTACTAATTATGTCCATACAGAATGTATATACACAAAAGCTGAGTATCATCTACCATGTACTCAATTGTGAAAGCAGAATAACATATATCATATTTTTATTACTTCAACGCTGATGGGGATTCAAGACAGATTATGATGAAGGCAGTGATTCTCAATGAGTTTCACGGAGCAGCTGATGAGATATATAAAAAGAAACAAACATATATTAGTCAAGTACACAGCCACCACTGTTTTAACAACTGTCTTTCATCATTCGCCAATCTTGAAGTTATTTTCGTATAAACATCGTAGTTTTGTTGGAAGATTTCGACTGAATGTACAAACCCCAATTTTTGTCATTTAAATTGGTCTGTACAGGTCGGGGCAAATGAAAATCAGAATGAAATAAGTCAGGAGAATACGGTGAGTGTTGGAGGGTTTCCCCACTTTAACTAATGACTAAATGCTTATTTGGCAAACTGAGATTATGAATGCTTATTTGGCAAACAGAGACTCTGAATGTTTATTTGGCAAGCGGAGAGTCTCAATGCTTATTTGGCAAACAGAGACTCTGAATGCTTATTTGGCCAGTGGAGACTCTGAATGCTTATTTGGCAAGCAGAGATTCTGAATGCTTATTTGTCAAACAGAGACACTGAATGCTTATTTGGCAAGCGGAGATTCTGAATGCTTATTTGGCAAACCGAGATTATGAATGTTGATTTGGCAAGCGGAGATTCTGAATGCTTATTTGGCAAACAGAGACTCTGAATGCTTATTTAGCAAGCGGAGATTCTGAATGCTTATTTGTCAAACAGAGTCTCTGAATGTTTATTTGGCAAGCGGAGATTCTGAATGCATATTTGGCAAGCGGAGATTCTGAATGCTTATTTGGCAAACAGAGACTCTGAATGCTTATTTGGCAAGCGGAGATTCTGAATGCTTATTTGGCAAGCGGAGACTCTGAATGCTTATTTGTCAAGCGAAGATTCTGAATGCTTATTTGGCAAGCGGAGATTCTGAATGCATATTTTTCAAGTGGAGATACTGAATGCTTATTTGGGAAACAGAGACTCTGAATGGTCATTTGGCAAGGGGAGATTCTGAATACTTATTTGGCAAACAAAGACACTGAATGCATATTTCGCAAGCGGAGACACTGAATGCTTATTTGGCAAGCGGGGATTCTGAATGCTTATTTGGCAAACAGAGACTCTAAATGCTTACTTGGCAAGCGGAGATTCTGAATGCTTATTTCTCAAGGGGAGATTCTGAATGCTTATTTGGCAAACAGAGACTCTGAATGCTTATTTGTCAAGTGGATATTCTGAATGCTTATTTGGCAAACAGAGACTCTGAATGCTTATTTGGCAAGCGGAGATTCTGAATGCATATTTGGCAAGCGGAGATTCTGAATGCTTATTTGGCAAACAGAGACTCTGAATGCTTATTTGGCAAGCAGAGATTCTGAATGCTTATATGGCAAGAAGAGACTCTGAATGCTTATTTGTCAAGCGAAGATTCTGAATGCTTATTTGGCAAGCGGAGATCCTGAATATATATTTTTCAAGTGGAGAATCTGAATGCTTATTTAAGAAACAGAGACTCTGAATGGTTATTTGGCAAGGGGAGATTTTGAATGCTTATATGGCAAACAAAGACTCTGAATGCATATTTCGCAAGTGGAGACACTGAATGCTTATTTGGCTAGCGGAGATTCTGAATGCTTATTTGGCAAACAGAGACTCTAAATGCTTATTTGGCAAGCGGAGATTCCGAATGCTTATTTGGCAAGCGGAGACTCTGAATGCTTATTTGTCAAGCGAAGATTCTGAATGCTTATTTGGCAAGCGGAGGTTCTGAATGCTTATTTCTCAAGGGGAGATTCTGAATGCTTATTTGGCAAACAGAGACTCTGAATGCATATTAGACAAGTGGATATTCTGAATGCTTATTTGGCAAACAGAGACTCTGAATGCTTATTTGGCAAGCGGATATTCTGAATGCTTATTTGGCAAGCGGAGACTCTGAATTCTTATTTGTCAAGCGAAGATTCTGAATGCTTATTTGGCAAAGATAGACTCTGAATGCTTATTTGGCAAGCAAATATTCTGAATGCTTATTTGGCAAGGGGATATTCTGAATGCTTATTTTTCAAACAGAGACTGTGAATGCTTATTTGGTAAGCGGAGATCCTGAATGCTTATTTGTCAAGCGGAGATTCTGCATGCTTATTTGGCAAACAGAGACTCTGAATACTTATTTGGCAAACGGAGACTCTGAATGCTTATTTGGCAAGCGGAGATTCTGAATGGTTATTTGGCAAACAGAGACTCTGAATGCTTATTTGGCAAGCGGAGATTCTTAATGCTTATTTGGCAAGCGGAGACCCTGAATGCTTATTTTTAAGCGAAGATTCTGAATGCTTATTTGGCAAACAGTGACTCTGAATGCTTATTTGGCAAGCGGAGATTATGAATGCTTATTTCTCAAGCGGAGATTCGGAATACTTATTTGGCAAACAGAGACTCTGAATGCTTATTTGTCAGATGGATATTCTGAATGCTTATTTGGCAAACAGAGACTCTGAATGCTTATTTGGCAAGCGGAGATTCTGAATGCTTATTTGTCAAACAGAGTCTCTGAATGTTTATTTGGCAAGCGGAGATTCTGAATGCATATTTGGCAAGCGGAGATTCTGAATGCTTATTTGGCAAACAGAGACTCTGAATGCTTATTTGGCAAGCGGAGATTCTGAATGCTTATTTGGCAAGCTGAGACTCTGAATGCTTATTTGTCAAGCGAAGATTCTGAATGCTTATTTGGCAAGCGGAGATCCTGAATGCATATTTTTCAAGTGGAGATTCTGAATGCTTATTTGGGAAACAGAGACTCTGAATGGTTATTTGGCAAGGGGAGATTCTGAATGCTTATTTGGCAAACAAAGACTCTGAATGCATATTTTGCAAGCGGAGACACTGAATACTTATTTGGCAAGCGGAGATTCTGAATGCTTATTTGGCAAATAGAGACTTTAAATGCTTATTTGGCAAGAGATTCTGAATGCTTATTTGGCAAGCGGAGACTCTGAATGCTTATTTGTCAAGCGAAGATTCTGAATGTTTATTTGGCAAGCGGAGATTCTGAATGCTTATTTGTAAAGGGGAGATTCTGAATGCTTATTTGGCAAACAGAGACTCTGAATGCTTATTTGTCAAGTGGATATTCTGAATGCTTATTTGGCAAACAGAGACTCTGAATGCTTATTTGGCAAGCGGAGATTCTGAATGCTTATTTGTCAAACAGAGTCTCTGAATGTTTATTTGGCAAGCGGAGATTCTGAATGCTTATTTGGCAAACAGAGACTCTGAATGCTTATTTGGCAAGCAGAGATTCTGAATGCTTATATGGCAAGCGGAGACTCTGAATGCTTATTTGTCAAGCGAAGATTCTGAATGCTTATTTGGCAAGCGGAGATCCTGAATGCATATTTTTCAAGTGGAGATTCTGAATGCTTATTTAAGAAACAGAGACTCTGAATGGTTATTTGGCAAGGGGAGATTCTGAATGCTTATATGGCAAACAAAGACTCTGAATGCATATTTCGCAAGCGGAGACACTGAATGCTTATTTGGCAAGCGGAGATTCTGAATGCTTATTTGGCAAACAGAGACTCTAAATGCTTATTTGGCAAGCGGAGATTCCGAATGCTTATTTGGCAAGCGGAGACTCTGAATGCTTATTTGTCAAGCGAAGATTCTGAATGCTTATTTGGCAAGTGGATATTCTGAATGCTTATTTGGCAAACAGAGACTCTGAATGCATATTTGTCAAGTGGATATTCTGAATGCTTATTTGGCAAGCGGAGACTCTGAATGCTTATTTGGCAAGCGGAGATTCTGAATGCTTATTTGGCAAGCGGAGATTCTGAATGCTTATTTGGCAAGGGACATTCTGAATGCTTATTTGTCAAACAGAGACTCTGAATGCTTATTTGGTAAGCGGAGATTTTGAATGCTTATTTGGCAAGCGGAGATTTCTCACGGGGAGATTCTGAATGCTTATTTGGCAAACAGAGACTCTGAATGCATATTTGTCAAGTGGATATTCTGAATGCTTATTTGGCAAACAGAGACACTGAATGCTTATTTGACAAGCGGATATTCTGAATGCTTATTTGGCAAGCGGAGACTCTGAATTCTTATTTGTCAAGCGAAGATTCTGAATGCTTATTTGGCAAAGAGAGACTCTGAATGCTTATTTTTCAAACAGAGACTGTGAATGCTAATTTGGCAAGGGGACATTCTGAATGCTTATTTTTCAAACAGAGACTGTGAATGCTTATTTGGCAAACAGAGATTCTGAATGCATATTTGGCAAGCTGAGATTCTGAATGCTTATTTGGCAAACAGAGACTCTGAATGCTTATTTGGCAAGCGGAGATTCTGAATGCTTATTTGGCAAGCGGAGATTCTGAATGCTTATTTGGCAAACAGAGACTCTAAATGCTTATTTGGCAAGCGGAGATTCTGAATGCTTATTTGGCAAACAGAGACTCTGAATGCTTATTTTCAAGCGAAGATTCTGAATGCTTATTTGGCAAGCGGAGATTCTGAATGCTTATTTGCCAAGGGACATTCTGAATGCTTATTTTTCAAACAGAGACTCTGAATGCTTATTTGGTAAGCGGAGATCCTGAATGCTTATTTGGCAAACAGAGATTCTGAATGCTTATTTGTCAAGCGAAGATTCTGAGTGCTTATGTAGCAAACAGAGACTCTAAATGCTTATTTGGCAAGCGGAGATTCTGAATGCTTATTTGTCAAACAGCGACTCTGAATGCTTATTTGGTAAGCGGAGATCCTGATTGCTTATTTGTCAAGCGGAGATTCTGAATGCTTATTTGGCAAGCGGAAATTCTGAATGCTTATTTCTCAAGGGGAGAGATTCTGAATGCTTATTTGGCAAGCGGAGATTCTGAATGCTTATTTGTCAAGCGAAGATTCTGAATGCTTTTTTGGCAAACAGAGACTCTGAATGCTTATTTTGTAAGCGGAGATCGTGAGTGCTTATTTGTCAAGCGGAGATTCTCAATGCTTATAAGGCAAACAGAGACTCTGAATGTTTATTTGGCAAGCGGAGATTCTGAATGCTTATTTGGCAAACAGAGACTCTGAATGGTTATTTGGCAAGGGGAGATTCTGAATGCTTATTTGGCCAACAAAGACTCTGAATGCTTATTTCGCAAGCGGAGACACTGATTGCTTATTTGGCAAGCGAAGATTCTGAATGCTTATTTGGCAAACAGAGAGTCTAAATGCTTATTTTGCAAGCGGAGATTCTGAATGCTTATTTGCCAAGCGGAGATTCTGAATGCTTATTTCTCAAGGGGAGATTCTGAATGCTTATTTGGTAAACAGAGACTCTGAATGCTTATTTGTCAAGTGGAGATTCTGAATGCTTATTTGGCAAAAAGAAACTCTGAATGCTTATTTGACAAGCGGATATTCTTAATGCTTATTTGTCAAGCGGAGATTCTGAATGCTTATTTGGCAAACAGAGACTCTGAATGGTTATTTGGTAAGCGGAGACTGACTGCTTATTTGTCAAGCGGAGATTCTGAATGCTTATTTGGCAAACAGAGACTCTGAATGCTTATTTGGCAAGCGGAGATTCTGAATGCTTATTTCTCAAGGGGAGATTGTGAATGCTTATTTCTCAAGGGGAGATTGTGAATGCTTATTTGGCAAGCGGAGATTCTGAATGCTTATTTGTCAAACAGAGACTCTAAATGCTTATTTGGCAAGCGGAGATTCTGAATGCTTATTTCTCAAGGGGAGATTGTGAATGCTTATTTGACAAACAGACACTCTGAATGCTTATTTGGCAAGCGGAGATTCTGAATGCTTATTTGGAAAACAGAGACTCTGAATGCTTATTTGGCAACCGGAGATACTGAATGCTTATTTGGCAAGCGGAGACTCTGAATGATTATTTGTCAAGCGAAGATTCTGAATGCTTATTTGGCAAGCGGAGATTCTGAATGCTTATTTCTCAAGGGGAGATTCTGAATGCTTATTTGGCAAACAGAGACTCTGAATGCTTATTTGGCAAGCGGATATTCTGGATGCTTATTTGGCAAGTGGAGACATTGAATGCTTATTTGTCAACCGGAGATCCTGAATGCTTATTTGTCAAGCGTTGATCCTGAATGCTTATTTGGCAACCGGAGATTCTGAATGCTTATTTGGCAACCGGAGATTCTGAATGCTTATTTGTCAAACAGAGACTCTGAATGCATATTTGGTAAGCGGAGATCCTGATTGCTTATTTGGCAAGCGGAGATTCTGAATGCTTATTTGTCAAGCGAAGATTCTGAATGGTTATTTGGCAAACAGAGACTCTGAATGCTTATTTGGCAAGCGGAGATTCTGAATGCTTATTTGGCAAGCGGAGATTCTGAATGCTTATTTGGCAAGGGACATTCTGAATGCTTATTTGTCAAACAGAGACTCTGAATGCTTATTTGGTAAGCGGAGATTTTGAATGCTTATTTGGCAAGCGGAGATTCTTAATGCTTATTTGGCAAGCGGAGATTCTGAATGCTTATTTGGCAACCGGAGATTCTGAATGCTTATTTGTCAAACAGAGACTCTGAATGCATATTTGGTAAGCGGAGATCCTGATTGCTTATTTGGAAAGCGGAGATTCTGAATGCTTATTTGTCAAGCGAAGATTCTGAATGCTTATTTGGCAAACAGAGACTCTGAATGCTTATTTGGCAAGCGGAGTTTCTTAATGCTTATTTGGCAAGCGGAGATTCTGAATGCTTATTTGGCAAACAGAGACTCTGAATGCTTATTTGGCAAGCGGAGATTCTGAATGCTTATTTGGCAAGCGGAGATTCTGAATGCTTATTTGGCAAGGGACATTCTGAATGCTTATTTGTCAAACAGAGACTCTGAATGCTTATTTGGCAAGCGGAGATTCTGAATGCTTATTTGGCAAGCGGAGATTCTGAATGCTTATTTGGCAAGGGACATTCTGAATGCTTATTTGGCAAGCGAAGATTCTGAATGCTTATTTTGTAAACATAGACACTGAATGCTTATTTGGCAAGGGGACATTCTGAATGCTTATTTGTCAAAAAGAGACTCTGAATGCATATTTGGTAAGCGGAGATCCTGAATGCTTATTTGTCAAGCGTTGATCCTGAATGCTTATTTGGCAAACAGAGATTCTGAATGCTTATTTGGCAACCGGAGATTCTGAATGCTTATTTGGCAACCGGAGATTCTGAATGCTTATTTGTCAAACAGAGACTCTGAATGCATATTTGGTAAGCGGAGATCCTTATTGCTTATTTGGCAAGCGGAGATTCTGAATGCTTATTTGTCAAGCGAAGATTCTGAATGCTTATTTGGCAAACAGAGACTCTGAATGCTTATTTGGCAAGCGGAGATTCTTAATGCTTATTTGGCAAGCGGAGATTCTGAATGCTTATTTGGCAAACAGAGACTCTGATTGCTTATTTGGCAAGCGGAGATTCTGAATGCTTATTTGGCAAGCGGAGATTCTGAATGCTTATTTGGCAAGGGACATTCTGAATGTTTATTTGTCAAACAGAGACTCTGAATGCTTATTTGGTAAGCGGAGATTTTGAATGCTTATTTGGCAAGCGGAGATTCTTAATGCTTATATGGCAAGCGGAGATTCTGAATGCTTATTTGGCAAACAGAGACCCTGAATGCTTATTTGGCAAGCGGAAATTCTGAATGCTTATTTGGCAAGCGGAGATTCTGAATGCTTATTTGGCAAGGGACATTCTGAATGCTTATTTGTCAAACAGAGTCTCTGAATGCTTATTTGGTAAGCGGAGATTTTGAATGCTTATTTGGCAAGCGGAGATTCTTAATGCTTATTTGGCAAGCGGAGATTCTGAATGCTTATTTGGCAAACAGAGACTCTGAATGCTTATTTGGCAAGCGGAGATTCTGAATGCTTATTTGGCAAGGGACATTCTGAATGCTTATTTGTCAAACAGAGTCTCTGAATGCTTATTTGGCAAGGGACATTCTGAATGCTTATTTGTCAAACAGAGATTCTGAATGCTTATTTGGCAACCGGAGATTCTGAATGCTTATTTGGCAAGGGCACATTCTGAATGCTTATTTGTCAAAAAGAGACTCTGAATGCATATTTGGTAAGCGGAGATCCTGATTGCTTATTTGGCAAGCGGAGATTCTGAATGCTTATTTGTCAAAAAGAGACTCTGAATGCATATTTGGTAAGCGGAGATCCTGATTGCTTATTTGGCAAGCGGAGATTCTGAATGCTTATTTGTCAAGCGAAGATTCTGAATGCTTATTTGGCAAACAGAAACACTGAATGCTTATTTGCCAAGCGGAGATTCTGAATGCTTATTTCTCAAGCGGATATTCTTAATGCTTATTTGGTAAACAGAGACTCTGAATGCTTATTTGGCAAGCGGAGATTCTGAATGTTTATTTGGCAAGCGGAGATTCTGAATGCTTATTTGGCAAGGGACATTCTGAATGCTTATTTGTCAAACAGAGACTCTGAATGCTTATTTGGTAAGCGGAGATTTTGAATGCTTATTTGGCAAACAGAGACTCTGAATGCTTATTTGGCAAGCGGAGATTCTGAATGCTTATTTGGCAAGCGGAGATTCTGAATGCTTATTTGGCAAGGGACATTCTGAATGCTTATTTGTCAAACAGAGACTCTGAATGCTTATTTGGTAAGCGGAGATTTTGAATGCTTATTTTCAAGCGAAGATTCTTAATGATTATTTGGCAAACAGAGTCTCTGAATGTTGATTTGGCAAGCGGAGATTCTGAATGCTTATTTGGCAAACAGAGATTCTGAATGCTTATTTGACAAGCGGAGATTCTGAATGCTTATTTGGCAAGCGGAGATTCTAAATGTTTATTTGGCAAGGGACTTTCTGAATGCTTATTTGTCAAATACAGACTCTGAATGCTTATTTGGTAAGCGGAGATCCTGAATGCTTATTTGGCAAGCGGAGATTTTGAATGCTTATTTGCCAAGCGGAGACACTGAATGCTTATTTTTAAGCGAAGATTCTGAATGCTTATTTGTCAAACGGAGTCTCTGAATGTTTATTTGGCAAGCGGAGATTCTGAATGCACATTTGGCAAGCGGAGATTCTGAATGCTTATTTGGCAAGCGGAGATTCTGAATGCTTATTTGGCAAGCGGAGACACTGAATGCTTATTTGCCAAGCGGAGACACTGAATGCTTATTTTCAAGCGAAGATTCTGAATGCTTATTTGTCAAACAAAGACTCTGAATGCTTATTTGGCAAGCGGACATTCTGAATGCTTATTTGGCAAGCGGAGACACTGAATGCTTATTTGTCAAGCGGAGATCCTGAATGCTTATTTGTCAAGCGGTGATCCTGAATGCTTATTTGGCAAGCGGAGATTCTTAATGCTTATTTGGCAAGGGGACATTCTGAATGCTTATTGTCAAACAGAGACTCTGAATACTTATTTGGTAAGCGGAGATCCTGATTGCTTATTTGTCAAGCGGAGATTCTGAATTCTTATTTGGCAAACGGAAATTCTGAATGCTTATTTCTCAAGTGGAGATTCTGAATGCTTATTTGGCAAGCGGAGATTCTGAATGCTTATTTATCAACTGAAGATTCTGAATGCTTATTTGGCAAACAGAGACTCTGAATGCTTATTTGGCAAGCGGAGATTCTTAATGCTTATTTGGCAAACAGAGACTCTGAATGTTTATTTGGCAAGCGGAGATTCTGAATGCTTATTTGGCAAAGAGGGACTCTGAATGGTTATTTGGCAAGGGGAGATTCTGAATGCTTATTTGGCAAGCGAAGATTCTGAATGCTTATTTGCCAAGCGGAGATTCTGAATGCTTATTTCTCAAGGAGTGATTGTGAATGCTTATTTGGCAAACAGAGACTCTGAATGCTTATTTGGCAAGCGGAGATTCTGAATGCTTATTTGTCAAACAGAGACTCTGAATGCTTATTTGCTAAGCGGAGATCTTGAATGCTTATTTGTCAAGCGAAGATTCTGAATGCTTATTTGGCAAACAGAGACTCTGAATGCTTATTTGGCAAGCGGAGACTCTGAATGCATATTTGGCAAGCGGAGATTCTGAATGCGTATTTGGCAAACAGAGATTATGAATTCTTATTTGGCAAGCGGAGATTTTGTATACTTATTTGGCAAGCGGAGACACTGAATGCTTATTTTCAAGCGAAGATTCTGAATGTTTATTTGGCAAACAGAGTCTCTGAATGTATATTTGGCAAGCGGAGATTCTGAATGCATATTTGGCAAGCGGAGATTCTGAATGCTTATTTGGCAAACAGAGACTCTGAATGCTTATTTGGCAACCGGAGATTCTGAATGCTTATTTGTCAAGCGAAGATTCTGAATGCTTATTTGGCAAGCGGAGATTCTGAATGCTTATTTCTCAAGGGGAGATTCTGAATGCTTATTTGACAAACAGAGATTCTGAATGCTTATTTGGCAAGCGGATATTCTGGATGCTTATTTGGCAAGCGGAGACACTGAATGCTTATTTGTCAAGCGGAGATCCTGAATGCTTATTTGTCAAGCGTTGATCCTGAATGCTTATTTGGCAAACAGAGATTCTGAATGCACATTTGGCAAGCGGAGATTCTGAATGCTTATTTCTCTAGCGGAGATTCTGAATACTTATTTGGCAAACAGAGACACTGAATGCTTATTTGTCAACCGAAAATTCTGAATGCTTATTTGGCAAACAGAGACTCTGAATGCTTATTTGGCAAGCGGAGATTCTGAATGCTTATTTGTCAAGCGGAGATTCTCAATGCTTATTTGGCAAACAGAGACTCTGAATGTTTGTTTGGCAAGCGGAGATTCTGAATGCTTATTTGGCAAACAGAGACTCTGAAATGGTTATTTGGCAAGGGGAGATTCTGAATGCTTATTTGGCAAGCGGACATTCTGAATGCTTATTTGTCAAACAGAGTCTCTGAATGTTTATTTGGCAAGCGGAGATTCTGAATCCACATTTGGCAAGCGGAGATTCTGAATGCTTATTTGGCAAACAGAGACTCTGAATGCTTAATTGGCAACCGGAGATTCTGAATTCTTATTTGGCAAGCGGAGACTCTGAATGATTATTTGTCAAGCGAAGATTCTGAATGCTTATTTGGCAAGCGGAGATTCTGAATGCTTATTTCTCAAGGGGAGATTCTGAATGCTTATTTGGCAAGCGGATATTCTGGATGCTTATTTGGCAAGCGGAGACACTGAATGCTTACTTGTCAAGCGGAGATCCTGAATGCTTATTTGTCAAGCGAAGATTCTGAATGCTTATTTGTCAAGCGGAGATTCTGAATGCTTATTTGTCAAGCGAAGATTCTGAATGCTTATTTGGCAAACAGAGACTCTGAATGCTTATTTGGCAAGCGGAGATTCTGAATGCTTATTTGGCTAGGGGACATTCTGAATGCTTATTTGTCAAACAGAGAATCTGAATGCTTATTTGGTAAGCGAGATCCTGATTGCTTATTTGTCAATCGGAGATTCTGAATGCTTATTTGGCAAGCCGAGATTCTGAATGCTTATTTGTCAAGCGAAGATTCTGAATGCTTATTTGGCTAGCGGAAATTCTGAATGCTTATTTGTCAAGCGAAGATTCTGAATGCTTATTTGGCAATCAGAGACTCTAAAAGCTTATTTGGCAAGCGGAGATTCTGAATGCTTATTTCTCTAGTGGAGATTCTGAATACTTATTTGTCTAGCGAAGATTCTTAATGCTTATTTGTCTAGCGAAGATTCTTAATGCTTATTTGCCAAACAGAGACTCTGAATGCTTATTTGGCAAGCGGAGATTCTGAATGCTTTTTTGGCAAGCGGAGATTCTGAATGCTTATTTGGCAAACAGAGACTCTGAATGCTTTTTTGGTAAGCGGAGATCGTGAATGCTTATTTGTCAAGCGGAGATTCTCAATGCTTATTTGGCAAACAGAGACTCTGAATGTTTATTTGGCAAGTTGAGTTTCTGAATGCTTATTTGTCAAGTGGAGATTCTGAATGCTTATTTGGCAAACAGAGACTCTGAAATGGTTATTTGGCAAGGGGAGATTCTGAATGCTTATTTGGCAAGCGGACATTCTAAATGCTTATTTGTCAAACAGAGACTCTGAATGTTTATTTGTCAAGCGAAGATTCTGAATGCTTATTTGGCAAGCGGAGATTCTGAATGCTTATTTCTCAAGGGGAGATTCTGAATGCTTATTTGACAAACAGAGATTCTGAATGCTTATTTGGCAAGGGGACATTCTGAATGCTTATTTGTCAAACAAAGACTCTTAATGCTTATTTGGTAAGCGGAGATCTTGATTGCTTATTTGTCAAGCGGAGATTCTGAATGCTTATTTGTCAAGCGAAGATTCTGAATGCTTATTTGTCAAGCGGAGATTCTGAATGCTTATTTCTCAAGCGAAGATTCTGAATGCTTATTTGGCAAACAGAGACTCTGAATGCTTATTTGGCAAGCGGAGATTCTGAATGCTTATTTGGCTAGGGGACATTCTGAATGCTTATTTGTCAAACAGAGTCTCTGAATGCTTATTTGGTAAGCGGAGATCCTGATTGCTTATTTGTCAATCGGAGATTCTGAATGCTTATTTGGCAAGCGGAGATTCTGAATGCTTATTTGTCAAGCAAAGATTCTGAATGCTTATTTGGCAAGCGGAGATTCTGAAAGCTTATTTGTCAAGCGAAGATTCTGAATGCTTATTTGGCAAACAGAGACTCTAAAAGCTTATTTGGCAAGCGGAGATTCTGAATGCTTATTTCTCTAGTGGAGATTCTGAATACTTATGTGGCAAACAGAGACTCTGAATGCTTATTTGTCTAGCGAAGATTCTTAATGCTTATTTGGCAAACAGAGACTCTGAATGCTTATTTGGCAAGCGGAGATTCTGAATGCTTATTTGGCAAGCGGAGATTCTTAATGCTTATTTGGCAAACAGAGACTCTGAATGCTTTTTTGGTAAGCGGAGATCGTGAATGCTTATTTGTCAAGCGGAGATTCTCCATGCTTATTTGGCAAACAGAGACTCTGAATGTTTATTTGACAAGCGGAGATTCTGAATGCTTATTTGTAAAGTGGAGATTCTGAATGCTTATTTGGCAAACAGAGACTCTAAAAGCTTATTTGGCAAGGGGAGATTCTGAATGCTTATTTCTCTAGCGGAGATTCTGAATACTTATTTGGCAAACAGAGACACTGAATGCATATTTGTCAAGCGAAGATTCTGAATGCTTATTTGGCAAACAGAGACTCTGAATGCTTATTTGGCAAGCGGAGATTCTGAATGCTTATTTGGCAAGCGGAGATTCTGAATGCTTATTTGGCAAACAGAGACTCTGAATGCTTATTTGTTAAGCGGAGATCGTGAATGCTTATTTGTCAAGCGGAGATTCTCAATGCTTATTTGGCAAACAGAGACTCTGAATGTTTATTTGGCAAGCGGAGATTCTGAATGCTTATTTGTCAAGTGGAGATTCTGAATGCTTATTTCGCAAACAGAGACTCTGAAATGGTTATTTGGCAAGGCGAGATTCTGAATGCTTATTTGGCAAGCGGACATTCTGTATGCTTATTTGTCAAACAGAGTCTCTGAATGTTTATTTGGCAATCGGAGATTCTGAATACACATTTGGCAAGCGGAGATTCTGAATGCTTATTTGGCAAACAGAGACTCTGAATGCTTATTTGGCAATCGGAGATTCTGAATGCTTATTTGGCAAGCGGAGACTCTGAATGATTATTTGTCAAGCGAAGATTCTGAATGCTTATTTGGCAAGCGGAGATTCTGAATGCTTATTTCTCAAGGGGAGATTCTGAATGCTTATTTGGCAAACAGAGATTCTGAATGCTTATTTGGCAAGCGGATATTCTGGATGCTTATTTGGCAAGCGGAGACACTGAATGATTACTTGTCAAGCGGAGATCCTGAATGCTTATTTGTCAAGCGTCGATCCTGTATGCTTATTTGGCAAACAGAGATTCTGAATGCTTATTTGGCAAGGGGACATTCTGAATGCTTATTTGTCAAACAGAGACTCTTAATGCTTATTTGGTAAGCGGAGATGTTGATTGCTTATTTGTCAAGCGGAGATTCTGAATGCTTATTTGTCAAGCGAAGATTCTGAATGCTTATTTGTCAAGCGGAGATTCTGAATGCTTATTTGTCAAGCGAAGATTCTGAATGCTTATTTGGCAAACAGAGACTCTGAATGCTTATTTGGCAAGCGGAGATTCTGAATGCTTATTTGGCTAGGGGACATTCTGAATGCTTATTTGTCAAACGAAGATTCTGAATGCTTATTTGGCAAACAGAGACTCTAAAAGCTTATTTGGCAAGCGGAGATTCTGAATGCTTATTTCTCTAGTGGAGATTCTGAATACTTATTTGGCAAACAGAGACTCTGAATGCTTATTTGTCTAGCGAAGATTCTTAATGCTTATTTGGCAAACAGAGACTCTGAATGCTTATTTGGCAAGCGGAGATTCTGAATGCTTATTTGGCAAGCGGAGATTCTGAATGCTTATTTGGCAAACAGAGACTCTGAATGCTTTTTTGGTAAGCGGAGATCGTGAATGCTTATTTGTCAAGCGGAGATTCTCAATGCTTATTTGGCAAACAGAGACTCTGAATGTTTATTTGGCAAGCGGAGATTCTGAATGCTTATTTGTCAAGTGGAGATTCTGAATGCTTATTTGGCAAACAGAGACTCTGAAATGGTTATTTGGCAAGGGGAGATTCTGAATGCTTATTTGGCAAACAAAGACTCTGAATGCTTATTTCGCAAGCGGAGACACTGATTGCTTATTTGGCAAGCGAAGATTCTTAATGCTTATTTGCCAAACAGAGACTCTGAATGCTTATTTGGCAAGCGGAGATTCTGAATGCTTTTTTGGCAAGCGGAGATTCTGAATGCTTATTTGGCAAACAGAGACTCTGAATGCTTTTTTGGTAAGCGGAGATCGTGAATGCTTATTTGTCAAGCGGAGATTCTCAATGCTTATTTGGCAAACAGAGACTCTGAATGTTTATTTGGCAAGTTGAGTTTCTGAATGCTTATTTGTCAAGTGGAGATTCTGAATGCTTATTTGGCAAACAGAGACTCTGAAATGGTTATTTGGCAAGGGGAGATTCTGAATGCTTATTTGGCAAGCGGACATTCTAAATGCTTATTTGTCAAACAGAGACTCTGAATGTTTATTTGTCAAGCGAAGATTCTGAATGCTTATTTGGCAAGCGGAGATTCTGAATGCTTATTTCTCAAGGGGAGATTCTGAATGCTTATTTGACAAACAGAGATTCTGAATGCTTATTTGGCAAGGGGACATTCTGAATGCTTATTTGTCAAACAAAGACTCTTAATGCTTATTTGGTAAGCGGAGATCTTGATTGCTTATTTGTCAAGCGGAGATTCTGAATGCTTATTTGTCAAGCGAAGATTCTGAATGCTTATTTGTCAAGCGGAGATTCTGAATGCTTATTTCTCAAGCGAAGATTCTGAATGCTTATTTGGCAAACAGAGACTCTGAATGCTTATTTGGCAAGCGGAGATTCTGAATGCTTATTTGGCTAGGGGACATTCTGAATGCTTATTTGTCAAACAGAGTCTCTGAATGCTTATTTGGTAAGCGGAGATCCTGATTGCTTATTTGTCAATCGGAGATTCTGAATGCTTATTTGGCAAGCGGAGATTCTGAATGCTTATTTGTCAAGCAAAGATTCTGAATGCTTATTTGGCAAGCGGAGATTCTGAAAGCTTATTTGTCAAGCGAAGATTCTGAATGCTTATTTGGCAAACAGAGACTCTAAAAGCTTATTTGGCAAGCGGAGATTCTGAATGCTTATTTCTCTAGTGGAGATTCTGAATACTTATGTGGCAAACAGAGACTCTGAATGCTTATTTGTCTAGCGAAGATTCTTAATGCTTATTTGGCAAACAGAGACTCTGAATGCTTATTTGGCAAGCGGAGATTCTGAATGCTTATTTGGCAAGCGGAGATTCTTAATGCTTATTTGGCAAACAGAGACTCTGAATGCTTTTTTGGTAAGCGGAGATCGTGAATGCTTATTTGTCAAGCGGAGATTCTCCATGCTTATTTGGCAAACAGAGACTCTGAATGTTTATTTGACAAGCGGAGATTCTGAATGCTTATTTGTAAAGTGGAGATTCTGAATGCTTATTTGGCAAACAGAGACTCTAAAAGCTTATTTGGCAAGGGGAGATTCTGAATGCTTATTTCTCTAGCGGAGATTCTGAATACTTATTTGGCAAACAGAGACACTGAATGCATATTTGTCAAGCGAAGATTCTGAATGCTTATTTGGCAAACAGAGACTCTGAATGCTTATTTGGCAAGCGGAGATTCTGAATGCTTATTTGGCAAGCGGAGATTCTGAATGCTTATTTGGCAAACAGAGACTCTGAATGCTTATTTGTTAAGCGGAGATCGTGAATGCTTATTTGTCAAGCGGAGATTCTCAATGCTTATTTGGCAAACAGAGACTCTGAATGTTTATTTGGCAAGCGGAGATTCTGAATGCTTATTTGTCAAGTGGAGATTCTGAATGCTTATTTCGCAAACAGAGACTCTGAAATGGTTATTTGGCAAGGCGAGATTCTGAATGCTTATTTGGCAAGCGGACATTCTGTATGCTTATTTGTCAAACAGAGTCTCTGAATGTTTATTTGGCAATCGGAGATTCTGAATACACATTTGGCAAGCGGAGATTCTGAATGCTTATTTGGCAAACAGAGACTCTGAATGCTTATTTGGCAATCGGAGATTCTGAATGCTTATTTGGCAAGCGGAGACTCTGAATGATTATTTGTCAAGCGAAGATTCTGAATGCTTATTTGGCAAGCGGAGATTCTGAATGCTTATTTCTCAAGGGGAGATTCTGAATGCTTATTTGGCAAACAGAGATTCTGAATGCTTATTTGGCAAGCGGATATTCTGGATGCTTATTTGGCAAGCGGAGACACTGAATGATTACTTGTCAAGCGGAGATCCTGAATGCTTATTTGTCAAGCGTCGATCCTGTATGCTTATTTGGCAAACAGAGATTCTGAATGCTTATTTGGCAAGGGGACATTCTGAATGCTTATTTGTCAAACAGAGACTCTTAATGCTTATTTGGTAAGCGGAGATGTTGATTGCTTATTTGTCAAGCGGAGATTCTGAATGCTTATTTGTCAAGCGAAGATTCTGAATGCTTATTTGTCAAGCGGAGATTCTGAATGCTTATTTGTCAAGCGAAGATTCTGAATGCTTATTTGGCAAACAGAGACTCTGAATGCTTATTTGGCAAGCGGAGATTCTGAATGCTTATTTGGCTAGGGGACATTCTGAATGCTTATTTGTCAAACGAAGATTCTGAATGCTTATTTGGCAAACAGAGACTCTAAAAGCTTATTTGGCAAGCGGAGATTCTGAATGCTTATTTCTCTAGTGGAGATTCTGAATACTTATTTGGCAAACAGAGACTCTGAATGCTTATTTGTCTAGCGAAGATTCTTAATGCTTATTTGGCAAACAGAGACTCTGAATGCTTATTTGGCAAGCGGAGATTCTGAATGCTTATTTGGCAAGCGGAGATTCTGAATGCTTATTTGGCAAACAGAGACTCTGAATGCTTTTTTGGTAAGCGGAGATCGTGAATGCTTATTTGTCAAGCGGAGATTCTCAATGCTTATTTGGCAAACAGAGACTCTGAATGTTTATTTGGCAAGCGGAGATTCTGAATGCTTATTTGTCAAGTGGAGATTCTGAATGCTTATTTGGCAAACAGAGACTCTGAAATGGTTATTTGGCAAGGGGAGATTCTGAATGCTTATTTGGCAAACAAAGACTCTGAATGCTTATTTCGCAAGCGGAGACACTGATTGCTTATTTGGCAAGCGAAGATTCTGAATGCTTATTTGGCAAACAGAGAGTCTAAATGCTTATTTGGCAAGCGGTGATTCTGAATGCTTATTTGGCAAGCGGAGACTCTGAATGCTTATTTGTCAAGGGGAGATTCTGAATGCTTATTTGGCAAACAGAGATTCTGAATGCTTATTTGGCAAACAGAAACTCTGAATGCTTATTTGGCAAGCGGATATTCTGAATGCTTATTTGGCAAGCGGAGACTCTAAATGCTTATTTGGCAAGGGGACATTCTGAATGCTTATTTGTCAAACAGAGTCTCTGAATTCTTATTTGGCAAGCGGAGATTCTGAATGCTTATTTTTCAAGCTGAGATTCTCAATGCTTATTTGGCAAACAGAGACTCTGAATGCTTATTTGGCAAGCGGAGACACTGAATGCTTATTTGTCAAGCGGAGATTCTGAATGCTTATTTGGCAAACAGAGACTCTGAATGGTTATTTGGTAATCAGAGACTGAATGCTTATTTTTCAAGCGGATATTCTTAATGCTTATTTGGCAAACAGAGACTCTGAATGCTTATTTGGCAAGCGGAGATTCTGAATGCTTATTTCTCAAGGGGAGATTGTAAATGCTTATTTGGCAAACAGACACTCTGAATGCTTATTTGGCAAGCGGATATTCTGAATGCTTATTTGTCAAGCGGAGATTCTGAATGCTTATTTGGCAAACAGAGACTCTGAGTCCTTCTTTGGAAAGCGGTTAAGGAGTTGATAGGATATTAAACAAATAAATTCACACTAAATGTTTATTTGGCGAGCAGTCTTGATTACATGCTTATTTGGTGAGCGGAGACTGAATGCTTATTTGTTAAACAGAGATTCTGAATGCTTATTTGTCAAACAGAGATTCTGAATGCTTATTTGGAAAGCGGAGATTCTGAATGCTTATTTGGCAAACAGAGACTCTGAATGTTCATTTGGCAAGCGGAGATTCTGAATGCTTATTTGGCAAAGCGGAGATCCTGAATGCTTATTTTTCAAGTGGAGATTCTGAATGCTTATTTGGCAAACAGAGACTCTGAATGGTTATTTGGCAAGGGGAGATTCTGAATGCTTATTTGGCAAACAAAGACTCTGAATGCTTATTTCGCCAGCGGAGACACTGAATGCTTATTTGGCAAGCGAAGATTCTGAATGCTTATTTGGCAAACAAAGACTCTGAATGCTTATTTGGCAACCGGAGATTCTGAATGCTTATTTTGCAAGCGGAGACTCTGAATGCTTATTTGTCAAGCGAAGATTCTGAATGCTTATTTGCCAAGCGGAGATTCTGAATGCTTATTTCTCAAGGTGGGATTCTGAATGCTTATTAGGAAAGCGGTTAAGGAGTTGATAGGATATTAAACAAACAAATTCACACATTATTTACAAATCACGACTAAATGTTTATTTGGCGAGCAGTCTTGATTACATGCTTATTTGGTGAGCGGGGACTGAATGCTTATTTGGTAAACAGAGATTCTGAATGCTTATTTGTCAAACAGAGATTCTGAATGCTTATTTGGAAAGCGGAGATTCTGAATGCTTATTTGGCAAACAGAGACTCTGAATGTTCATTTGGCAAGCGGAGATTCTGAATGCTTATTTGGCAAAGCGAGACTGTGAATGCTTATTTGGCAAGCGGAGATCCTGAATGCTTATTTTTCAAGTGGAGATTCTGAATGCTTATTTGGCAAACAGAGACTCTGAATGGTTATTTGGCAAGGGGAGATTCTGAATGCTTATTTGGCAAACAAAGACTCTGAATGCTTATTTCGCCAGCGGAGACACTGAATGCTTATTTGGCAAGCGAAGATTCTGAATGCTTATTTGGCAAACAAAGACTCTGAATGCTTATTTGGCAACTGGAGATTCTGAATGCTTATTTTGCACGCGGAGACTCTGAATGCTTATTTGTCAAGCGAAGATTCTGAATGCTTATTTGCCAAGCGGAGATTCTGAATGCTTATTTCTCAAGGTGGGATTCTGAATGCTTATTAGGAAAGCGGTTAAGGAGTTGATAGGATATTTAACAAACAAATTCACACATTATTTACAAATCACGACTAAATGTTTATTTGGCGAGCAGTCTTGATTACATGCTTATTTGGTGAGCGGAGACTGAATGCTTATTTGGTAAACAGAGATTCTGAATGCTTATTTGTCAAACAGAGATTCTGAATGCTTATTTGGCAAGCGGTTGAATCTTGCTGATGCTATTTTCGTATAAACTTCGTGGTTTGTTTTGGAAGAAGTTTTTCAGGCAGTTTTCGACTGACAGTACAGGCTCCAATTTTTGCCATTTAAATTGTTCTATATAGATCAGAATAAATGAAGATCCAAAGGAACCAAATCAAGAGAATATGGTGGGTACTGGAGGCTTTTCCCAGTTCATCTTTTTAAGCTTGTGTAAGGTCAGTTTTGCAACATATAATCTTGCACTGCCAGTGTGGAGGCAACTGATACCTTCTTAATTTGCTAAAATTGGACAGTTTTCTTGAACCTGTCTCTTCAAATTGTGAAAGGCAGTTGAGATATCGATTTTCAAACACTTAGCAATCTCTTCCATCAACATCCTTAGCCACTTCTCCATGATGACAAGCAGAGCATCTTCACTGATGTTGGAAGATCGCCCATAGCATTGTTGATTGTTTAAGATGACAAAACTCTACTAAACGACTTTTCAACCATCTGAAGAAGTGGAGCACAAACAAACAAATTCACACATTATTTACAAATCACGACTAAATGTTTATTTGGCGAGCAGTCTTGATTACATTCTTATTTGGTGAGCGGAGACTGAATGCTTATTTGGTAAACAGAGATTCTGAATGCTTATTTGTCAAACAGAGACTCTGAATGCTTATTTGGCAAGCGGAGATTCTTAATGCTTATTTGGCAAACAAAGACTCTGAATGCTTATTTGGAAAGCGGAGATTCTGAATGCTTATTTGGCAAACAGAGACTCTGAATGTTCATTTGGCAAGCGGAGATTCTGAATGCTTATTTGGCAAAGCGAGACTGTGAATGCTTATTTGGCAAGCGGAGATCCTGAATGCTTATTTTTCAAGTGGAGATTCTGAATGCTTATTTGGCAAACAGAGACTCTGAATGGTTATTTGGCAAGGGGAGATTCTGAATGCTTATTTGGCAAACAAAGACTCTGAATGCTTATTTCGCCAGCGGAGACACTGAATGCTTATTTGGCAAGCGAAGATTCTGAATGCTTATTTGGCAAACAGAGACTTTGAATGCTTATTTGGCAACCGGAGATTCTGAATGCTTATTTGGCAAGCGGAGACTCTGAATGCTTATTTGTCAAGCGAAGATTCTGAATGCTTATTTGCCAAGCGGAGATTCTGAATGCTTATTTCTCAAGGTGGGATTCTGAATGCTTATTAGGAAAGCGGTTAAGGAGTTGATAGGATATTAAACAAACAAATTCACACATTATTTACAAATCACGACTAAATGTTTATTTGGCGAGCAGTCTTGATTACATGCTTATTTGGTGAGCGGAGACTGAATGCTTATTTGGTAAACAGAGATTCTGAATGCTTATTTGTCAAACAGAGATTCTGAATGCTTATTTGGCAAGCGGTTGAATCTTGCTGATGCTATTTTCGTATAAACTTCGTGGTTTGTTTTGGAAGAAGTTTTTCAGGCAGTTTTCGACTGACAGTACAGGCTCCAATTTTTGCCATTTAAATTGTTCTATATAGATCAGAATAAATGAAGATCCAAAGGAACCAAATCAAGAGAATATGGTGGGTACTGGAGGCTTTTCCCAGTTCATCTTTTTAAGCTTGTGTAAGGTCAGTTTTGCAACATATAATCTTGCACTGCCAGGGTGGAGGCAACTGATACCTTCTTAATTTGCTAAAATTGGACAGTTTTCTTGAACCTGTCTCTTCAAATTGTGAAAGGCAGATGAGATATCGATTTTCAAACTCTTAGCAATCTCTTCCATCAAAATCCTTAGCTTCTTCTCCATGATGACAAGCAGAGCATCTTCACTGATGTTGGAAGATCGCCCATAAACGACTTTTCAACCATCTGAAGAAGTGGAGCACAAATAAACATTTTGATTTTTTTTGTTGCAGTTCCATTGCTTACTCCTTTCTGAAATTCATAGAGTGTTTCCCACTTCAACTCTTTAAGCTTCTGCAGGGTCTGTTTTGCAACATGCGGTCATACATTGTTTTGGTGGAAAATGACGCCCTTCCAATTTTTCAGTCGGTCGTTTTTCCTTAATAGCTGAGTCAGGATTGGTACACAGCCAACAGTCTACAAGATTGTTGATAACATTTTCTTAGAAACTTCGTGTTTTTATTGGAAGAAAGTTGTGTTAAAATTTGACTGACTGTACAGTCAATGTATTCGTCAATTAAATTTTTATCTAGAGACTAGAATTAGATGAAAATCTGAAGGAACTAAGTCAGGAGAATACGTTGGGTGCAGGAGGGTGGGGCCCATTTCAACTCTTTAAGCTTCTGCAAGGTCTGTTTAGAAACATGCAGTTTTTATCGAGGGTGAAAATGACGATTCTTGCGATTTGCCAAAATCGGCCCTTTTTTGTGGAACCCATGTCACTTCAAATGACGAAAGGCAGTTGAGATATCGATTTTCAATATTTTACGTCGAAATCTTCCATTTATTCTCCACGGTGACAAGCAAGGCGACGTCATCGACGTCAGTAGTTCGGATCGTGGGTGATCGTTTACAACGAGGGTGGGCTGAAAAGTTCATAGGCTGACTATGAAGGAGTGATGCTAGAGCTGTGAAATCTTGCATCCATTAATTTCAACTCTTCTTAGTAATAACTACATTGTTTCTTTCCAGGAACGAGGGTGGACTGAAAAGTTCATAGGCTGACTATGAAGAAGTGATGCTAGAGCTGTGAAATCTTGCATGCATTAATTTCAACTCTTCTTATTAATAACTACATTGTTTCTTTCCGGGTACAAGAGTGGGCTGAAATGTTCATAGGCTGATTATGAAGGAATGATGCTAGAGCTGTGAAATCTTGCATGCATTAATTTCAACTCTTCTTATTAATAACTACATTGTTTCTTTCCGGGTACAAGGGTGTGCTGAAATGTTCATAGGCTGACTATGAAGGAATGATGCTAGAGTTGTGAAATCTTGCATGCATTAATTTCAACTCTTCTTATTAATAACTATATCGTTTATTTCCAGGTACGAGGGTGGGCTGAAAAGTTCATAGGCTGACTATGAAGGAGTGATGCTAGAGTTGTGAAATCTTGCATGCATTAATTTCAACTCTTCTTATTAATAACTACATTGTTTCTTTCCGGGTACAAGGGTGGGCTGAAAAGTTCATAGGCTGACTATGAAGGAGTGATGCTAGAGCTGTGAAATCTTGCATGCATTAATTTCAACTCTTCTTAATAATAACTACATTGTTTCTTTCCGGGTACAAGGGTGGGCTGAAAAGTTCATAGGCTGACTATGAAGGACTGATGCTAGAGTTGTGAAATCTTGCATGACTTAATTTCAACTCTTCTTATTAATAACTACATTGGGTCTTTCCAGGAACAAGGGTTGGCTGAAATGTTCATAGGCTGACTATGAAGGAGTGATGCTAGAGCTGTGAAATCTTGCATGCATTCATTTCAACTCCTCTTATTAATAACTATATTGTTTCTTCTCAGTTATGAGGGTGAGTTTAAAAGTTCATAGACTGACCCTTATGGAGTAATGCCAGAGCATTGTGTCTTTCCAGATACAAGGGTGGACAGAAAAGTTCACATGATGATTATGAAGGATGATGATAACGCTGTGAATTCTTGGATGCATTCTTTTCAACTCTTCTTATTAATAACTACATTGTTTCTTTCCGTTTACAAGGGTGGGCTGAAATGTTCATAGGATGACTATGAAGGAGTGATGCTAGAGTTGTAAATCTTGCAAGCTTTAATTTCAACTCTTCTTATTAATAACTGCCTTGTGTCTTTCCATATACAAGCGTGGTTAAAAAAGTTTATTTCCAGGTAAGCTCACATTTCACTGTTCAAAGAAGACTTTAATAGTAACTAGTCGCGACTTCTCTTGAAAATAGACAATATTTGGTGTCGTGGTGTTATCAAGTAAAGGACATTCCTGCTGACATGCTTAGTACATTAGGGGGCGATGCTCCAGCTTTATTGACAGTGCAAAAGTGGGCAGCTGAATTTAGGAGGAGAAGGGAGTGTCTTGAAACATTGCAAGTTATGAACGTCCTGCTACTGTCACGACCGTGGAAAGCATTGGCCGTGTTCGTCACATGGCGATGGTTGACAGGCGGTTAATCTTTTTCACCACATTTCAAAGAGTGACTATAAATCAAATAGTCAATGCTATTTGCATATCCCGTGAGAGATTTGAGAACATTCTGCACAAAGGGTTTCTGCTCGATGGGTGACACGTCTTCTGAAATTTGATCAAAAGCGCACCAGGCTGAGCACATTAGGAGACAATTTGACATTGTCTGCGGTAGATCAAGCTGGTTTCCTTGAACGTTTCCTAAACCAGGCTCAGTGATTGGGTCATCACTTTGACTCAGGAACAAAGAAACAATTCACACCCGTTCTCACCTGCTCCAAAGTAGGCCAAGTAAGAACCAGTATCACAGTGATGATGACTTCATATCTGCTTTTGATATCGCTTTGGATCAACAGGATGAGAGCCTCTTCACCAATGGGACCCAAGAACTGTGGCACCAATGGAAGAAGTGCGTCGATTGCAAGGTCACATTCCATGAAAGTATCTTGGTTAGGCTATGAACTTTTCGTAGATTTAAATCATTCTGACGCAGACCTGCCATCCGAAGAGCTGGCGCATGATCCAAATAAACTTTCAGATTTTTTTTTTCGTCGAAGTTCCGTCGCTTACACCTGTCTGGAATCCATAGAGCATAATAGGAGGAGAGTGCAGTTTTTCATTCTCCATCTTTAAGACATTCATTTATAGAGAAAACGTCAACATTCAACATTTTATTATTACGGTTTTTGAAGAATTTATAACTGTGTATGTTTTTTAAAAAAAGAATTAGTATTCATGTTATATTTCCAGATATCAAGCTCTCTAATTACAAAGACTGCTTACCTTAAAGACGTTAACTTCCAGAAGTACCTTGGTCGACGGTCTTTTTTTGTTGGGGGGGGGGGCAAAACTTTTTTCGTTTGTTAATATGTTGTTAAGAACACTTAGGTAATAAAGAGAGTGAGGTAAGCAGACAGTCAGACAGTCAGTCAGTCAGTCAGACAGACAGACAGACAGACAGACAGAAAGAAAGAAAGAAAGAAAGAAAGAAAGAAGGAACGAGAGAAAGAATGATAGAGATGGAAGGACATACGGATGCGTGTGCGTTTGTATAAGTCGGGTGTTTCCACCTTGAGTAAAAACACTGATTTGGGGTGGTCTTACCTTTTCCCCTTACTTTCCTGAATGAACCGGGTGGCTGGTGAAAGGAATGCCTCCTGATATGTTCTGTCCCCAACGATAAACTTTCTCCACGCCTGCCCGACCACAAATATCTACCTTTTACCCCCCTCTCCAGAGAGCAGATAAGTAAAAATCATTGATGAATTACGAAGCCCTTGCCTCTCACACAGTGAGTAACACATCGTCCATTATCTAAACGTCGCTCAAAATTAGCATAAGTAATTTCAGCTACCTTTTCTGCTTTTTTTTTCTGTTTTTCAAAACCACCCTACTAAATCACTCATTTGTACCCAGTCACTAATTCTGTCTGTCTCGTATACAGACACTCTCATCGTGAGAAGAGCAACTGTGTAGAGACATTCCAAGAACATTTTTTAAATCGAATTTACACCAAGAAAGCGACTAAAGCAACTAAGACACAAAGATTTAATGCCTGTGAACGGATAAGTAAAAAGATATATTATTAAGTAGTTAAAACAACAGAAGAGTAATCAGGAATACAGCAGATAACTATCACCTTCTCCACGTTTTTCGATTCAGAGCAGTCCATCATCTAGACTGGCTACGATCCAAGGCTAGAGATAGTCTTTCATCTATACTGGCTAAAAGACAAGGCTAGAGATAGTGGATTTGTTTCCTGTCGCCATCTTCACGGTTTTCGATTCAGAACAGTCCTTCAACTATACTGGCTACCAGGCAAGTCTAGAGATAGTGGATTGATTTCCCGTCGCCTTCTCCACGGTTTTGGATTTAGAGTAGTCCATCACCTGGACTGGCTACCATCCAAGGCTAGAGGTAGTCCTTCACATAGAGTGGCTACCAGGCAAGTCTAGAGATAGTGAGTTGATTTCACGTCGCCTTCTCTACGGTTTTGGATTTAGAGTAGTCCATCACCTGGACTGGCTACCATCCAAGGCTAGAGATAGTCCTTCACATAGAGTGGCTACCAGGCAAGTCTAGAGATAGTGGATTGATTTCACGTCGCCTTCTCCACGGTTTTGGATTTAGAGTAGTCCATCACCTGGACTGGCTACCATCCAAGGCTAGAGATAGTCTTTCACATAGAATGGCTACCAGGCAAGTCTAGAGATAGTGGGTTGATTTCCCGTCGCCTTCTCCACGGTTTTGGATTTAGAGTAGTGCATCACCTGGACTGGCTACCATCCAAGGCTAGAGAGTCCTTCACATAGAGTGGCTACTAGGCAAGTCTAGAGATAGTAGATTGATTTCACGTCGCCTTCTCCACGGTTTTGGATTTAGAGTAGTCCATCACCTGGACTGGCTACCATCCAAGGTTAGAGATAGTCTTTCACATAGAGTGGCTACCAGGCAAGTCTACATAGTGGATTGATTTCCCGTCATCATCTTCTCGGTTTTGGATTCAGAGCAGTTCTAATTCCAAACTGGATTTCTGGAAACTTTTTAAAAAGCTTATTTAAGTTGGTCAAAAGTGCAAAACGATGCAGGTATCCAATGAGAATCTAACTCAACAGTCATGGTTCTGTGATTACAGTTTGCTTACTAGTGGCCTATGGCGGGAAAAAGGCCTTACATATGTATTTGCTTGTGTACATATCATTGTCTACTTTGAGACGTAGACACACATATACGTAATCGGTTTATGTAATGAAGTACTGTTGTTTTTTCTGCTGTGCTGTTACAGTACACACACAGACACACACAGCCATATATATATATATATATATATATATATATATATATATATATATTAGTTGTGTTTCAATCCTGGCTTGAGGCATTCGGAAGTCTAGTCGGACTGAGGAGCTGTGATACAGCGAAACAGTACTGTCTGTGAATGACATAATTTAGCTCTTGAAAATACATTTCAATTGAGCACTGTTGAGTGATAAGCTAATTCTATAAATTGGCATTTGTTTACATTTTTAGAAACAATACGCTAGATTTAGTTGTGTAACTCTACCGAGTGAAGATAGCTCTGGCTGATACAAAATTAGTTGTGTTTCAATCCGGGCTTGAGGCATTCGGAAGTCTAGTCGCACTGAGGATCTGTGATACAGCGAAACAGTTCTGTCTGTGAATCACACACACACACACACACACACACACACACACACACACACACACACACACATATATATATATATATATACACACACACACATATATATATATATATATATATATATGTGTATGTGTGTGTGTGCATGTAGAAGGCATGTTCAACCTTCTTCTATTTATCAACCTCCCTACAAGTCAACATGTGGCACAAGGCCAGTTTTTAACGTGGGGCGTTCGGAGCCCGTAGGATCGGGCAGAAATTGCCTGTAGGCCCCGTATATACAACATCGAGTTTGTCTACCCCACAAACGAGACTCTGCCCTTCGTCCTAGACTCATTTGTGTTTCTCTCTGACGGGAGGCAGAGAGTTTGTCAAGAGAAGAAGAGAAAAGTTCCTCCTCCTCCTTGACATGTTTAACCTTCCTGCCTGCAGAAATTGGTCTTTCAAAGGGACAGTTATTCCCTTGACGCCACTATTACTGCAGACACTTTTGACACCCTCGGCAATATTTATTTACAAGATTATAAAAACTTAAGGACCAAACACAATGCGACAATTATTATTTACTTTTTATAAAGAAAGACATTTGAAAAGAAATCTTTTCTTTCAAAATTTTTCATTAAAAAATATGGAAACCAAGTACAATACAATATTTGCGGTAGATATTGGAGACATTCTGTAATTTAACACAAGGAAAACATTGTCCACCCAATGAATAGGAGATACACACTCGAAATATTGAGTGTTTGTTGTCTTGCTTAAAATCTAAAATTAAAGGAATGTTTGGTTAAGATATATATATATATGTGTGTATATATATATATATATATATATATATATATATATATATATATATATATATATATATTTATAAGGACATGTCATCGAAAAAATGTCAAAATCGTTACACAATTGCATATCAATGCATCTCATCAGGCGATTTTAAATAATTTTGCTCTACTTAGTATTGGGCCCTCTTTTAAATTATTTGAGAACGAATAGAGTACAGTTCCAACTTTTGTAACATTTAATTTACAAAGTAGAGCAATATTATTTACAATCGCCTGATAAGATGCATTGATACACATCGAAACACGACTGCAATTGTGTAGCGATTTTGATATGTTTTTGGCGTAATATATATATATATCCGATGTAATGAGAACGAAAGTAATATATAAATTCCAACGTTCACAGCCTTAATCTAAAAGAGGGCTCGATGCCGATAGTAGAGCGATAATTATTTATTTATTATAATTTTATCATATAGACAAAACCATTTTACTCACTACAAAGATGCAACATCGTTTCAGTGCATTTCAACTGCACTTCGACGGGTGAGAATCGATTCTCACCCGTCGAAGTGCAGTTGAAATGCACTGAATCGAAGTTGCATCCTTGTAGTGAGTAATTTTTTTTTCTCTATATGATAAAATTATATATATATATATATATATATATATATATATATATATATATATATATACGTATGAGGGTTAAGCAAATCAGTTCCTAGGAAACCGACAGGCCGACAACAGCACATGAGATTTGATTATAGTGGTGAAGGTTTCGTGCAGGGCCATCCACACTTTTTGAAGGGCCGAATACAGAGACCTGGTGCACTACATGCCACAAGGTCCCCAAACGACACTCCGCAGATTTTGAATTCAGAGTTGTCCTTCTCGTAGACCAGTTGCGATCCAAGGCTATAGAACCCAGTCTGTCCTGCTATTTACCCATAGCTGGAGGGAGAAGAAGAGGATTCATATATATATATATATATATATATATATATATATATATATATATATATATATATGATAATCATAAATGTACATTTTTCCTCACTATTTGGTAGAACAATTATACTGACGTACATGAAAATCAGAGATTTACTAAACTGTAAATGTATATTTATTATATAGTACAAGTTTTTGCTCTGTCATTTTACATCAAGCATTGTTTTATTGTCACCAGCACTCAGTGTGTGCTATTATATTATATATATATATATATATATATATATATATATATATATATATATATATATATATATATATATGGCTTTCAAACATACTTTTACAAACTTTCCTCACACCAAAACAAGGACAAAATTCCATATAATTATATGTCCACAAATAGTTCGATTTTGAGTTATTGAGTTTAAAGTAAGTTTCCTGGAGATGTTGCTGTGTTGTCATGCAGACTAGGTTACATTTGTCGTTCATGTACAGTTGTCGCTAGTTTGTCTTCAACGTTTAATGTGTGTAGTGTTGGGTTAATTGAGAAGTGTTCCGTTCAACAATGCCAGGATATTTATATGATGAGCATGCAGGTATGATTTTTGCATACAGCCGCGTGAATTGTAATTAAAATAACTAAAACAGAGCACGTTACAATTTGTTGCTTTTCGAATTTACCCCTGAAGATGATCTGAGAAGAGGTCGAAAGTACTTAGGTTAACATGAACTACGGCGCCTTCCTTGATATCTACTAAAATTTAAGGAGGCTTTGATACTACAGTTAACCTTATACCTGATACAAATATATATTCCTCGGTAGAATATATATATATATATATATATCTACAAATACATATATGTCCATAAATATATATATATATATATATATATATATATATATATATGTCCACAAATAGTATGAAAAAACTAGTCTAAAATAAGCTAAAAGCTTAAAACATAAAATAAACAGAGGACCACACACACACACACACACACACACACACACACACACATATATATATATATATATATATATATATATTGATTGCGGCCAGGCAATGGGATGGTAAGGCACTACATGGTTGTACATGTGGGCCACTGGATGGGAAAGGCTCTGAACCAGCATTGTGTCCAAATTTGATCTATTTTTTTCATTCATCCACCCACACAATTGACCAGGGAAGTATATAGCCAACCTCACCCCAAAAGAAAACAAAAAAATCATGCTCATTCCCGACCTCCCAGTTCCCACACTCTGCACCTCCGATGGATAAGTGTTCAGTCTGCTTCTTACCTGGGTACTTCACGGACGGATATACGCACAACCCGTTCTCCCAGACGACCTTTTCTCGCCTTCTATAAACTTTTGTCTTTGGTTTCCCGCCTTTTAACGCGCATTTCTGGCGATTTCCATATTTTTTTCTTCTTAATCTTTTCTTCCAACATTCTTTTCTTTTGTCTGCTCTCTTTGTTTCCTTTCTCTCTTTATTTTTTCTTTCTTTCTTTCTTCAATATTTATACTCTTTTTCCTTCTTTCTTTCTTTCTTTTGTCTGTTGTCTTCATTTCTTTTCTTTCTTTATCCTATATTCATACACTTTTCTTTCTTTCTTTCTTTCTTTCTTTCTTTCTTTCTCATTTGTTTTCATTTCCTTTCTTTCTTTATTCTATGATATGTGTATGAATATACACTTTTCTTTCTGTCTTTCTTTCTTTCTTTCTTTCTTTCTTTCTTTCTTTCTTTCTTTCTTTCTTTCTTTCTTTCCCGTCCTTCCTTCCTTTTGTCTGTTGTTTTCATTTCCTTTCTTTCTTTATCCTATATTCATGCACCTTTCTTTCTTTCTTTCTTTCTTTCTTTCTTTCTTTCTTTCTTTCTTTTGTGTAGTGGGGCGTGCACCATTGCATCTGTTGGTTAAAGATTCGGGTACTTACGTCTCTTTAACCTTTGCAAGTAAACCCCTCTTAGTCTTTTTATAATACGCGACAATGAGACGGGTAACAATGTCTACAGATGGTGACGGAGAATTCATTGCACCTCGACTGTGTACTAGCTCAATGGAAACATCCGTATAGCCAGAGGTCGGTATTCGATTCACCGTTCACGGAGCCGAATCACCTTCATTTCCTTGATATTCCAATTTAACTTTCTTAGCTGCAGACTTAGCAATTGATTCAATATACTCTTTCCACTTTATATCCGCTGAAAACATTAGCTCGATATGGCGCAATGAATCACTCTCCTGGAGTTTAGCATCAGCCATGCTGATGGAACACTATTTACATTATTTGGACTATTGTCCTCATCGTTGTCGCCATATTTATTACAACGTTTCGGCCGTTGTACGCTCCGGCCTTCTTCAGGTGGCTGGAATGTCGAAATCATAGACAAAGAATACCATTGGACAATTCGTTAACTTAAGGAATCAGCACTTATGCTAGGCCACAAAAATCTCCTGAGCCGACCAAGCATAGAAATGAATACAATATGGGAACCAGTAATAAGGAGTGCCAAAGAAAAGCAATAATAACAACAAAAATTGCAATATGAGCTATGGTAAAAACATGTATTGATAACAGCAAAAATTGCAATACCTGGTTAAGGTGGTGGAGAACTTGGAGAGGGGAATTAACAGGAGATAACTGACATCCATTAGACATGGCAAGTGTAACAAGAACAGTCTACCCCAGAGAGCGAAATAAAGGGTTCAGTCCGACATTCTAACCAACTGAAGAAGGCCGAAACGTTGTAATAAATATGGCGACAAAGATGAGGACAATAGTCTGAATAATGTAAATAGTGTACATAATACCTCATCTCAGAAATATAGACAGATACTGAAAGGCCGAAACGTTGTAATAAATATGGCGACAATGATGAAGACAATAGAATAATGTAAATAGTGTACATAATACCTCATCTCAGAAATATAGACAGATACTGAAAGGCCGAAACGTTGTAATAAATATGGCGACAAACATGAAAACAATAGTCCGAATAATGTAAATAGTGTACATAATACCTCATCTCAGAAATATAGACAGATACTGAAGGGCCGAAACGTTGTAATAAATATGGCGACAAAGTTGAGGACAATAGTCCGAATAATGTAAATAGTGTACATAATACCTCATCTCAGAAATATAGACAGATAGTGAAAGGCCCAAACGTTGTAATAAATATGGCAACAAAGATGAAGACAATAGTCTGAATAATGTAAATAGTGTACATAATACCTCATCTCAAAAATATAGACAGATACTGAAAGGCCGAAACGTTGTAATAAATATGGTGACAAAGATGAGGACAATAGTCCGAATAATGTAAATAGTGTACATAATACCTCATCTCAGAAATATAAACAGATACTGAAAGGCCGAAACGTTGTAATAAATATGGCGACAAAGATGAGGACAATAGTCTGAATAATGTAAATAGTGTACATAATACCTCATCTCAGAAATATAGACAGATACTGAAAGGCCGAAACGTTGTAATAAATATGGCGACAAAGATGAGGACAATAGTCCGAATAATGTAAATAGTGTACATAATACCTCATCTCAGAAATATAGACAGATACTGAAAGGCCGAAAAGTTGTAATAAATATGGTGACAAAGATGAGGACAATAGTCCGAATAATGTAAATAGTGTACATAATACCTCATCTCAGAAATATAGACAGATACTGAAAGGCCGAAACGTTGTAATAAATATGGTGACAAAGATGAGGACAATAGTCCGAATAATGTAAATAGTGTACATAATACCTCATCTCAGAAATATAGACAGATACTGAAAGGCCGAAACGTTGTAATAAATATGGCGACAAAGATGAGGACAATAGTCTGAATAATGTAAATAGTGTACATAATACCTCATCTCAGAAATATAGACAGATACTGAAAGGCCCAAACGTTGTAATAAATATGACAACAAAGATGAAGACCATAGTCTGAATAATGTAAATAGTGTACATAATACCTCATCTCAGAAATATAGACAAATACTGAAAGGCCGAAACGTTGTAATAAATATGGCAACAAAGATGAAGACAATAGTCTGAATAATGTAAATAGTGTACATAATACCTCATCTCAGAAATATAGACAGATACTGAAAGGCCGAAACGTTGTAATAAATATGGCAACAAAGATGAAGAGAATAGTCTGAAAAATGTAAATAGTGTACATAATACCTCATCTCAGAAATATAGACAGATACTGAAAGGCCCAAACGATGTAATAAATATGGCAACAAAGATGAAGACAATAGTCTGAATAATGTAAATAGTGTACATAATACCTCATCTCAGAAATATAGACAGATACTGAAAGGCCGAAACGTTGTAATAAATATGGCAACAAAGATGAAGACAATAGTCTGAATAATGTAAATAGTGTACATAATACCTCATCTCAGAAATATAGACAGATACTGAAAGACCGAAACGTTGTAATAAATATGGCAACAAAGATGAAGACAATAGTCTGAATAATGTAAATAGTGTACATAATACCTCATCTCAGAAATATAGACAGATACTGAAAGGCCCAAACGTTGTAATAAATATGGCAACAAAGATGAAGACAATAGTCTGAATAATGTAAATAGTGTACATAATACCTCATCTCAGAAATATAGACAGATGCTGAAAGGCCGAAACGTTGTAATAAATATGGCAACAAAGATGAAGACAATAGTCTGAATAATGTAAATAGTGTACATCTCCGAAATATAGACAGATACTGAAAGGCCCAAACGTTGTAATAAATATGGCAACAAAGATGAAGACAATAGTCTGAATAATGTAAATAGTGTACATAATACCTCATCTCAGAAATATAGACAGATACTGAAAGGCCGAAACGTTGTAATAAATATGGCAACAAAGATGAAGACAATAGTCTGAATAATGTAAATAGTGTACATAATACCTCATCTCAGAAATATAGACAGATACTGAAAGGCCGAAACGTTGTAATAAATATGGCAACAAAGATGAAGACAATAGTCTGAAAAATGTAAATAGTGTACATAATACCTCATCTCAGAAATATAGACAGATACTGAAAGGCCGAAACGTTGTAATAAATATGGCAACAAAGATGAAGACAATAGTCTGAATAATGTAAATAGTGTACATAATACCTCATCTCAGAAATATAGACAGATACTGAAAGGCCGAAACGTTGTAATAAATATGGCAACAAAGATGAAGACAATAGTCTGAATAATGTAAATAGTGTACATAATACCTCATCTCAGAAATATAGACAGATACTGAAAGGCCCAAATGTTATAATAAATATGGCAACAAAGATGAAGACAATAGTCTGAATAATGTAAATAGTGTACATAATACCTCATCTCAGAAATATAGACAGATACTGAAAGGTCCAAACGTTGTAATAAATATGGCAACAAAGATGAAGACAATAGTCTGAATAATGTAAATAGTGAACATAATACCTCATCTCAGAAATATAGACAGATACTGAAAGGCCCAAACGTTGTAATAAATATGGCAACAAAGATGAAGACAATAGTCTGAATAATGTAAATAGTGTACATCTCAGAAATATAGACAGATACTGAAAGGCCCAAACGTTGTAATAAATATGGCAACAAAGATGAAGACAATAGTCTGAATAATGTAAATAGTGTACATAATACCTCATCTCAGAAATATAGACAGATACTGAAAGGCCGAAACGTTGTAATAAATATGGCAACAAAGATGAAGACAATAGTCTGAATAATGTAAATAGTGTACATAATACCTCATCTCAGAAATATAGACAGATACTGAATGGCCCAAATGTTATAATAAATATGGCAACAAAGATGAAGACAATAGTCTGAATAATGTAAATAGTGTACATAATACCTCATCTCAGAAATATAGACAGATACTGAAAGGTCCAAACGTTGTAATAAATATGGCAACAAAGATGAAGAAAATAGTCTGAATAATGTAAATAGTGAACATAATACCTCATCTCAGAAATATAGACAGATACTGAAAGGCCCAAACGTTGTAATAAATATGGCAACAAAGATGAAGACAATAGTCTGAATAATGTAAATAGTGTACATCTCAGAAATATAGACAGATACTGAAAGGCCCAAACGTTGTAATAAATATGGCAACAAAGATGAAGACAATAGTCTGAATAATGTAAATAGTGTACATAATACCTCATCTCAGAAATATAGACAGATACTGAAAGGCCGAAACGTTGTAATAAATATGGCAACAAAGATGAGGACAATAGTCTGAATAATGTAAATAGTGTACATAATACCTCATCTCAGAAATATAGACAGATACTGAAAGGCCCAAACGTTGTAATAAATATGACAACAAAGATGAAGACCATAGTCTGAATAATGTAAATAGTGTACATAATACCTCATCTCAGAAATATAGACAGATACTGAAAGGCCGAAACGTTGTAATAAATATGGCAACAAAGATGAAGACAATAGTCTGAATAATGTAAATAGTGTACATAATACCTCATCTCAGAAATATAGACAGATACTGAAAGGCCGAAACGTTGTAATAAATATGGCAACAAAGATGAAGAGAATAGTCTGAAAAATGTAAATAGTGTACATAATACCTCATCTCAGAAATATAGACAGATACTGAAAGGCCCAAACGATGTAATAAATATGGCAACAAAGATGAAGACAATAGTCTGAATAATGTAAATAGTGTACATAATACCTCATCTCAGAAATATAGACAGATACTGAAAGGCCGAAACGTTGTAATAAATATGGCAACAAAGATGAAGACAATAGTCTGAATAATGTAAATAGTGTACATAATACCTCATCTCAGAAATATAGACAGATACTGAAAGACCGAAACGTTGTAATAAATATGGCAACAAAGATGAAGACAATAGTCTGAATAATGTAAATAGTGTACATAATACCTCATCTCAGAAATATAGACAGATACTGAAAGGCCCAAACGTTGTAATAAATATGGCAACAAAGATGAAGACAATAGTCTGAATAATGTAAATAGTGTACATAATACCTCATCTCAGAAATATAGACAGATGCTGAAAGGCCGAAACGTTGTAATAAATATGGCAACAAAGATGAAGACAATAGTCTGAATAATGTAAATAGTGTACATCTCAGAAATATAGACAGATACTGAAAGGCCCAAACGTTGTAATAAATATGGCAACAAAGATGAAGACAATAGTCTGAATAATGTAAATAGTGTACATAATACCTCATCTCAGAAATATAGACAGATACTGAAAGGCCGAAACGTTGTAATAAATATGGCAACAAAGATGAAGACAATAGTCTGAATAATGTAAATAGTGTACATAATACCTCATCTCAGAAATATAGACAGATACTGAAAGGCCGAAACGTTGTAATAAATATGGCAACAAAGATGAAGACAATAGTCTGAAAAATGTAAATAGTGTACATAATACCTCATCTCAGAAATATAGACAGATACTGAAAGGCCGAAACGTTGTAATAAATATGCCAACAAAGATGAAGACAATAGTCTGAATAATGTAAATAGTGTACATAATACCTCATCTCAGAAATATAGACAGATACTGAAAGGCCGAAACGTTGTAATAAATATGGCAACAAAGATGAAGACAATAGTCTGAATAATGTAAATAGTGTACATAATACCTCATCTCAGAAATATAGACAGATACTGAAAGGCCCAAATGTTATAATAAATATGGCAACAAAGATGAAGACAATAGTCTGAATAATGTAAATAGTGTACATAATACCTCATCTCAGAAATATAGACAGATACTGAAAGGTCCAAACGTTGTAATAAATATGGCAACAAAGATGAAGACAATAGTCTGAATAATGTAAATAGTGAACATAATACCTCATCTCAGAAATATAGACAGATACTGAAAGGCCCAAACGTTGTAATAAATATGGCAACAAAGATGAAGACAATAGTCTGAATAATGTAAATAGTGTAGATCTCAGAAATATAGACAGATACTGAAAGGCCCAAACGTTGTAATAAATATGGCAACAAAGATGAAGACAATAGTCTGAATAATGTAAATAGTGTACATAATACCTCATCTCAGAAATATAGACAGATACTGAAAGGCCCAAACGTTGTAATAAATATGGCAACAAAGATGAAGACAATAGTCTGAATAATGTAAATAGTGTACATAATACCTCATCTCAGAAATATAAACAGATACTGAAAGGCCGAAACGTTGTAATAAATATGGCAACAAAGATGAAGACAATAGTCTGAATAATGTAAATAGTGTACATAATACATCATCTCAGAAATATAGACAGATACTGAAAGGCCCAAACGTTGTAATAAATATGGCAACAAAGATGAAGACAATAGTCTGAATAATGTAAATAGTGTACATCTCAGAAATATAGACAGATACTGAAAGGCCCAAACGTTGTAATAAATATGGCAACAAAGATGAAGACAATAGTCTGAATAATGTAAATAGTGTTCATAATACCTCATCTCAGAAATATAGACAGATACTGAAAGGCCGAAACGTTGTAATAAATATGGCAACAAAGATGAAGAAAATAGTCTGAATAATGTAAGTAGTGTACATAATACCTCATCTCAGAAATATAGACAGATACTGAAAGGCCCAAACGTTGTAATAAATATGGCAACAAAGATGAAGACAATAGTCTGAATAATGTAAATAGTGTACATAATACCTCACTCAGAAATATAGACAGATACTGAAAGGCCGAAACGTTGTAATAAATATGGCAACAAAGATGAAGACAATAGTCTGAATAATGTAAATAGTGTACATAATACCTCATCTCAGAAATATAGACAGATACTGAAAGGCCCAAACGTTGTAATAAATATGGCAACAAAGATGAAGACAATAGTCTGAATAATGTAAATAGTGTACATAATACCTCATCTCAGAAATATAGACAGATACTGAAAGGTCCAAACGTTGTAATAAATATGGCAACAAAGATGAAGACAATAGTCTGAATAATGTAAATAGTGAACATAATACCTCATCTCAGAAATATAGACACATACTGAAAGGCCCAAACGTTGTAATAAATATGGTCACAAAGATGAAGACAATAGTCTGAATAATGTAAATAGTGTACATAATACCTCATCTCAGAAATATAGACATATACTGAAAGGCCCAAACGTTGTAATAAATATGGCAACAAAGATGAAGACAATAGTCTGAATAATGTAAATAGTGTACATAATACCTCATCTCAGAAATATAAACAGATACTGAAAGGCCGAAACGTTGTAATAAATATGGCAACAAAGATGAAGACAATAGTCTGAATAATGTAAATAGTGTACATAATACCTCATCTCAGAAATATAGACAGATACTGAAAGGCCGAAACGTTGTAATAAATATGGCAACAAAGATGAAGACAATAGTCTGAATAATGTAAATAGTGTACATAATACCTCATCTCAGAAATATAGACAGATACTGAAAGGCCGAAACGTTGTAATAAATATGGCAACAAAGATGAAGACAATAGTCTGAATAATGTAAATAATGAACATAATACCTAATCTCAGAAATATAGACAGATACTGAAAGGCCAAAATGTTGTAATAAATATGGTGACAAAGATGAGGACAATAGTCCGAATAATGTAAATAGTGTACATTAATACCTCATCTCAGAAATATAGACAGATACTGAAGGGCCGACACGTCGTGATAAATATGGCAACAAAGATGAGGACAATAGTCTGAATAATGTAAATAGTGTACATAATACCTCATCTCAGAAATATAGACAGATACTGAAAGGCCGAAACGTTGTAATAAATATGGCAACAAAGATGAAGACAATAGTCTGAATAATGTAAATAATGTACATAATACCTCATCTCAGAAATATAGACAGATACTGAAAGGCCAAAACGTTGTAATAAATATGGTGACAAAGATGAGGACAATAGTCCGAATAATGTAAATAGTGTACATAATACCTCATCTCAGAAATATAAACAGATACTGAAGGGCCGACACGTTGTGATAAATATGGCAACAAAGATGAGGACAATAGTCCGAATAATGTAAATAGTGTACATAATACCTCATCTCAGAAATATAGACAGATACTGAAGGGCCGACACGTTGTGATAAATATGGCAAGAAAGATATGGAAGATAGTCCGAATAATGTAAATAGTGTACATAATACCTCATCTCAGAAATATAGACAGATACTGAAGGGCCGACACGTTGTGATAAATATGGCAACAAAGATGAGGACAATAGTCCGAATAATGTAAATAGTGTACATAATATCTCATCTCAGAAATATAGACAGATACTGAAGGGCCGACACTTTGTGATAAATATGGCAACAAAGATATGGACGATAGTCCGAATAATGTAAATAGTGTACATAATACCTCATCTCAGAAATATAGACAGATACTGAAAGGCCGAAACGTTGTAATAAATATGGTTACAAAGATGAGGACAATAGTCCGAATAATGTAAATAGTGTACATAATACCTCATCTCAGAAATATAGACAGATACTGAAGGGCCGAAACGTTGTGATAAATATGGCAACAAAGATGAGGACAATAGTCCGAATAATGTAAATAGTGTACATAATATCTCATCTCAGAAATATAGACAGATACTGAAGGGCCGACACTTTGTGATAAATATGGCAACAAAGATATGGACGATAGTCCGAATAATGTAAATAGTGTACATAATACCTCATCTCAGAAATATAGACAGATACTGAAAGGCCGAAACGTTGTAATAAATATGGTTACAAAGATGAGGACAATAGTCCGAATAATGTAAATAGTGTACATAATACCTCATCTCAGAAATATAGACAGATACTGAAATGCCAAAACGCTGTAATAAATATGGCAACAAAGATGAAGACAATAGTCTGAATAATGTAAATAGTGTACATAATACCTCATCTCAGAAATATAGACAGTTACTGAAAGGCCCAAACGTTGTAATAAATATGGCAACAAAGATGAAGACAATAGTCTGAATAATGTAAATAGTGTACATAATACCTCATCTCAGAAATATAGACAGATACTGAAAGGCCGAAACGTTGTAATAAATATGGCAACAAAGATGAAGACAATAGTCTGAATAATGTAAATAGTGTACATAATACCTCATCTCAGAAATATAGACAGATACTGAAAGGCCGAAACGTTGTAATAAATATGGCAACAAAGATGAAGACAATAGTCTGAGTAATGTAAATAGTGTACATAATACCTCATCTCAGAAATATAGACAGATACTGAAAGGCCGAAACGTTGTAATAAATATGGCAACAAAGATGAAGACAATAGTCTGAATAATGTAAATAATGTACATAATACCTCATCTCAGAAATATAGACAGATACTGAAAGGCCAAAACGTTGTAATAAATATGGTGACAAAGATGAGGACAATAGTCCGAATAATGTAAATAGTGTACATAATACCTCATCTCAGAAATATAGACAGATACTGAAGGGCCGACACGTTGTGATAAATATGGCAACAAAGATGAGGACAATAGTCCGAATAATGTAAATAGTGTACATAATACCTCATCTCAGAAATATAGACAGATACTGAAGGGCCGACACGTTGTGATAAATATGGCAACAAAGATATGGAAGATAGTCCGAATAATGTAAATAGTGTACATAATACCTCATCTCAGAAATATAGACAGATACTGAAGGACCGACACGTTGTGATAAATATGGCAACAAAGATGAGGACAATAGTCCGAATAATGTAAATAGTGTACATAATATCTCATCTCAGAAATATAGACAGATACTGAAGGGCCGACACTTTGTGATAAATATGGCAACAAAGATATGGACGATAGTCCGAATAATGTAAATAGTGTACATAATACCTCATCTCAGAAATATAGACAGATACTGAAAGGCCGAAACGTTGTAATAAATATGGTTACAAAGATGAGGACAATAGTCCGAATAATGTAAATAGTGTACATAATACCTCATCTCAGAAATATAGACAGATACTGAAGGGCCGAAACGTTGTGATAAATATGGCAACAAAGATGAGGACAATAGTCCGAATAATGTAAATAGTGTACATAATATCTCATCTCAGAAATATAGACAGATACTGAAGGGCCGACACTTTGTGATAAATATGGCAACAAAGATATGGACGATAGTCCGAATAATGTAAATAGTGTACATAATACCTCATCTCAGAAATATAGACAGATACTGAAAGGCCGAAACGTTGTAATAAATATGGTTACAAAGATGAGGACAATAGTCCGAATAATGTAAATAGTGTACATAATACCTCATCTCAGAAATATAGACAGATACTGAAATGCCAAAACGCTGTAATAAATATGGCAACAAAGATGAAGACAATAGTCTGAATAATGTAAATAGTGTACATAATACCTCATCTCAGAAATATAGACAGATACTGAAAGGCCCAAACGTTGTAATAAATATGGCAACAAAGATGAAGACAATAGTCTGAATAATGTAAATAGTGTACATAATACCTCATCTCAGAAATATAGACAGATACTGAAAGGCCAAAACGTTGTAATAAATATGGTGACAAAGATGAGGACAATAGTCCGAATAATGTAAATAGTGTTCATAATACCTCATCTCAGAAATATAGACAGATACTGAAGGGCCGACACGTTGTGATAAATATGGCAACAAAGATGAGGACAATAGTCCGAATAATGTAAATAGTGTACATAATACCTCATCTCAGAAATATAGACAGATACTGAAGGGCCGACACTTTGTGATAAATATGGCAACAAAGATATGGAAGATAGTCCGAATAATGTAAATCGTGTACATAATACCTCATCTCAGAAATATAGACAGATACTGAAAGGCCAAAACGTTGTAATAAATATGGTGACAAAGATGAGGACAATAGTCCGAATAATGTAAATAGTGTACATAATACCTCATCTCAGAAATATAGACAGATACTGAAGGGCCGACACGTTGTGATAAATATGGCAACAAAGATGAGGACAATAGTCCGAATCATGTAAATAGTGTACATAATATCTCATCTCAGAAATATAGACAGATACTGAAGGGCCGACACTTTGTGATAAATATGGCAACAAAGATATGGACGATAGTCCGAATAATGTAAATAGTGTACATAATACCTCATCTCAGAAATATAGACAGATACTGAAAGGCCGAAACGTTGTAATAAATATGGTTACAAAGATGAGGACAATAGTCCGAATAATGTAAATAGTGTACATAATACCTCATCTCAGAAATATAGACAGATATTGCTGATGGAAGTTAAAAAGGATTCTCTCAGATGTTTAAAGGAGAGCCGTTTCGTTTGTGAGGCGTTAAAACTAACATACAGCATTTAACAACAGATTGTAGGTCATTTTTGACATTGGCTGCCATTTTGAACTTATCTACAAATGCTACAATCCTTACCTCTTCAACACAACTCATTCAATAACCCTATACTTTCAATAGTTTTTGAGCCTTGTATTGTGTGAACATAACTAAAAGAAAAGTATTAAAAAGGTATAAGACTTCATATGTTGATTTTAAACTTGATAGACATCAGTCAGTGCCATACATGATACATACTTGGGCGATCATGTTTGTTTCGAGTAAAGGACTGACTAGGCATGAGATGTTCCCGCAGTAGGTTGCCATTTCTTTCTGCGTTGGACAAGTTGGGTTGTGTAGCCATCCAAGGCTATAGAATTCAGTCGCCCTAATATTTACCCATAGCGGTGGAAGGGGGATAAAAGTTGGATTCATAACTTTCCTGATGGCTAGTGTATAGCTGGCCACTCGTATTCGAGGATACCTGTCTACTAGAGCGGCTAGCCAATCCCTGTTGAAGACGCTTGCTCAGGCGCATTTGTATTGATTCAACACCCTTAGAGCCCAGCTGTGGTTAATAGTACAACTATCCCGAGCAGACCTTAGTTACAGTTTCTGAGAAAGAACTTGTTATCTAGCGTGATCAACAATTTGAACAAGGACAGCACGCTCAAGCCGCTCGGTCACGATGACTTGTGACTTTGTGCTAGCACAGCTATTGAAAACACCCAAGAGTTCCGTCTAACGAATTTTACTCACAAGGCTTCGGTCAACTCGTGGTATGGTTTCAGGCACTTTCGAAAGATGCCTGGGATCGACCCCTCTAGTATGATAACACCTTCCTGACAAATCGACCATAATGAGATTCGAACCTGGGTCTCATGGTCAGAATGAAAACGTTCTAACCACTCGGCCACGTGAACGAGACTATCAGCATGCAAGTGAATGTAATAAATTCGATTCTCTGATTCCTCAGTCCGAGCCGCTAACCATTGCTCTACAGTGCGACCTATAGACATTGAAAAACTGGATCAATCTTCTAAAATCCTTTTTCGACTTATGTTGTTAAATACCTTCTTCCCATCGAGACTTTCATATGGGTGTCATGGATCGGGGCCAAATCCGTTTAGAAATACCCAAACAACAGCAGAACTGTATACAACTGCTTTTCAAGATCAGTCGATGAAAGTGGCTTTGAGCGAGTAAAACCTGATAGTCTTGGCAAAGACCATCCTTCTTTGAAAAGTGTGGACTGGCGCTACAGAATCACTTGGGGAACTACCAGCAGAAGCAACAACTTAAACGGATAGCACGTGTAACTCGAAGAGAAAGTAATGACATAATCAAGATGTTGACATTCCACACCACTTCAAACAAAAGGTTAGGACAGAAACCCCAGTCAATACTGGAAAAAGCGATAAGAGCTTCTGGACTTCAGAAACCCTTTTTTTTTTTTTAATTTGAGACAAAGATTTGATAAATTTCAACCGAAATAGGTAACTTTGCATGGAATACTGCTGCCATCCATGGCCTGGAACCCCCCCCCCCACTGTTCGTCTTAAGATCCTCGACAAAATCTAGAGACGGATATGCAATGCGCTTGGCCTTGATCTGGCATCTCGTTTACAGTCGCTCTCTCACAGACGTGCCGTTGCTTCCCTCTGTCTTTTCTACAAATACTTTCATGGTAACTGCTTTGATGAGCTACTTTTGTTTGTTCGCAAACTGCATCAATTTAAACGTGCTACTAGGTTGGCATCTCAGTCCCACCATTTCACTGTCGAAATGGTTAAATGTAGCCATCTATTCTACTCCAATAGCTTCATGTCTTGCACCTCCCGTCTGTGAAATTCCCTTCCTATTACTTGCTTCCCTGATAACTATAATCTCCAACTATTCAAATGTAATGTCAGTCGACATCTCCAGATGACTTGATCTTATTCCCTGTCCTTCTCTTCATCCTTTCCTCTATCACGCCTCTTTACCCTTGCTCACACTCTCCGTAACCCCTTGCGTGCTAGTGGCACTCCCACCTTGCTTGGGGTGAAAAGTTTTAAAAAAATGGATGCCAAATGTTTCCTTATAGGGAAATGACTAATAGTATCGTTAACATTATTCTATTTTTCCCCGGATGAAGGCTCACTTTTAAATGTGGACATTTCTTTATGTTTTAATTATTTTTGTTTTAGCGTCTGAGCGCAAAAACTTTTCTTTTTCTCTTTTTTAGCCTTTTTATTCGCGTCTTTGTTAAACATTTCCGTTACAACTTTTTTATTTTATTTTTTAACGGGACCTAAACAAAAGACCCCCCGCCGCCACCCACAAAAACGGACGAAGAAATATTATTTTTTATCACTTTGTAGATTTTATGCTGTTTGAACCTACAACCTTTGTGTCCGCTTGTCCGCAAGTCTCAGCATATCAAAAGCAATTCGTGGTTGCTTAATGAAACAACTTCCGGTCTTCAGTTTAAATCATTTTGAATATCCAACATGATAGGTGCGCGCGCACATGATGGATAGGCACTTGCGTGAGTACAGGCATTTATATGAAAGTGAGGCATGTAATCCCAGACGGAATATATGTGCGCACGCACGCCCGTACACACACACACACACACACACACACACACACATACACATGCACACAGACATATCTATCTCTATCTCTATCTATCTATCTATCTATCTATCTATCTATCTATCTCAGTTTGTTCATTATCTATCTATCTATCTATCTATCTATCTTATTTGTTCATATTTATCTATCTATGTTCATATCTATGTCTCAGTTTGATCATATTCAATCTATCTCAGTTTGTTCGAATCTATCTATCTATCTATCTATCTATCTATCTATCTCATTTTGTTTATATCTATCAATCTATCTTATTTTGTTCATATCTATCTATCTATCTATCTATCTATCTATCTATCTATCTATCTATCTATCTATCTATCTCAGTCTCTTCAATACCTATCTATCTATCTCATTTTGTTTATATCTATCAATCTATCTTATTTTGTTCATATCTATCTATCTATCTATCTATCTCAGTCTCTTCAATATCTATATATCTATCTATCTATCTCATTTTGTTTATATCTATCAATCTATCTTATTTTGTTCATATCTATCTATCTATCTATCTATCTATCTATCTATCTATCTATCTCAGTCTCTTCAATATCTATCTATCTATCTATCTCATTTTGTTTATATCTATCAATCTATCTTATTTTGTTCATATCTATCTATCTATCTATCTATCTATCTATCTATCTATCTATCTATCTATCTATCTATCTATCACAGTCTCTTCAATATCTATCTATCTATCTATCTATCTATCTATCTATCTATCTATCTATCTATCTCATTTTGTTTATATCTATCAATCTATCTTATTTTGTTCATATCTATCTATCTATCTATCTATCTATCTATCTATCTATCTATCTATCTATCTATCTATCTATGTTCATAACTGTAATGTGTTGGTCGGTCAATTTGACACCTCCAAAACGAGTGGAGGTAGGCAGGCGTGGAAAATTGTGATTGGTAGCTGGCTTGTTGGTGTTTTGCATAGGCGAGTTACCAAGCTTTATGTAAAGGGCTGGAATGAGAAGGAGGGTAGTTCGTCTAAACAGTGACGTTTTTTCGGCGGTTGGGGCCGTTCCTAGTGGATTCAACGCGCCTAGTCTTAATAGGGGACTGATGCTGCCCTGAACCCCAAGTTAGATCGGGTCGAGGCGGGTGTAGGGGCGATCGTAGCTTGGTTGATCTGATCAACGATTTTGGTTTCGTCAATAGATACCGGGTCGACCACCTCGGGGGGAAAATGTGAACGTGGGCTAATAGTTGGCCGTTTGACAAGGTGGTTAGCTACCTTGACAGAATGTTAGTTAGAGGAGCCGACATAGATTTGTTAGATTGTTCCACGTTCCACTGGCTAGGCTATTCGGACCACAAACTCGTTTGTGCCCGGATGGTGTTAGATCGTAGGCCTAGAATGGCTGGTTACTGGAAATACAATCTGTCTTTACTGGACAGGCGGGACTTCTAGGAGCAGCTAACTAGCTTAGTGCAGCTGGAGCTAGTGGGGGCGGTTATCGGGAATAAGTGGTGGGATAAACTTAAGTGTAGGATTAGGTCTTTCACCACGGATTTCAGCAAACGGCTCGCCCTAGATAGAGCTGAAAAGGTGAAGACGTTTAAGGCAAGTTTTTCCCGGGCGGTGGCTGGGGGGGATTCCCTAGAGATAGCATTAGCTAGGGAGGCCGCGGAGCGTTCGAATAGCGAGCGCTACATTACGGCCAGGTAATTAAACATTGGTTAAGCAAGATGTCTTCCGAAGCCGTGAATATGGGCGCAGATCTGCGCAGGGAAGAGATTCGTCGAGGTTCCGATCGTTACATTCGTGAAGTCACAGCACCGGAAGGGCGTACTCTGCGAGCCACTGACGACATGTGCGCGGCGTTTCGGCGGCATTTCGAGAGCCGGTTTACCAAGGAGCCTGGTTTTCGTGAGGACGAGTTTCGCAGCTATTTGGCTGACTTTCATCGGCTTTCGCCGACTGAAGCAGCTAGCTGTGAGGGAGAGATCACGGAAGGCGAGGTCTACGCAGAGGCAAGTCGCCCGGTCTGGATGGTTTGCCTTTTGAATTGTACTTGAGGCTGTCGTACATCTTTGTCCCGATTTTGACTGTGGTGTTCAACAACTGGTTCCGGCAGGAGTCCCTCCCCGACCGGTTCTCCAGGGGTGTGATCACGCTGTTAAAAAGGGCAAGGGTGTTGAGGGAAACTAGATGATTACAGGCACATAACTCTGCTAAATACAGAGTTAAAGATTTTGGCCAAGATCCTGCAGGAGCGTTTGCAGTCAGTTGCCGAGTTTCGGTTGGGTCTGGAGCAGACTTGTTCTGTGAGGGGCCGAACAATTCAGAGCAACCTGCATCTGATCCGCACGATCATAGAGGGTGTAAAAGACGACGATGAGGCCGCGCTGATCAATTTGGATCAGTCCAAGGCATTTGATAGCGTTGACCATCGCTACCTTGCTACTGTCCTGCAGGCCGCAGAATTCGCACCCGACTTCTGTCGCTGGATTAGCCTGCTGTATCGATCCCCCAGTGCTGTGGTACAGGTGAACGGGAAGCTGTCGGGCGCTTTTGCGCTGTCTAGGTCGGTTCGTCAGGGTTGTCCACTGTCGCCCCTACTTTATGCTTTGGCGTTGGAACCTCTCCTTTGCCGGCTGAGGGACAGGGCGTGCAGTCCGGCCCTACCTGGAATCGCCGTTCCTGGAGGGGCTCGAGCCAGGATTTCTGTGTACGCCGATGACGTAACTGCTTTCGTGTCGTCCTGCAGCGACATCGAGGCGGTACTGAAGGCGCTTGACCGGTACGAGAAAGTGACAGGGGCCAAGATTAACCGCGACAAGTCGTCCGGCTTGCGGTTAGGTGCCAGGAAGGGGGTCGATCTTCCTGGGCCCTTTGGTTGGACGGACGGTCCTGTCGGCATTCTTGGAGTGTGGTTTGGACCCGACCTCAAGCTGGAAAAAAATTGGTCTGAAGTACGAGCAAAGGTCGACGCTGCCGGTCAGACTTGGTGTCGACGGAGGTTGTCCGTGAAGAGCATGGCGGGGATGTGTGCTACATACATTTTCCTTCTTGTTCGATTGTCCGTAATTCCTCTCTATAAAGACCATCGGAAGCCGCTCGAGCGCTCGCTATCCTCCATTTTATGAATGGGGCGCGGGAATCGGGTCGACAGACTAGTCTGTGCACAACGTCCGTGTCATGGGGGGGCTGTGAATGCCACACTTGGTGAGCCACAAACTCGCCTCGAGGTTGGCTTTCCTACGCCGCACATTGACAGAAGATTCGATTTTGGCGGGGATTGTTAGGGACGCGTTCCCTCGCCTTACTATCAATCCCCCCCATCTCGCGTGTTGAGCGCCGTCGTAAGCCTCGGGATCAATCGGATTTCCTTCGCGAGTGTTGGTCGGTCTTGTTGGCTGTTCGTCGGTCCAGTGACCTTTCACAGCCTAGGAAGGTCTATCGTCTTTTAGTGGAGGGGGTCACGAAGGATTCCCAACGTGAGGAGCTCGGCTTGCTGGAGGATGAGTTTCGCTCTTACTGGTCTTGTTCACCAGCGGCAGATTATCTCAGTAACCCTGAGTTTTCGCTTACCTGACGATTGGCTCCGAATCGGCTGCCTTGGTTTAGAAGAAACGGCTTCGCACGCCTTCTACCATTGCCCCCGGGGCCCACCTCTTATAGGACCATGTCGGCGAGCTGACGGCTTGTCTCGCTCCCGAAAAGCTTATACCCATAGATCGTGCATATGCGTGTGACAATGTGTCGTCCCCGTATTCCGGGGTGAAACGAATGGTGTTTCTGATGCTGCTGGCCACGGCTCGAATGAGGATTTGGACGACGCGAATGGAGGAAGTCTTGAGAGGCAACCGTCTTTCTCATCAGGATCTAATTCGATTCTTTGAGCATCAGCTCAAGATGAAGATTAGAACTGATAGAAAACGATTGCACGCGATAGTCTTCAGCGAAAGGTGGGTAAATGAGGTGAGCTTGGTTCATTTGAACGGGGCTAGCCTTGATTTTCTCTTTTAGGTCAACCTATGTCACATCGGAGTGGTTTCCTGTGGAGCCCTCACCTTGGTTGGGTTAGACAAGTGTTATGGTATCTTACCTATAACGACAGAATGAACTCTTCCGGACACTATAAAGACGGCGCCTCTCAAGAAAGACATGGAACGAGTCGAGACGGATTCGGGTCGAGCCAATAGTAGTTCACTCCAAACCAGACTGACAGTCATACTAACCTTTCAACATCTTCTATTATTATTATTCTGTGTAATATATCTTTGTTATTTCTACTCTTGTGTTCGTGTTGTTCTTCCTTGGTCCTAATTGGAGTCCATGTTTTTAGACCGCCCCACTTTTCCTGCAGAAATATTGACAGATAATGGAGCGGCGTTTTCCTTAAGGAAGTGGCGTGTACGGCTTTGGTTCCGGTGTGCCTACGTGCCGGCAGGAAACGGCATAGTAGAAAGGAGCCACCGGTCTATAAAAGTGATTGCAGCCAGGAAGGGATGTTCGATCCCCGAAGCAGTTTATTGGTATAATGCGACGCCTAAAGACGGTGTTTCGCTTACAACAGCACCGGCTAACATGGTGCACGCCTATTACTTACGACTGCAAGGCATTGACATCGCAATGTCCCCGACCGACGCGCAGGCAAAATAGAGAATTGGTGACGTAGTGTGGGTTAAGACCCCGCACAGCAAGTGTACGGACAAGCTTAGAATAGGGCATGTTACCGAGACTATCAGCCCGCAGTCAGCGCGGGTCGATGGCGTGCCTCGCCATGTTAAAGACTTGCGGCCAGTTGTAGGGTTAAAACCGTCATCAGATGATGAAAGTGACTCTGAAGATGGTGAACGAGTCGTGTATTTAAAGTCGGATCTGCTGAGCTTTGCCTCAAACATCAGCACTCTACCTGCGGACGTCAACGTGTCCAGCTGTCCAGAGGCGGATGGCAGCTCATCCGAGGATGACGACCCTGTCATCCCGCTCAGAAGGAGTGCCCAGCAGAAGAGGCCTGCCCCGAGTTGCATGGTGTGCGATCATGACTGCGAGACATGAGATGAATCTGGAAATCTGCCACCTCTAAGCAAGCGAGTTCGCGCATGTGTGGTCATCCCAATATGTCAAGCGTGCAAGTTGTGTATATGCGGACGCAGTCACCAGACAGACGAGACCATCTCTCGAGCTGAGGTGCTTTGTGATCTTAAGATCAGGGGGGAGTGTAATGAGTTGGTCGGTCAACTTGACACGCCCAAAGAGATTGGAGGTGGGCAGGCGCGGAAACTGTGATTGGTAGCTGGCTTGTTGGTGTTTTGCATAGGCGAGTTACCAAGCTCTATGTAAAGGGCTGGAATGAGAAGGAGGGCCGTCGCTACGACAGTAGGAGAGAGACGAAATTTTTTTTCGTGACACATATCAACACAATAACATGTATCAGTTTGATCATAATTCAATCTATCTATCTATCTATCTATCTATCTATCTATCTATCTATCTATCTATCTATCTATCTCATGTTGATCATATCTATTTTCATATATATATATATATATATATATATATATATATATATATATATATATGTGAGTATGTGTGTGTGTGTCTCAGTTTGATCATAAATCAATCTATCTATCTATCTATCTATCTATCGCATGTTGGTCATATCTATTTTCATATATATATATATATATATATATATATATATATATATATATGTATATATGTGTGTTTGTGTGTGTCTATCTATCTCATTTTGTTCATATCTATGTTCACACACACACACACACACACACACACATATATATATCATATATATATCAGTTTGATCATAATTCAATCTATCTATCTATCTCATGTTGGTCATATCTATTTTCATATATATATATATATATATATATATATATATATATATATATATATATATATATATATGTGTGTGTGTGTGTGTGTGTGTGTGCGTGTGTGTCTCAGTTTGCTCATAATTCAATCTAACTATTTATCTATCTCATTTTTGTTCATATCTATGTTCATATATATATATATATATATATATATATATATATATATATATATATATATATATATATCAGTTTGATCATATCTATCTATCTATCTGAGCTATCTATCTATCTGAGCTATATCTGGAAAGTATGAAATCATTTAATATGAACAAAAATCACCGTAGTCCACTTCAAAGTACACCTTTTTCTAATATACATGATCTTCTATCTCTTCTGATGCTCAACACATTCTGCTAAATACTTTTCGTGATTGCCATCAAATTCCACATAGCATTATCTTTAGTCTTGCCCACAGTCTTTTCGCATTTTTTACAATGATCTTCAACCTCTACATGTAAAATACAAATAAAGTTATAAATTTTTTAAAATTCACAAAAACTTTATGGACACCTTCTATATTAAAGAAATAAATTAATTTTTTATTTATTTATAAGGGAAATTTTTTATTACATAAAAGGCATTTATTTTGATTTTTAGTGGATACTCTTATTTGAGTAGACGTTCCATTTATTTATGAAACAGTATTTTGTTAGTCTACCGAGCTGAATATTCAAGAAATCTCATTATAAAACATGCGCACACCGGCAGAAGGCATGGGTGTGCGGCTGGCGTAATGTGTAACGGCTCGCAATGGAAGAGCGAAGAATCGAGTTTCCATTCCAGTAGGTTTCATTATATTCACTTACGCGCAAATACCTTTTGGAAAGGTATGAATCCAGATCTTTTCTCCCCAGCTATGGGTTAATTAGTAAGACTTGTATCACTAAAGCCATTATTATCTCCCCCCACCATAACAAATCATACAATCCCATGATTGAACCGACAGAAAGTTTGATAAACCGGAGAAAACGAATCAATCCACCCATCAATCAATATCTATCTATCTATCTATCTATCTATCTATCTATCTATCTATCTATCTATCTATCTCGGCCTGTTCATATCTATCTCGGCCTGTTCGTATCTATCTCAGTCTGTTCTTATCTATCTATCTATCTTAGTCTGTTCATATAAATCTATCGATCTATCTATACCTGTTCATATCTATCTAAACCTGTTCATTTATTTTAATATGTTTATATCTATCTATCTATCTATCTATCTATCTATCTATCTATCTATCTATCTAAAGCTGTTCATATAAATCTATCGATCTATCTATTATACCTGTTCATATCTATCTAAACCTGTTCATATCTTTTAATATGTTTATATCTATCTATCTATCTATCTATCTATCTATCTATCTATCTATCTATCTATCTATCTATCTATCTATCTATCTATCTAGTATGTGTGTGTGAGTGAATAGAAGTATTTGAAGAAGATTTTTTCCCTCCCATTATATCCCTAACATGGGACAAAGGGACACATTTAAGGCAATGGGGGGGCAAATTGGTTGGACGAAAGATTGAAACAAACAAGCTTTCTCCTTATGAATAGGGAGAGGGGCCATTTTGATCCCTCCTCCCACCCAGATTCACGTCTGAACGTTTCGCCCAAAAGAATGCAACCCATCAAGAGTACACACAACAAATTACACATACGCGATACAAAGCGATTAGAATTTGCTCTCTGTTAAAAGCAATCCGATTGAGAAGAGAACTTTAGGTTTATTTACTTGGTTCAGGGACAGGGAAATATTGGCCGTTTATAGTTGAGTCGGTAAGCATTCTCGGCTAACGGCCATATCACGTTGAAACATCGGTTCTCGCACGATGACACTGACTGAAGCAACACCATGTCTGATCTGTACCTAAATGAGTGACCGCTTGGGAATACCAGGTACTGAAAGCATGGATGTGCGATAGAAACGGCTTAAGATCGCATCACGTTAAAACACCGGTTCTCCTGCGATCACCAGAGTTAAGGAACGACGAACATGATCAGTGCCTAGATGGGTGACCGCTTGTGAATACCAGGTACTGTAAGTTTGGATGTGCGATAGAAACGGCTTACTATCGCATCATGTTAAAACACCGGTTCTCCTGCGATCACCGAAGTTAAGGAACGTCGAACCTGGTCGGTACCTAGCTGGGGTGACCGCTTGGGAATACCAGGTATTGTAAGCTTGGATTTGCGTGTAGAAACGGCTTACAGTCACATCACGTTGAATTACCGGTTTTCTCGCGATCACCGAATTTAAGGAACGTCGAACCTGGTCGGTACCTAGATGGGTGACCGCTTGGGAATACCAGGTACTGTAAGCTTGGATGTGCGATAGAAACGGCTTACGATCGCATCAGGTTGAAACACCGGTTCTCCTGCGATCACCGAACGTCGAACCTGGTCGGTAACTAGCTTGGGAATACCGGGTTCTGTAAGCTTACGTGTAAAATACACTTGGGAACGTTATAGATCTACATCTTCAACCCTCCATGTATTGGTGAAATAATTAGTAGAACGAATCAGTCAATCATTAGTATCCCTTTTATATAAAGTGTGTATCTTGCTAACAACCAAAGCTTATTAGGCAAGACCATTCAAAATTATGAATTGCCTTATTGATGTTTTCTACTGATTCTCGTATGATCACGAAAGTTAAGCATCGCCAAGCCTGGTTACTACCTCGATGCGTGACCGCATAGGAATACCAGGTGCTGTAAGCTTGGATATGTAGTGTAATAGATATCGGCTCGGAATTGAAAATCGGCGAGCGGAGTTCTAGTTCCAGTCGGTTTCTTTATATTCACTTACGTGTAAATACACTTGTGAAAGTTATAGATCCACCTCATCTCCCCCAGCTATGGGTTAATTAGTCGGACTCGTATCATTAGTATTAATTTTCTTTTGGGTGAATATCTTTGCCAACAACCAAAGATTATTAGGCATTTTAAGATCTATTCATAATTATAAATTACCTTATGGTTGTTAAAAAGAACCTGCAAAAGGTTGATAAACCGTGAAAAAAGAAATCTTCTTCTTCTTCTTCTTATTTTTATTAAACGAAACACAATATAACTATCAGTCATCATTAGGATATTAGGATGTGCGGGTGGTGCAATGGATAACGGCTCGGAATTGTTAATCGGAGAGTTGAGTTCTAATCCCCGTTGGGTTCGTTGTCTTCACTTACGCTCAAATACTCTTGGGAAAGATATGAAAACACGTCTCCTTCAGCTATGGGTTAATTAGTAAGACTTGTATCAGTAAATCATTAGTATCACTTTTCTATAGAGCGAGTATCTTGCTAACGACCTGAGATTATTAGGCATTTTAAGATCTCTTTACAATTATGAATTACCTTATGGATGTTTTCCGCCGGATCTGGTACGATCATCGAAATTAAAAGACGCCGAGCCTGGTCAGTACCTAGATGGGTAAAGCGTTTCGGAATATCAGGTGCCGTAAACTTAGATTTGCGGAAGTGTAATGGATAACGGCTGGAAATTGGAAATGGTGGGGACCAAGTTCTAATTCCAGTCGGTTCGTTATATTGCTTTACGCGCAAGTACTCTTGGGAATGGTATAAATCCAACTCTTGTTCCTCCACCTATGGGTTAATTAATAGGACTTGTATCAGTAAATCATTATTTTCTCGAAAATATTCTTACAATCTAAAAATATTTTCATGCTTTACATAATCTGCAAACAGGTTGATAAGCCGTAAAAATCAATCATATAAGTATTTACTGGTTGCAGGGATAACTAAATATCGGTATTGATTAGTCAGGTACTAATGCATAAGAGCGGGTATCTTGATAACAAGCAAATATTTTTTTTACAATAAAGTTTACACAGTACAAACCCCGTGGGCCACTCGAGGGAGAGGGTTACGTTATGAGGCAGTTTGTACGTATAGGAGTGGAAGATAACGGTAAACTCTAGACTTGAACAGGTGAAGATAGTATAGATCGGGAAAGCATCCTCTTGGCAGTCAGTTCCACAAAGCAGTGGTTCATGGGAAGAAGCTGTTCGAGTGGAACTTACATCTAACCTATGGAATATGAAGGGAACGAAGGTGGTTTGCTACAATGTGGGGGACATGGCGAGTCTTAGCCGTGAAGATTTAAAATGGTGGAACTAAGGAATGTAGCTCATTTGAACCCTTTTCATGTACAAGGCCCAAGAGTCACTCAAGGTAAAGTGTTAGAGAATGAGAGGAACAGTTTACGGGGATATGTGGGAAAAGCAAACAGTTGCCTTGAGATATGGGACAGGTTAAGACTGTATTGATCGGGGAAGCATCTTCTTGGTAGTCAGTTCCACAATTAAGTGGCCCACGGGAAGAAGCTGTTCAAGTAGGATTTGCTTCTCGCCGATGGTATACGGAGGGAATGTGGGTGGTTTGCTACTATGGAAGTGGCATGGCGAGTCCTGGACGTTTGAATTGGCGGGACCAGGGAATGAAGTTCGTCCGAGCACTTTCCGTGGAAGTAGCGATAGAGCAGTGAGAGGCTCACCACATCTCGCGTTTTGGAGAGACGTTTGATATATATATATATATATATATATATATATATATATATATATATATATATATAGTGTAACCCGGATAGAAGAGACCCGGATATAAGTGAAACCCGGATATAAGATAGATTTTCTCTGGTCCCAAATTAGAGCCTGTGTTAATGTAAACAAAATAGACAAAACCCGGATATAAGAGAAACCCGGATATAAGAGACTTATTATCCGGCTCCGATAACTCTCTTATATCCGGGTTACACTATATATATATATATATATATATATATATATATATATATATATATATAGTGATTTTCCAAGCGTACTTAGATGTGGCACAAGGCCGAAAGTAGACAATCGAACTCACTACTCAGTCGTAATTGTTCTAGCGAGACAAGCTCGTTAACCATTACACGGAATCGAGGTTCATCCTTTACAAGGCTCGCGTGCCACTCGAGGTAAAGGGTCACATTAGGAGGTAATTTATACGGATTGGAGTGGAAGATAACGGTTAACTCTAACCTTGAACAGGTTAAGATTGTAGTGATCAGGGAAGCATCCACTTGGGAGTCGGTTCCACGGAACAGTGGTTCGCGGGAAGAAGCAGTTCGAGTGGAACTTACTTCTCAGCGATGGAATACGGAGAGAAGGAGGGAATGTGGGTGGTTTGCTACTATGTAAGTGGCATGGCGGGTCCTGGCCGTGTAGGTTTGAATTTGCGGGACCAGGGAATGAAGCTCGTCCGAGCACTTTCCGTGGAAGTAGCGATAGAGCAGTGAGAAGCTAGCCACATCCCGCCTGGGAGAGTGACGTTGGAGGGTGGAGAATAATACATCACCCACAAGGACTCGGAGACACTTTTGAACTCTAACGACACTGGCAAGTGAGGACTGGGTAGGCCACACCCAAATTAGAAAACAAATTATTAAGACGTTAAGGTCGATTAAAATTATGAATAGCTTATGGATGGTTTCCGTTAGGTATCGTAAGATCACCGAAACAATCATTAACCCTTTGAGCTCTGACCACCGCTTTACCGGCGGCAGAGAAAAATGACGTAATGCCCAGCCAATGGTAGAGAAAAATGACTTAATGCCCAGTTACCGGTTGAACGGTGGGTAAACACTTGTAACTATAGAGTAAAGAGTTGTAAAGAGTTAAATATGTAACGATAGGACGTGTGAGGTCACGAAATTTCATTCTATGAAAGTCTAGAATTAATCCGAGCACGACTCATTGAAGCTTCCCAGATTTTTGTCGCATGTTCAGGTGGAACTACGACTTTTAACCCTTTAAACCCTGTTCTCGCTTTACCGGTGATAGAGACAAATGACTTAATGCCCATTCACCTGTTGAACGGTGGTAGAGAAAAATGGCTGAATTCTCAGCCACCGGTTGAACAGTGGTAGAGAAAAATGACTTAATGCCCAGTCTCCGGTTGAACGGTGGTAGCGAAAAATGACTTAATTACCAGCTACAGGTTGAACGGTGGGTAAACACTTGTAACTATTTTTTATATCCACCGTGAAACATTACATACCAATTATTTGCTAATTTTGACCCAGGAGCTCAGGCAGAAGCGTTAAAATTGTTAAGGAACGCAGGGCCCAAAGGATTAATATAAGCATTTACTGGGTGCAAAGATAAATATTCAGGTTTGTCACACTGAATTCAAATCTATAGCAATCAAATCATGGGTTGCCCTTTGGCAATGCATGGCACCTGGAAGCTATGCCTGCCAGAGTACAATGAAGACATTAGCTGCAGGATGTTCGATGTAGTCAGTGGTAGAATCTAACAGACCAAATTTCACATTGACACTGGTGTCATGCTAAAAGGTCCTTCATACTGGACTATGGACGGGATATAATTATTCTGCGCCAGATAGAAACTATGTGAACAAAGAGTGGCGCCTTGTGTTTCCACTACAAAAGGAAGTGGATGCTATGGAGTGTACCAATGGACTACCTTGTGTTAGTATTTAGTCATATGCAAACCAACAAAAAGCAATTTTTTTTTCATAGTCATTTATATCTATTTCAATCATGTTGGATTAGCAGGTTTGTTTAGATAACAGAGATCAAATGACAGTATTAGATTATGCAAATCAACATCTAGACTGGTTACCAAGAGATGGGAGAAAGCCCTGCCCGTCCTACTATGTAATTCGTATTTGGAGTTGAAAAAAAAAAGGCCTGTAGTTCGAAATTTATACACACTACCTAAGCTGGAATTCGAACTCGAATCCCCCGTTTCCATTTCCCGGTTTGCTAACTGTTAAGCCACTCATACCTCCCCATACGGCATGACAACGAACCAGCATAAATCTAAATTATTAGCGTTACTGAGTACTTCCACAAGCACTGGTTGGCGTGGTGACGTAAACAGGTGTGTCGCGCGTTCGTTCAATGTTGTTTAAATTAAGTCTTCAGTTATTTGCAGAATGTTTAAAATAAAACATGCGAAGGCCATTAAGTTTTAGCAAGTGAAAAAAAAAATGGAACTAAAATGTAATTAGAAAGAATTTTTCCCCATTTAATAAGTCTCTGGGTGGCATTTGCCGCTCCAAGACTTTGGTATAAATAGCAGAATAGTAAGTGAGAAGCGCTCGATGATATACTCTTTGACATGACATACACGCCACCTGATACTCATTCTCGGGAAATGAACCGTGGCAATGAAGAAATCCCAAAGCTAAAATCTCAATAAAATATATTTCCGGCAGCAAGGCCTCTGATGGGGAGGTTTTGAGAAGCGTGGGACCACCGCTTAACTGCTGTTAAGGTCTAACGTGACCCTGAGTGGCAGCACCTGTTAGGGTCCCAGTTATGGTTGACTCCCAAGCTGGGGTTAAAGCACTATGAAAGTATAAAATTAGATTTTTTATAGTAAAAATACCAGCAATATATTTAAAAAAAAAAAATATTACCAGCAATATATTTTTGAAAAAATAAAAATATTTATATATATTCAAATTCATAAAAATCGATCCTAAAAAAAACTTGTCGGCGTTAAATAACCCATTGAGGTTGATATACCGTAACAAAGAATAAACCAAACCACAAACTATATATGAAAATATGTCTCTTGTAGTTGGATGTACAACATAGCGTTCAAAATATACGTCGACGAGGCCGTAAAATTGCCTACAGAATGTTTAGACGTCTTCATTAACCCTTTGAGTCCTGGTCACCGCTTTACCGGTGGTAGAGAAAAATGACTTAATGCCCAGCTAACGGTTGAACAGTGGTATAGAAAAATGACATAATGCCCAGCTACCGGTTGAACAGTGGTATAGAAGAATGAGTTAATGCCCAGCTACCGGTTGAACAGTGGCAGAATAAAAATGACTTAATGCCTAGCTACTGGTTGAACAGTGGTATAAAAAAATGACTTAATGCCCAGCAACCGGTTGAACATTGGTATAGAAGAATGACTTAATGCCCAGCTACCGGTTGAACAGTGGTAGAGAAAAATGACTTAATGCCCAGCTACCGGTTGAACAGTGGCAGAATAAAAATGACTTAATGCCCAGCTACCGGTTGAACAGTGGTAGAGAAAAATGACTTAATGCCCAGCTACCGGTTGAACAGTGGCAGAATAAAAATGACTTAATGCCCAGCTACCGGTTGAAGAGTGGTATAGAAAAATGACTTAATGCCCAGCTACCGGTTGAACAGTGGCAGAATAAAAATGACTTAATGCCCAGCTACCGGTTGAACAGTAGTATAGAAAAATGACTTAATGCCCAGCTACCGGTTGAACAGTGGTATAGAAAAATGACTTAATGCCCAGCTACCGGTTGAACAGTGGTATAGAAGAATGACTTAATGCCCAGCTACCGGTTGAACAGTGGCAGAATAAAAATGACTTAATGCCCAGCTACCGGTTGAACAGTGGTAGAGAAAAATGACTTAATGCCCAGCTACCGGTTGAACAGTGGTATAGAAAAATGACTTAATGCCCAGCCACCGGTTGAACAGTGGTATAGAAGAATGACTTATTGCCCAGCTACCGGTTGAACAGTGGTATAGAAAAATGACTTAATGCCCAGCTACCGGTTGAACAGTGGTAGTGAAAAATGACTTAATGCCCAGCTACCGGTTGAACAGTCGTATAGAAGAATGACTTAATGCCCAGCTACTGGTTGAACAGTGGCAGAGAAAAATGACTTAATGCCCAGCTACCGGTTGAACAGTGGTATAGAAAAATGACTTAATGCCCAGCTACTGGTTGAACAGTGGCAGAGAAAAATGACATAATGCCCAGCTACCGGTTGAACAGTGGTATAGAAAAATGACTTAATGCCCAGCTACCGGTTGAACAGTGCCAGAGAAAAATGACATAATGCCCAGCTACCGGTTGAACAGTGCCAGAGAAAAATGACATAATGCCCAGCTACCGGTTGAACAGTGGTATAGAAAAATGACTTAATGCCCAGCCACCGCTTGAACAGTGGTATAGAAGAATGACTTAATGCCCAGCCACCTGTTGAACAGTGGGAGAGAAAAATGACTTAATGCCCAGCCACCGCTTGAACAGTGGTATAGAACAATGACTTAATGCCCAGTTACCGGTTGAACAGTGGTATAGAAAAATGACTGAATGCCCAGCTACCGGTTGAACACTTGCAGAATAAAAATGACTTAATGCCCAGCTACCGGTTGAACGGTGGTATAGAAGAATGTCTTAATGGCCAGCTACCGGTTAAACAGTGGCAGAGAAAAATGACTTAATGCCCAGCTACCGGTTGAACGGTGGTATAGAAGTATGACTTAATGCCCAGCTACCGGTTGAACAGTGGCAGAGAAAAATGACTTAATGCCCAGCTACCGGTTGAACGGTGGTATAGAAGAATGACTTAATGCCCAGCTACCGGTTGAACACTGGCAGAATAAAAATGACTTAATGCCCAGCTACCGGTTGAACAGTGGTATAGAAAAATGACTTAATGCCCAGCTACCGGTTGAACAGTGGCAGAATAAAAATGACTTAATGCCCAGCTACCGGTTGAACAGTGGTATAGAAAAATGACTTAATGCCCAGCTACCGGTTGAACAGTGGTATAGAAAAATGACTTAATGCCCAGCCACCGGTTGAACAGTGGTATAGAAGAATGACTTAATGCCCAGCCACCTGTTGAACAGTGGTATAGAACAATGACTTAATGCCAAGTTACCGGTTGAACAGTGGTATAGAAGAATGACTTAATGCCCAGCTACCGGTTGAACAGTGGCAGAATAAAAATGACTTAATGCCCAGCTACCGGTTGAACGGTGGTATAGAAGAATGACTTAATGCCCAGCTACCGGTTGAACAGTGGTATAGAAGAATGACTTAATGCCCAGCCACCGGTTGAACAGTGGTATAGAAAAATGACTTATTGCCCAGCCACCGGTTGAAAAGTGGCAGAGAAAAATGACTTAATGCCCAGCTACCGGTTGGACAGTGGTATAGAAAAATGACTTAATGCCCAGCTACCGGTTGAATGGTGGTATAGAAGAATGACTTAATGCCCAGCTACCGGTTGAACAGTGGTATAGAAGAATGACTTAATGCCCAGCCACCGGTGGAACAGTGGTATAGAAAAATGACTTATTGCCCAGCCACCGGTTGAAAAGTGGCAGAGAAAAATGACTTAATGCCCAGCTACCGGTTGGACAGTGGTATAGAAAAATGACTTAATGCCCAGCTACCGGTTGAATGGTGGTATAGAAGAATGACTTAATGCCCAGCTACCGGTTGAACAGTGGTATAGAAGAATGACTTAATGCCCAGCCACCGGTTGAACAGTGGTATAGAAAAATGACTTATTGCCCAGCCACCGGTTGAAAAGTGGCAGAGAAAAATGACTTAATGCCCAGCTACCGGTTGGACAGTGGTATAGAAAAATGACTTAATGCCCAGCCACCGGTTGAATGGTGGTATAGAAGAATGACTTAATGCCCAGCTACCGGTTGAACAGTGGTATAGAAGAATGACTTAATGCCCAGCCACCGGTGGAACAGTGGTATAGAAAAATGACTTATTGCCCAGCCACCGGTTGAACAGTGGCAGAGAAAAATGACATAATGCCCAGCTACCGGTTGAACAGTGGTATAGAAAAATGACTTAATGCCCAGCTACCGGTTGAACAGTGCCAGAGAAAAATGACATAATGCCCAGCTACCGGTTGAACAGTGCCAGAGAAAAATGACATAATGCCCAGCTACCGGTTGAACAGTGCCAGAGAAAAATGACTTAATGCCCAGCTACCGGTTGAACGGTGGTATAGAAGAATGACTTAATGCCCAGCCACCTGTTGAACAGTGGGAGAGAAAAATGACTTAATGCCCAGCCACCGCTTGAACAGTGGTATAGAACAATGACTGAATGCCCAGCTACCGGTTGAACACTTGCAGAATAAAAATGACTTAATGCCCAGCTACCGGTTGAACGGTGGTATAGAAGAATGTCTTAATGGCCAGCTACCGGTTAAACAGTGGCAGAGAAAAATGACTTAATGCCCAGCTACCGGTTGAACGGTGGTATAGAAGTATGACTTAATGCCCAGCTACCGGTTGAACAGTGGCAGAGAAAAATGACTTAATGCCCAGCTACCGGTTGAACGGTGGTATAGAAGAATGACTTAATGCCCAGCTACCGGTTGAACACTGGCAGAATAAAAATGACTTAATGCCCAGCTACCGGTTGAACAGTGGTATAGAAAAATGACTTAATGCCCAGCTACCGGTTGAACAGTGGCAGAGAAAAATGACATAATGCCCAGCTACCGGTTGAACAGTGGCAGAGAAAAATGACATAATGCCCAGCTACCGGTTGAACAGTGCCAGAGAAAAATGACATAATGCCCAGCTACCGGTTGAACAGTGCCAGAGAAAAATGACATAATGCCCAGCTACCGGTTGAACAGTGCCAGAGAAAAATGACATAATGCCCAGCTACCGGTTGAACAGTGCCAGAGAAAAATGACATAATGCCCAGCTACCGGTTGAACAGTGCCAGAGAAAAATGACTTAATGCCCAGCTACCGGTTGAACGGTGGTATAGAAGAATGACTTAATGCCCAGCCACCTGTTGAACAGTGGGAGAGAAAAATGACTTAATGCCCAGCCACCGCTTGAACAGTGGTATAGAACAATGACTGAATGCCCAGCTACCGGTTGAACACTTGCAGAATAAAAATGACTTAATGCCCAGCTACCGGTTGAACGGTGGTATAGAAGAATGTCTTAATGGCCAGCTACCGGTTAAACAGTGGCAGAGAAAAATGACTTAATGCCCAGCTACCGGTTGAACGGTGGTATAGAAGTATGACTTAATGCCCAGCTACCGGTTGAACAGTGGCAGAGAAAAATGACTTAATGCCCAGCTACCGGTTGAACGGTGGTATAGAAGAATGACTTAATGCCCAGCTACCGGTTGAACACTGGAAGAATAAAAATGACTTAATGCCCAGCTACCGGTTGAACAGTGGTATAGAAAAATGACTTAATGCCCAGCTACCGGTTGAACAGTGGCAGAGAAAAATGACATAATGCCCAGCTACCGGTTGAACAGTGGCAGAGAAAAATGACATAATGCCCAGCTACCGGTTGAACAGTGCCAGAGAAAAATGACATAATGCCCAGCTACCGGTTGAACAGTGCCAGAGAAAAATGACATAATGCCCAGCTACCGGTTGAACAGTGCCAGAGAAAAATGACATAATGCCCAGCTACCGCTTGAACAGTGGTATAGAAGAATGACTTAATGCCCAGCTACCGGTTGAACAGTGGCAGAATAAAAATGACTTAATGCCCAGCTACCGGTTGAACGGTGGTATAGAAGAATGACTTAATGCCCAGCTACCGGTTGAACAGTGGTATAGAAGAATGACTTAATGCCCAGCCACCGGTTGAACAGTGGTATAGAAAAATGACTTATTGCCCAGCCACCGGTTGAAAAGTGGCAGAGAAAAATGACTTAATGCCCAGCTACCGGTTGGACAGTGGTATAGAAAAATGACTTAATGCCCAGCCACCGGTTGAATGGTGGTATAGAAGAATGACTTAATGCCCAGCTACCGGTTGAACAGTGGCAGAGAAAAATGACATAATGCCCAGCTACCGGTTGAACAGTGGTATAGAAAAATGACTTAATGCCCCGCTACCGGTTGAACACTGGCAGAATAAAAATAACTTAATGCCCAGCTACCGGTTGAACAGTGGTATAGAAAAATGACTTAATGCCCAGCTACCGGTTGAACAGTGGCAGAATAAAAATGACTTAATGCCCAGCTACCGGTTGAACAGTGGTATAGAAGAATGACTTAATGCCCAGCTACCGGTTGGACAGTGGTATAGAAAAATGACTTAATGCCCAGCCACCGGTTGAATGGTGGTATAGAAAAATGACATAATGCCCAGCTACCGGTTGAACAGTGGTATAGAAAAATGACTTAATGCCCAGCCACCGGTTGAACAGTGGTATTGAAGAATGACTTAATGCCCAGCCACCTGTTGAACAGTGGTATAGAACAATGACTTAATGCCCAGTTACCGGTTGAACAGTGGTATAGAAGAATGACTTAATGCCCAGCTACCGGTTGAACAGTTGCAGAATAAAAATGACTTAATGCCCAGCTACCGGTTGAACGGTGGTATAGAAGAATGACTTAATGCCCAGCTACCGGTTGAACAGTGGCAGAGAAAAATGATATAATGCCCAGCTACCGGTTGAACAGTGGTATAGAAAAATGACTTAATGCCCAGCTACCGGTTGAACACTTGCAGAATAAAAATGACTTAATGCCCAGGTACCGGTTGAACGGTGGTATAGAAGAATGTCTTAATGCCCAGCTACCGGTTAAACAGTGGCAGAGAAAAATGACTTAATGCCCAGCTACCGGTTGAACGGTGGTATAGAAGAATGACTTAATGCCCAGCTACCGGTTGAACAGTGGCAGAGAAAATGACTTAATGCCTAGCTACCGGTTGAACGGTGGTAGAGAAGAATGACTTAATGCCCCGCTACCGGGTGAACACTGGCAGAATAAAAATGACTTAATGCCCAGCTACCGGTTGAACAGTGGTATAGAAAAATGACTTAATGCCCAGCTACCGGTTGGAAAGTGGCAGAATAAAAATGACTTAATGCCCAGCTACCGGTTGAACAGTGGTATAGAAAAATGACTTAATGCCCAGCCACCGTTTGAACGGTGGTATAGAAGAATGACTTAATGCCCAGCTACCGGTTGAACAGTGGCAGAGAAAAATGACATAATGACCAGCTACCGGTTGAACAGTGGTATAGAAGAATGACTTAATGCCCAGCTACCGGTTGAACAGTGGCAGAATAAAAATGACTTAATGCCCAGCTACCGGTTGAACAGTGGTATAGAAAAATGACTTAATGCCCAGCCACCGTTTGAACGGTGGTATAGAAGAATGACTTAATGCCCAGCTACCGGTTGAACAGTGGCAGAGAAAAATGACATAATGCCCAGCTACCGGTTGAACAGTGGTATAGAAGAATGACTTAATGCCCAGCTACCGGTTGAACAGTGGCAGAGAAAAATGACATAATGCCCAGCTACCGGTTGAACAGTGGTATAGAAAAATGACTTAATGCCCAGCCACCGGTTGAACAGTGGTATTGAAGAATGACTTAATGCCCAGCCACCTGTTGAACAGTGGTATAGAACAATGACTTAATGCCCAGCTACCGGTTGAACAGTGGCAGAGAAAAATGACTTAATGCCCAGCTACCGGTTGAACGGTGGTATAGAAAAATGACTTAATGCCCAGCTACCGGTTGAACAGTGGTATAGAAAAATGACTTAATGCCCAGCTACCGGTTGAACAGTGGTATAGAAGAATGACTTAATGCCCAGCCACCGGTTGAACAGTGGGAGAGAAAAATGACTTAATGCCCAGCTACCGGTTGAACAGTGGTATAGAAAAATGACTTAATGGCCAGCTACCGGTTGAACAGTGGTATAGAAAAATGACTTAATGCCCAGCTACCGGTTGAACAGTGGTATAGAAAAATGACTTAATGCCCAGCTACCGGTTGAACAGTGGTATAGAAGAATGACTTAATGCCCAGCTACCGGTTGAACAGTGGTATAGAAAAATGACTTAATGCCCAGCCACCTGTTGAACAGTGGTATAGAACAATGACTTAATGCCCAGTTACCGGTTGAACAGTGGTATAGAAAAATGACTGAATGCCCAGCTACCGGTTGAACACTTGCAGAATAAAAATGACTTAATGCCCAGCTACCGGTTGAACGGTGGTATAGAAGAATGTCTTAATGGCCAGCTACCGGTTAAACAGTGGCAGAGAAAAATGACTTAATGCCCAGCTACCGGTTGAACGGTGGTATAGAAGAATGACTTAATGCCCAGCTACCGGTTGAACAGTGGCAGAGAAAAATGACTTAATGCCCAGCTACCGGTTGAACAGTGGCAGAATAAAAATGACTTAATGCCCAGCCACCGGTTGAACAGTGGTATAGAAGAATGACTTAATGCCCAGCCACCTGTTGAACAGTGGTATAGAACAATGACTTAATGCCCAGCTACCGGTTGAACAGTGGCAGAATAAAAATGACTTAATGCCCAGCCACCGGTTGAACAGTGGTATAGAAGAATGACTTAATGCCCAGCTACCGGTTGAACAGTGGCAGAGAAAAATGACTTAATGCCCAGCTACCGGTTGAACGGTGGTATAGAAAAATGACTTAATGCCCAGCTACCGGTTGAACAGTGGCAGAATAAAAATGACTTAATGCCCAGCCACCGGTTGAACAGTGGTATTGAAGAATGACTTAATGCCCAGCCACCTGTTGAACAGTGGTATAGAACAATGACTTAATGCCCAGCTACCGGTTGAACAGTGGCAGAATAAAAATGACTTAATGCCCAGCCACCGGTTGAACAGTGGTATAGAAGAATGACTTAATGCCCAGCTACCGGTTGAACAGTGGCAGAGAAAAATGACTTAATGCCCAGCTACCGGTTGAACGGTGGTATAGAAAAATGACTTAATGCCCAGCTACCGGTTGAACAGTGGTATAGAAAAATGACTTAATGCCCAGCTACCGGTTGAACAGTGGTATAGAAGAATGACTTAATGCCCAGCCACCGGTTGAACAGTGGGAGAGAAAAATGACTTAATGCCCAGCTACCGGTTGAACAGTGGTATAGAAAAATGACTTAATGCCCAGCTACCGGTTGAACAGTGGTATAGAAAAATGACTTAATGCCCAGCTACCGGTTGAACAGTGGTATAGAAAAATGACTTAATGCCCAGCTACCGGTTGAACAGTGGTATAGAAAAATGACTTAATGCCCAGCTACCGGTTGAACACTTGCAGAATAAAAATGACTTAATGCCCAGCTACCGGTTGAACGGTGGTATAGAAGAATGTCTTAATGGCCAGCTACCGGTTAAACAGTGGCAGAGAAAAATGACTTAATGCCCAGCTACCGGTTGAACGGTGGTATAGAAAAATGACTTAATGCCCAGCTACCGGTTGAACAGTGGCAGAATAAAAATGACTTAATGCCCAGCTACCGGTTGAACAGTGGTATAGAAAAATGACTTAATGCCCAGCCACCGTTTGAACGGTGGTATAGAAGAATGACTTAATGCCCAGCTACCGGTTGAACAGTGGTATAGAAGAATGGCTTAATGCCCAGCTACCGGTTGAACAGTGGCAGAGAAAAATGACATAATGCCCAGCTACCGGTTGAACAGTGGTATAGAAAAATGACTTAATGCCCAGCCACCGGTTGAACAGTGGTATAGAAGAATGACTTAATGCCCAGCTACCGGTTGAACAGTTGCAGAATAAAAATGACTTAATGCCCAGCTACCGGTTGAACGGTGGTATAGAAGAATGACTTAATGCCCAGCTACCGGTTGAACAGTGGCAGAGAAAAATGACATAATGCCCAGCTACCGGTTGAACAGTGGTATAGAAAAATGACTTAATGCCCAGCTACCGGTTGAACACTTGCAGAATAAAAATGACTTAATGCCCAGGTACCGGTTGAACGGTGGTATAGAAGAATGTCTTAATGCCCAGCTACCGGTTAAACAGTGGCAGAGAAAAATGACTTAATGCCCAGCTACCGGTTGAACGGTGGTATAGAAGAATGACTTAATGCCCAGCTACCGGTTGAACAGTGGTATAGAAAAATGACTTATTGCCCAGCCACCGGTTGAACAGTGGTATAGAAGAATGACTTAATGCCCAGCTACCGGTTGAACAGTGGCAGAGAAAAATGACTTAATGCCCAGCCACCGGTTGAACGGTGGTATAGAAAAATGACTTAATGCCCAGCCACCGGTTGAACAGTGGTATAGAAAAATGACTTAATGCCCAGCTACCGGTTGAACAGTGGTATAGAAAAATGACTTAATGCCCAGCTACCGGTTGAACAGTGGTATAGAAGAATGACTTAATGCCCAGCTACCGGTTGAACAGTGGTATAGAAGAATGACTTAATGCCCAGCTACCGGTTGAACAGTGGTATAGAAGAATGAATTAATGGCCAGCTACCGGTTGAACAGTGGTATAGAAAAATGACTTAATGCCCAGCTACCGGTTGAACAGTGGTATAGAAGAATGACTTAATGCCCAGCTACCGGTTGAACAGTGGTATAGAAGAATGACTTAATGCCCAGCTACCGGTTGAACAGTGGTATAGAAGAATGACTTAATGCCCAGCTACCGGTTGAACAGTGGTATAGAAGAATGACTTAATGCCCAGCTACCGGTTGAACAGTGGTATAGAAAAAGGACTTAATGCCCAGCCACCGGTTGAACAGTGGTATAGAAAAATGACTTAATGCCCAGCTACCGGTTGAACAGTGGTATAGAAAAATGACTTAATGCGCAGCTACCGGTTGAACAGTGGTATAGAAAAATGACTTAATGCCCAGCTACCGGTTGAACAGTGGTATAGAAGAATGACTTAATGCCCAGCCACCGGTTGAACGGTGGGTAAACAGTTGTAACACTTTGTATATCTACCGTGAAACATTACATACCAATTATTTGCGAATTTTGACCCAGGAGTTCAGGCAGAAGGGTTAAAATTGTTCTGGCAGAAGGGCTAAATTTGGAATGCAGGGCTCAAAGTGCTAAACAACCTCCAGAGGTTGATATGCCGTTAAACAAAATCAATCAATAAATATATTTGATGCGTGTAAATGTTCCCGGCGAAAGAACTTGCATTCCCCTGCACATCCATTCACTAGTTTGTAAGAAGTAGCACTGGGGAACTCATTTTTTTACCGGCCCTCATACCGTAGAGCGTTATGAGCACTTCGACGGGATGCAATGTTTGTCTCGCCATATCAATTACGACTTAGTATTGCGTTTGATCTTCACTGGGTGCCCCATACTTTTAGCCTTGTGCCACATCTAGAGATACGCTTAGAAAATAATTAAGGCACTTTGATGTGTTGTAATGGTTAGCAAGCTTGTCTCACTAGAAGAATTACGACTGAGCAGCGAGATCGATCCTCAATGGGCACCGCATATCTTCGGCCTTGTCCCACATCTAAGATACATTTGTATCGACGGGGAGGGAGCTTCTTTCGCTAGAAGGAATAGTGAGTTCGATCCTCACGAGGTGTAGAAAATTATTCGAGCACTTCGACGTGTTGTAATAGCAAGTTTGTTTCTTTAGATAATTACAACTTAATATTGACTTCGATCCTCACTGGGTGACCCATACCGTTGGCCTTGTGCCACATCTAAAGATACGCTTTGGAAATAATTGGGGCACTTCGACGCGGTGTAATGGTTAGCAAGATTGTCTCGCTAGATGAATTACGAGTGAATAGTGAGTTCGGATCTAACTGGGTGCTCCATACTTTCGGCCTTGTGCCACATCTAAGCTACGCTTAGAAAATTACTTATTGGCATTTCGATGTGCTGGAGAGTCAAGAGGATGAGCCATGGCCTTTATATTTGGTACCATAATTTTCTGCCAATATGCCAATATGCAGTCATGTATATTGCCAAGTAAGAGCAAAAGACATTTACAATTAAACAACTATTAGATGCATTCCTAGAATTGATTCCACAATGCGACCAGTTGGCGACAAAACGTCCATTGTTTTGTTTTAGTGAAGTACTTAAGTAACCCCTTGCATCCTAGTGGCTTTATTGCCTTTGATATTCAAAAATTTAAATGCAAAGTCAATCGTTATATTCTGTCTTCTTAATTCCAGTTCTTTTATTGTCCTCTCTCACTAATAGTAGTTTTTCTCATATTCTCTAACACTCAGTAACCCTTGCATCCTAGTGGCTTTATTGCCTTTGATCTTCAAAAATTTAAATGCAAATCAATCGTTATATTCTGTCTTCTTAATTCCAGTTCTTTTATTGTCCTCTCTCACTAATAGTAGTTTTTCTCATATTCTCTAACACTCAGTAACCCTTGCATCCTAGTGGCTTTATTGCCTTTGATCTTCAAAAATTTAAATTCAATGTCAATCGTTATATTCTGTCTTCTTAATTTCAGTTCTTTTATTGTCCTCTCTCATTAATAGTAGTTTTTCTCATATTCTCTAACACTCAGTAACCCTTGCATCCTAGTGGCTTTATTGCATTTGATCTTCAAAAATTTAAATTCAATGTCAATCGTTATCTTCTGTCTTCTTAATTCCAGTTCTTTTATTGTCCTCTCTCACTAATAGTAGTTTTTCTCATATTCTCTAACACTCAGTAACCCTTGCATCCTAGTGGCTTTATTGCCTTTGATCTTCAAAAATTTAAATGCAAATCAATCGTTAAATTCTGTCTTCTTAATTCCAGTTCTTTTATTGTCCTCTCTCACTAATAGTAGTTTTTCTCATATTCTCTAACACTCAGTAACCCCTTGCATCCTAGTGGCTTTATTGCCTTTGATCTTCAAAAATTTAAATGCAATGTCAATCATTATATTCTGTCTTCTTAATTCCAGTTCTTTTATTGTCCTCTCTCATTAATAGTAGTTTTTCTCATATTCTCTAACACTCAGTAACCCCTTGCATCCTAGTGGCTTTATTGCCTTTGATCATCAAAAATTTAAATCTAATTTCAATCGTTATCTTCTGTCTTCTTAATTCCAGTTCTTTTATTGTCCTCTCTCATTAATAGTAGTTTTTCTCATATTCTCTAACACTCAGTAACCCCTTGCATCCTAGTGGCTTTATTGCCTTTGATCATCAAAAATTTAAATCTAATTTCAATCGTTATCTTCTGTCTTCTTAATTCCAGTTCTTTTATTGTCCTCTCTCATTAATAGTAGTTTTTCTCATATTCTCTAACACTCAGTAACCCCTTGCATCCTAGTGGCTTTATTGCCTTTGATCATCAAAAATTTAAATCTAATTTCAATCGTTATCTTCTGTCTTCTTAATTCCAGTTCTTTTATTGTCCTCTCTCATTAATAGTAGTTTTTCTCATATTCTCTAACACTCAGTAACCCCTTGCATCCTAGTGGCTTTATTGCCTTTGATCATCAAAAATTTAAATCTAATTTCAATCGTTATCTTCTGTCTTCTTAATTCCAGTTCTTTTATTGTCCTCTCTCATTAATAGTAGTTTTTCTCATATTCTCTAACACTCAGTAACCCCTTGCGTTCTCATGGCTTTAATAATTTGCTTTTTGTGGAATAAAAAAAACAACAACAAAAAAAAAAAACTTAATAAAATGGAAGGATCGGGAATTCATTTAAAAAGTCAAAAAGTGCGAAATTTATAAATGGGATGGTTAACAAGCTCAAGGTGTGTGAGTGGGTTGGAAAATTTCAGCCAAAAATAAAAGTAAACGTTCCCCCATCCATAAGACACCCAAGTGTATGCTTTCAAACTATTAAGTTTCCATTCATCCAAATTGACTGTCAATGGCGATGATTTAAACCCGGATTAAATGCAGACCTAACGTGGTTCATCCTTGAAAATATCTTCTCCCAGGCAAAATATTTAAACGCAGGATATCCGTCATGGGTGGGTGGGGGTTAGGTTTAGGCATTTCTTAAAAATCAGTTAGCATTCGGTCTTCGTGCTTTTTGGCTTTCGGCAACTGCAGGTCAACCAGTTCTAATTGCAGATCTGGTTCATGACTCCACAACTTCTGAACACTGCTACATTACTTGGTTCCACAAGTTCAGACCTTCACAGTTAGCACCCGCAAGTCCACATTCCCTTTCGTATTGCATTGGTAAAGAAGAAGTTCCACTCAGTCAAATCCTTGCCCCAGAACTGTTACTTTGTGGAACAGACTCCCAAGAGGATGCACCCCCGATCACTATACACTTAACCTATTCAAATCTAGAGTCAACCTTTATCTATCCTACATATCCTCATAATTTACGCTTCTCACTTTCGATCTTTATGCACTTGAATGAACCTCATTCAGTCACCCTCTGCCTTGAGTGGCTCTTGGGCCATGGATTGGGTGACCATTAGTAAACACGAAAGAGATTCCTAACTGTTGTATTTCTTTAAGTCATAAATGATTTCCGCTTTCTTTATTCTTCAAAAAATAGATTACAATTACCCCCCCCCCATTTATTTAATATGGGCGCGTGTGGCCGAGTGGTTAAAATGTTATCTTTCCGACAATGAGACGCAGGTTCGAATCTATTTCATGGTCGATTTGTCAGGAAGGTGGCCTCTTGATATTGTCGATTTGGGGATGCGATCCAATCGTGCGGCACCATTATCCAAGGGTCTCCTCTCATTTATTCAATATGGGCGCGTGGCATAGTGGTCTTTCCGACCATGAGACCCGAGTTCGAATCTCTTTCATGGTCGATTTGTCAGAAAGGTGCTTTCGGCCGAAGGAATCGATCCAAGCGCGCGGTACCTTTGGAAAATGTTTGAAAACCGGACGGTGGGTCGACCCAAGTCTTTTTTGTGAAGCCGAATTATTTGGGAGTCGTCGATTGTTGCATCAGCAGAGGGGAGGGGGGTTAGTATGTCCTAGCCTTGTTTTGACTGTTGATCACGTCAGATAACACGCTTTCTCCCAGAAACTGTAACTAAGGTCCGCTCAGCATAGTTTCATTATAAAGCACAAGCGGGCTCCTATCGCGTGTCTGACAAAGGGCATAAGACAAAGGGAAAGTCAGTAAACCAACTAAGTTTTATAGTAAAAAAAAAAATGGTTTTAATTTAATTTTAGTGATTTGGTCAATGAGCCCCCCCCCAAAAAAAAAATGGTAAAAAAATCATAAAGACTGAGCGATAATTAATTAGAAACATCTAAAAAAAAAATAGTGAGCAGTTGCTGTTTTTGTGGTATAGTTCACATGTCAGGTCAGTAAATGGTTGTAAACGGACTACTCTGAAGCAGATTTCTACAGCAACTCACTTCGCCAGCCAACTCGCTTTAATTTTGGTGCCAACCATCAAAATACGAATACCTGGATGAAATACCTCCACTTGTAAGGTCATTCGACCGCATCAAATGACCCAGAACTCGAAGAAGTTTCATTCATAAAAATAGATTCTCTTAACAAGATCCGTAGGTGTTGAACAGACACAAAATGTGCCTGAGCAGGTGTCTGTAACAGGGATTGGGTAGCCGCGCTAGTAAACAGGTATAATTATTATAATATATCAGGCGGCTCTTTGTGACCCCCTTTGAGCAAAATCACGCAGGTCATGATGTGAAAAAGGTTCCGGTTAACTCTTGCACATAGTTTTCCTTAGGGAAGGTTTTCCCCATCAAAGCATTTTGCTGTAATTGAAAAAAAAAAGGTAATAATCGCTTGGTGGAAAAGTCAGGTGATTGTAGCAGGGAGTGCAGAACAGATCAATCAAGTCCCCAAAGCCCCTCCCGTGTTTTTCTCGCTGTGTGCAAGAATAACTTTCTTGACAAGCGCAGGGTGCTTTTCGACCAAACTTTTATGAACACGTTGCAGTTGTTGGATGAATAAATGTGCATTTAGGGTTTCATCGCGTTTTAAGAACTCTAAATTTAAATTAAGCCGATCGTTTACTCAAATACGGGTATCCACAGGTTGAAGGCGAGAGGGACAGGAAAACAGGGCGTAGCCTACCCAGTGAGCTTGAATTCATGGATGACGAAGCAAGGTTTGAGTAAAGGAATGGCCAGACAAGTTTTGAGAGAGATAACAAAAAGACAAAAATTTATTAAGAGCTACAAAGTGCAGGAAATTGTGGAGAGCCATGTTCCCCTACGTCCTAAAGAGACACAACACATAGGGAAGAAGAAAAATGAGCTGGTGTAAATGGATGGTACAACAAGGTTTAGGAGAGATAACAAAAAGACAAAATTTATTAAGAGCTACAAAGTGCAGGAAATTGTGGAGAGCCATGTTCCCCTACATCCTAAAGAGACACAACACATATGGAAGAAGAAAAATGAGCTTGTGTAAATGGATGGTACAACAAGGTTTAGGAGAGATAACAAAAAGACAAAATTTATTAAGAGCTACAAAGTGCAGGAAATTGTGGAGAGCCATGTTCCCCTACATCCTAAAGAGACACAACACATAGGGAAGAAGAAAAATGAGCTTGTGTAAATGGATGGTACAACAAGGTTTAGGAGAGATAACAAAAAGACAAAATTTATTAAGAGCTACAAAGTGCAGGAAATTGTGGAGAGCCATGTTCCCCTACATCCTAAAGAGACACAACACATATGGAAGAAGAAAAATGAGCTTGTGTAAATGGATGGTACAACAAGGTTTAGGAGAGATAACAAAAAGACAAAATTTATTAAGAGCTACAAAGTGCAGGAAATTGTGGAGAGCCATGTTCCCCTACATCCTAAAGAGACACAACACATAGGGAAGAAGAAAAATGAGCTTGTGTAAATGGATGGTACAACAAGGTTTAGGAGAGATAACAAAAAGACAAAATTTATTAAGAGCTACAAAGTGCAGGAAATTGTGGAGAGCCATGTTCCCCTACATCCTAAAGAGACACAACACATATGGAAGAAGAAAAATGAGCTTGTGTAAATGGATGGTACAACAAGGTTTAGGAGAGATAACAAAAAGACAAAATTTATTAAGAGCTACAAAGTGCAGGAAATTGTGGAGAGCCATGTTCCCCTACATCCTAAAGAGACACAACACACAGAGAAGAAGAAAAATGAGCTTGTGTAAATGGATGGTACAACAAGGTTTAGGAGAGATAACAAAAAGACAAAATTTATTAAGAGCTACAAAGTGCAGGAAATTGTGGAGAGCCATGTTCCCCTACATCCTAAAGAGACACAACACATAGGGAAGAAGAAAAATGAGCTGGTGTAAATGGATGGCACAACAAGGTTTAGGAGAGATAACAAAAAGACAAAATTTATTAAGAGCTATAAAGGACAGGAAATTGTGGAGAGCCATGTTCCCCTACATCATAAAGAGACACAACACATCGGGAAGAAGAAAAATGAGCTTGTGTAAATGGATGGCACAACAAAGTTTAGGAGAGATAACAAAAAGACAAAATTTATTAAGAGCTACAAAGTGCAGGAAATTGTGGAGAGCCATGTTCCCCTACGTCCAAAAGAGAAACGACACATCGGGAAGAAGAAAAATGAGCTTGTGTAAATGGATGGCACAACAAGGTTTAGGAGAGATAACAAAAAGACAAAATTTATTAAGAGCTATAAAGGACAGGATATTGTGGAGAGCCATGATCGACAAAGACCTGAAGGGACACGGCACGTAGGAGACGAAGAATGAGCTTTTGTAAATGGGTGGCGAAACAAGGTTTGAGAGAGATAACAAAAGAGAAAATTCATTAAGAGCTATAAAGTGCAGGAAATTGTGGAGAGCCATGATCGCCAACGTCCCGAAGGGATATAGCACATAGAAGAAGAGGAATCAGTTTGTGTAAATGGATGGTGGAACAGGGTTTAGAAGAAATAACAATTAGACGAAATTTATTAAGAGCTACAAAGCACAGGAAGTTGTGGAGAGTCATGACCGACTACAACCTGATGGGAAACGGCACATAGAAGAAGGAAACGGAGGTGCTTGTCCAAGGGGCAAAATGGACATTCTTACAAGCTTAAATAGTTCGAGGTAGCCTGCTATTTATCCAAAGCTAGGGCAGGCGGAAGGATTTATTTATTTTCCTGGGCGAAATGGTCTATTCCGTGCCATTAACTAGCAGGTTACTCCCAACATTCCCACCTCCAGGGAGGAGAATGGTGGTTAAGATATTTCACGCCGGTTTTGTTCTAATTAGTAACTTAAGAATCTCCTTTTAGGTTGTTGTCATTAAAGTCCTCCTACATTTATTTTTGTCTGACAATTATAACCAAATAAAAATGTTGCGTTTACAACAGCCTGTTTTGTTTAATTGTACTGTTTACACAATGTAAAATATATTAAAATATATGGCTCGACTTCATAGGTCGATGCGAGACAAAAAAAAAAACAACTTTTGTTGCGTATTTTGACGGCGGGAACTGCACACTATGATTTGGGCGGAAGAAAGTGAAAAGAGGGAGGAGAGGAAGAAGAGGTAGAAAAGGGAAATAAGGCAATTATTATATAAGATGAACAAGAGGGGGAACCTCGGCGTGGTGTAATGGTTAGCAAGCTTGTCTCTCTAAAACAATTACGAGTGTGTAGTGAGTTCGAGCCTCACTTGGTGCCCCATACTTTCGGCCTTGTGCCACATCTAAGCTACGCTTGGAAAATCATGTAGGAGGCACCTCGAGTCGGTGTAAGTATTAGCAAGCTTGTCTCGCTGAAACAATTACGAGTGTGTAGTGAGTTCGATCCTCACTTGGTGCCCCATACTTTCGGCCTTGTGCCACATCTAAGCTACGCTTGGAAAATCATGTAGGAGGCACCTCGAGTCGGTGTAAGTATTAGCAAGCTTGTCTCGCTGAAACAATTACGAGTGTGTAGTGAGTTCGATCCTCACTTGGTGCCCCATATTTTCGGCCTTGTGCCACATCTAAGCTACGCTTGGAAAATCATTTAGGAGGCACCTCGAGTCGGTGTAAGTGTTCGCAAGCTTGTCTGGCTGAAACAATTACGAGTGTGTAGTGAGTTCGATCCTCACTTGGTGCCCCATATTTTCGGCCTTGTGCCACATCTAAGCTACGCTTGGAAAATCATTTAGGAGGCACCTCGAGTCGGTGTAAGTGTTCGCAAGCTTGTCTGGCTGAAACAATTACGAGTGTGTAGTGAGTTCGATCTTCACTTGGTGCCCCATATTTTCGGCCTTGTGCCACATCTAAGCTACGCTTGGAAAATCATTTAGGAGGCACCTCGAGTCGGTGTAAGTGTTCGCAAGCTTGTCTGGCTGAAACAATTACGAGTGTGTAGTGAGTTCGATCCTCACTTGGTGCCCCATATTTTCGGCCTTGTGCCACATCTAAGCTACGCTTGGAAAATCATTTAGGAGGCACCTCGAGTCGGTGTAAGTGTTCGCAAGCTTGTCTGGCTGAAACAATTACGAGTGTGTAGTGAGTTCGATCCTCACTTGGTGCCCCATATTTTCGGCCTTGTGCCACATCTAAGCTACGCTTGGAAAATCATTTAGGAGGCACCTCGAGTCGGTGTAAGTGTTCGCAAGCTTGTCTGGCTGAAACAATTACGAGTGTGTAGTGAGTTCGATCCTCACTTGGTGCCCCATATTTTCGGCCTTGTGCCACATCTAAGCTACGCTTGGAAAATCATTTAGGAGGCACCTCGAGTCGGTGTAAGTGTTCGCAAGCTTGTCTGGCTGAAACAATTACGAGTGTGTAGTGAGTTCGATCCTCACTTGGTGCCCCATATTTTCGGCCTTGTGCCACATCTAAGCTACGCTTAGAATATCGCTACGAGTTCAACAAGTAGAAAAAGAAAAACATTTTTATGGAGGAAGACGAGAAAGAGAAAATGAAAGAAGTCCCTGAGAATGATAGGGAAAGAGAAGTGTGGAAAGAAGGAGGAAGAAGACATAGCAAATAAGAAGAAGAAAATGAATCACGAATGGAATGAAGGAAATTTTTATGGAAGAAGAAGATTGTTTTAGAAGAAAACTCGAAGAAAAAACGTGGCATTCTCGGGATGATTAAAGAGAAAGAAAGACGAATCAGTGGGGAAAGAAGAAGAAGAAGAAGAAAATGAATACGTGTAAAAGGAGGAGGAGGAGGTGAATGAGGAGGAGGAGGAGGAGGAGATGAAGAATATGAAGAAGAAGCAAGACATTAAGAAAATTGTATCCAGAAGATACGCGAGGATTATACAGAAATAGAAAAACGTAAAAGTGTGGGAAGAAGGAAAAAGGAAAACTGTTAAAGAAAAAAATTATGAAAAAAAAAAAAAAAAAATGAAGAAAAATTATTTTTTTTATTAATTCAACCTTCTTTCATGTTACTTAAAGCCAGAAAATACTTAGATTGTAATAATAGTTTCGTGATACAAGTCTTACTAATTAAACCATAGCTGGGGGAGAAGAGGTGGATTCATACCTTTCCCAACGGTATTTGCGCGTAAGTGAATATAAATAACTCGACTGGAATTGGAACTCGGCTCTCCGATTAACAATTCTGAACCATTATCCATTACACCACCCGCACACCCATGCTTAGAGCACCTGGTATTCCCAAGAGGTTACACAACTAACCAAGCTTGACGTTGCTTAACTTCGGTGATCGTACCGGAACAGATGTTCTAACCCTTTAAGGCTTTTCAAGAAGATGAAGAAGAAGAAAAAGAAGAAAGAAAGATATTGTTATAGAAAAGAAGAAAAAAAGGAAAGAAGGTAATTTTTATGGAAAATGAAGAAGAGGGAAAAGAAGAAAAGGAAGACGAAAAGAAGGAAGGATATTGTTATAGAAGAAGAAGAAGAAGAAGAAGAAGAAGAAGAAGAAGAAGAAGAAAGGAAAGAAGGTGACTTTTATGGAAGACGAAGAAGAGGGAAAAGAAGAAAAGGAAGGAGAAAAAAATTGTTAGAGAAGAAGAGAAAGTGAAAAAGAGAAAATCACATCAGAAAAATTATATCGAAAGAAAAAAACGAAAAATTGTGGGAAGAAGATCAAAAAGAAGAATAGCAGGAGGGGGAGGAAGCGAAGAAGAATAAGAGGAGGAGGAGGAGAAGAAAAAGAAGAGAAGGAGGAAGAAAAAAATTGGAGAAGAAGAAGAGGAAGAGGAGGAGAAAAAGAAGAAGAGAGGAGAAGGAGAATAATAATAATAAGAGGATGCTAAGGAGAAGAAGAAGAGGAAGAGAAGAGGAGGAGGAGGAGAAAAAGAAGGGGAGGAGGAGAAGAGGAAAAATGGAGGAGAAGGAGTGAAGAAGAAGAGGGGAGAAGAAGAGGAGGAAGAGAAAAAGTAGAAGAGGAGGAGGAGAAAAAGAAGAGGAGGAGACGTAGAAGAGGAGGAAGAGGAGGAGAAGAAGTAGAAGGAAAAGAAGGAGAGGAGGAGTCTTCAAACTTGGAAGAGCGAATGAAAGCGAAGTGAAAATAAAGAAAGAAAGAAAGAAATAAAGAAAGAAAGAAAAGAATGACTGTAGGAGAGAAAGAGAAAAACGAATGTAGAAGGAGAGGGGGAGGTGGGGCGGGGGTCAAAATAAAGAAAAGAAAAAATTGGAACCAAAAAAAAGAAAAAAAAAAGAAGAGAAACAGGAAAACCAAAAAGAACCGAATGGTGTCGGCTTTTGTTAAGAAGACAAGATGGCAAGTTGCAAAGATGAAATTTACATTGAAAAAGGAAGAAAAAAATAGGTACAAAAATGAATAAATAAATAAATAAGAAAGGCTTCTAATTAGATAAATAAATAAAGATATAGGTAAACCAATTCAACCTGACGATGGGTTGAGGAGGGGTGTCGGAGAAGTAACAATGGAAACAGCACTGTTCCGTCAAACCCTTCAAGTCTGGTCTTTTTGCCAGAAAAAACAAATGTCTTCTAATGTGCTCAGGCTGGCTACATTTTTGCATAAATTCTGGAAAACGGACACGAAAGATTCTGGCACAAGGCCATCTCAGGAGTTGTGGATGAATTTTCCAGAGTTCAGGGCATTTTTTTTAAGCTTTTCACCCCAAGCAAGGCTGGAAGCCACTAGCACGCAAGGGGTTACAGAAGGTTTGGAGGAAGAGCAGATAGGGATGGTAGAGGAAAGGATGTGGAGAAAGATAGTGGATCGATCAAGGCAAGGGGGTTACAGAAGATTTGGAGCGAGAGCAGATAGGAATGAAAGGGGGAAAGGATGTGGAGAAGGGAAGTGGATAGATCAAGGCAACTGGAGATGTCGATTGACATTACACTTAAATAGTTGGAGATTATATTTGTCAGGGAAACAGGAATAAGGAAGGGAGATCCACAGGTGAGATGTGCGAGACATTAAGCTATTGGAGTAGAAGAGACGTCTACATCTAACAGTTTCAACGGTGAAGGGGTGGGAACGGGATGCCAGCCTCGTAGGTACGAGAATAACATTATTTTAACCTCATGTATTTGGTTAATAACCCTCTGAGCCACATTGGTAGATTCTTCTTCTTTATACGCAGTACCCTGACAGGACGTAGGCGATCATGGCTCTCCACAACTTCCTGTTCTTTGTAGCTCTTAATAAATTTTGTCTTATTGTTATTTCCCAGAAAGCCTGTTCCAGCATACATTTACTCAAGCTGACTCCTTTTGTTCTATGTACTGTATCCCTTCTGGATATTGGCGATCATGGCTCTCCACAACTTCCTGTCCGTTGCAGCTCTTAATAAATTTTTCTTATTGTTATTTCTCCCAAACCTTGTTCCGCCATCCATTTACTCGAGTAAAGTATGTTAAGCGTTGTTTTCCTCTGTTCCTCTTGCTTTCAAACTGCCCTGTGAGTGTCAGATTTTTCAAGCTTTCTTTCCTCCTTATGTGTTCCAGAGATTTCAGCTGTCTCTACCTGATATTAAATATATGTTTCCTTTTTGTATCCATTTTCTCTAAAACTTAATCGCATTGTATTATTTATTTATTCATTTTGAATTAATTTTTCAGCTCTCCAACCATAATTGTTCGATTTTTTTTCTCTTTTAACTGATGTATTTAATGTTTGGAATAAAACTATTTATTATTAGATCCTTTTAAATTGTTACAGTGAGCAGGTTTCTTTGTGTTATGTGACCATTAAGAAAAATGAACGGACGGCGTGTTTATCAATTTGACCACCGAAGACAAAGCAACTTATTTGCTTTCTTTTCGTGGCCAAATTGGTAAACAACGTCGTCCATCCATTTTTCTGAATGGACCTTAAATCTAAGGTGTTACATTCGTAGGTGTTGAACAAACACAAATGTGCCTTACCAGGTGACTGCAACGGGGATTATTGCCTTGCTGCACAAGCAGACGAGTGTGTTTGGAAGCGGGTGACCGGCCATTATTCATTAACAATGACAATAGAATAGATAATATTTCGTCCTAGTGTTTTGCCTATATATGAAAAATTGCACCCTGAAGATAACAATCTGAAACTGTTGAAAGTACTTGGCTCGTTAATTCCATCTGACAACAACTCAAATATAAGGATCGTATTATTCAAAGAATTGATAAGTTAATGTTTCATTAAGTCTTGTTAGCGAAGTGATTTCGTCATTAGTCACATTAACATTGCTAATTGTTTGTATAAATTACTTTATGATATAATATATAAACTGCACATTCTAATCTATATATATATATATATATATATATATATATATATATATATATATATATATATATATAAATATAAAAAGTGACAATTTCTGATGCTTTTGATATTTACTAAAGCACGGTGTCTATGAACACTGAGCAGCATTGTCTGCTCTTGTGGCACAGACTGCCACACTTCCTGACGGGATGTTAGCTGAGAACGCCCATGCCGTGTCGGGAGTTGTGCCATTCTGGCCTACGCTTGTCACTCTGTAATAAAACTTCACATCCTACCATTTTAGGGATCAAAATATATTTTGTTTCGTGCAAATGTAGTGATATTAACAAAAGTTTTAAGTAATTTTCAATAGGGATTTTCTTTCCTCTCTCTGTCTCTGTCTCACCATATATATATATATATATATATATATATATATATATATATATATATATATATATATATATATATATATATATATATTGAACGATAAAAATTATTAAAAAAATTAATTAAAATCTTCAGACATACTGGGTTGTAGATTAATATTCTTATGTTTTTATTATTATTATTTCATTTAGATTCCTCGACTAGTTTCGGCCAACATGTCCATCATCGGTAGAGAAAAAATGTTTCTGCTTGCTGGTGGCAGTAAACTACATAAACTATATATATATATATATAAAAGTGAACATAGAAGTCAACACTTAGAGGCGACAGTCTGTTTCATGCTAGATGCAATCGTCAGGCAACTAGTGCTGTTATTTTTCTCGGCTATTTATATATAAGGGTTAGTGGTGCATTGTGGGTAGTCTATTTTGGCGGTTACTTTTACCGGAAGTAGTTTATTTGTTTATTTATTTATGCCAAATTATTTTGCTTGTTTTATTTAATTTAATTTTTATTTTTTATCATCTATATTTATTTATTTATTTTTTATTTTGATACCCACAATGCACTACTAACCCGTATATATAAATAACCGAGAAAAATAACAGCACTAGTTGCCTGACGATTGCATCTAGCATGAAACAGACTGTCGCCTCTAAGTGTTGACTTCTATGTTCACTTTTATATTTACACACGCTCTATCTCTGATATTGAGCACTTTATCCCATAAATATAGCACACTTTAAGACTATATTTCTTCATATATATATATATATATATATATATATATATATATATATATATATATATATATATATACATATATTAATTGATTTAAAATATGGTTTTATCGCTACACAGTGATAACCATGTTTCGAAAATGGAAGAAAAAAGCCCTTGAATTCAATTTTTTTTACCAAATCAAAGTTTGACGAGGAAATGGAAGTAATGTCTTTGATTTGGTAAAAAAAATTGAATTCAAGAGCTTTGGCTTCCATTTTCGAAACATTGTTATCACTGTGTAGCGATAAAACCATATTTTAAATCAATTAATATAAAATATTAATGCTCTGTAAATTTACATTGAGCACTATTGTGTAAAAATAAAAAATATCTATAAGAACACCGGATTTTATATCTTACTGTTCTTTCTTTTTATTTATATATACATACATATTTATATATATATATATATATATATATATATATATATATATATATATATATACTATCAAATGGTTCGCCAATATGAATACTAAGAACAGAGCGACGTTTATTAAGTTTGATATAATATATTTAATAGATTTATATTCCTCTCTCCCCTGAGACCTCCTAGTTAATAGCATTATCTTTGAAAAAAACTATATGGAGATAACGGATGATGAAACTAATATAATCTTAACGGCTAGAAAATCACTGCTAACATTTAATAATTCCACCTGGAGTAAGTGCCATAATGACGATTTTGACGTCCCCAGGGAAGCGTATGATTCGGCCCAGGTTGCCGACTTAGTATATTTTTATATTTTAGATATGCTTAGTAGAATTTTAAAACCAGAACTATTGGGACTATATAGTGATGATGGACTCATCTTCATCCCAATAGTAACGGTCCTTTAACAGCAATGTTACAAAAGAAAATCATTAGGCCTTTAAATTATTAGTGTTTAAGATTCAGATTTCCTCTAACCTTAAAATAGTTGATTACCAGACATCATCCTTAACCTTAATTATAAAACCTTTAAACCTTACCACAAAGAGAATGAAACCCCCAATTATATTAATGTTAGTTCTAACCACCGCAATATAATTCTGAGACAAATAGCCACTACCGTTTGCACCAGAATTAGTAAATTATCGTTCAACGAAAAAATCTTTAATAAAAAAAACCGTTTGAAAAGGCTCTCCACAAAAAAGGTTTAAAAAATAAGCTATCTTACTTAACCCCTATAGGTAGTACCGAAACACCGAAAGTGGGATGTAGGTGTAGAAATAGAAAAAGAAAAAGTCATTTGGTTCACCCCCCTACCTTCTGAAAACTGTCAAATATTAATATCAGACAGCACTTAAATAAAAATTAATAAATAAACACTTCCGCAAAAACAACCCTTGATGTAAGATTTTCAACAGGAAGTCGATCAAAATAAGCTACTCCTGCACTAATAACATGCACCAAATTATCAAGTCCCATAATAATTATATCTTAAGTAAATTCTATGGGGGGGGGAACTGAATCTAGCATGGAACCCCCGTCTGTAATTGTTGAAATAGAGAAAACTGCCCAGTCGAAGGCAAACACATATATATTAAGGTAATATACTAGGCATCCATTACCCCTAAAGAAAATATGACAAATTATAATGTTTATATTGGAATTTCCGCGGGAGAATTGAAACAGAATTTATACCCATAGGCACACATTTAACAATCCTAAATGAAAACACCAAACAGTCTTTTCAAATAAGTTTTGGGAATTGAAGGAAAACTTCTGAACCCTCAGTTACATTAGAAAATTGTAGGTTTGCACAAACTCCTAATAGTTTTAGAGATAGGTTCAGGCTATGGTTAGGGGAAAAATTAGAATAATAAAATAGAATAATCAATGCAAACTATTAAATCAAAGAAAAGAGCTCGTGTTAAAATGTAGACATAGAAGCAGATTCAAACATATATAACAATATCGATCTTACCTTATTACTTACTAACTCTCCAAAAAACAACAGTCCCCCAACTGATGCAACCTCCTTTGATTAAATTTTTACTTTAATATTTTCCTCTTAAAGAATTTCAGATACAGCTTGGTATTACTAATAATTTAACCTATCCACAAAGGTGTAGATGGATGGTATATATATATATATACATATATATATAAAATTTTCGAATAAATTGTACTTGCTCTGCTCTGTATTGAGCACTCTTTTAAGAATAGAATTTTTTGGTTATTGGAATTTATTCCGTATACACCAATCATATACTTGTATATATATATATATATATATATATATATATATATATATATATATGCACATTTCATTAAAAGCGACTGACAAGGTGCTTTTATTTAGTTTTTATACAATTTCTCATGCGATCTAATAATGTTTTTCTTTTCGGATGATAAATTATAACATATTTGTCGACAACACTAATATAATAGCATCATCCACATGCAAAAAAAAAAAGGCTAAAAATAATGGAAGCCTTATTAATAAAGACAAACAAACCAACACTTAATAATATTAACTTTATACATGGATATAATATCTTGACCGTGTTTTGAAACAAAAAAAACATGAAACAATTTATAAAACATACATATAACAAACTATTTCTAATTCTAACATTGAAAATGGCTAAATGTATAGCCGAAAGCGCTCGGATAAAAAGAACATTCGGACAGTTTTTATATAATTTATCATCCAAAAAGAAAAAGATTATTAGATCGCATGAGAAATTGTATAAAAAACTAAATAAAAGCACCTTGTCAGTCGTTTTTAATGAAATGTGCATGAAAGAAGGATTGCTGCCTAAATACACAAGTATATATATTATCCAACGCCGACAAAATTTTTATCAAAAATCTATTCCTGGTAATATTTTTTCCTCAAAAAATGTATTGCTTGTAAATTTTTTTTCAAAAACGTTTTGTTGGTAATAGTTCTATTGCTGGTAATAATTTTTTTACAAGTATTTATGGTATTAAAACCTATTTTTACACATTCATGGCGTTTTTACCCCATTTTCGGAGTTAACTAATTGCCCATAGCTGGGACCCTAACAATGGGTTATTTA